>JAJEJO010047935.1:18045-48626 GCA_020662805.1 Glaucomys volans
CTCCAGCTGTGTGACCCTTCCTCCAACTGTGACCCCTCCTCCAGCTGAGGGACCCTTCCTCCAGCTATGTGACCCCTCCTCCAACTGTGACCCCTCCTCCAGCTGTGTGACCCCTCCTCCAGCTGTGCCATCCTTCCTCCAGCTGTGCAACCCCTTCCTGCAGACCCTGGCAACTGTTTTTGTTTGTTTTTTTGAGGAAACCTCATTTACTAAACACACTCAGTTTCCAGATGTCTGAGTCATAAGTGAGCAAGTACCACACATGGAAGGGCCGCCTTTTGGAGCAGGGTGTGATGGCCGCCTTTTGGTGAGCAGGGGTTGGGCAGGAATGTGATAGGTTAGGGAGACAGAGGGTTAATGAGGAAAGAAGAAACAGTGTGACAGAGAGAATTCCTATCACTTTTCAGAGGGAACAAGGAATGCCAGCAGCGAGGAAATGTTCCTGTGCCTGTTGTTTCTATGGCCGTGCCCGTGAGGGCTCTGCTATGACCACAGGTGCGCATCCTGTGAAACCAGTATGCTGGCCACAGCCCAACTGACCAGGAATGTGAGCCTGACCGCTAGCTCCCTATACATAACTAGGTGGCCTTGTCCCTGATCTCTGCCGAGAGGTGGCCCCTGGTGGAGCAGGATGGGCTGGCAAAGCACATCGGTTCCCTTGGATAGCATGATTTCGAGGTAACACCTCTGCAGCAGGTTCTTAGGAGAGGCAAGGAGCTGAGTCACCTCTGTGGCACAGCAGAGAAGAGGAGTCAAAAGATGCCTGGCAGCTGTGGATCTGTGTGTGGTGGCCACAGTTTTGCCTTTTCCAGACTGTTCTTCAGCGTGTGCTGCTTGTGTGGGGCCCTTTGCATCTCTGTGCACCCTGCTCCTGGAGAGTCACCCTCCTAGGGCGCCGCCAGGACCCGGGTGTTCTGAGGCCCTGGCTCCTTGGTGAGCCTGTGAGTCTGCGGATCTCTGCTCTGCTCTGCTCAGAGGCTTCCCCTTTCTCGTTAGCACAGGAGTTTGGTAGTGTTTGGGTGGGAGGACTTGGTTTTCCACCCAATCTTCTCATGGTAATCCCAGCCTTGCATGATCACAAGACTCCAGTTTTCCTGCCTCCAGAAGGCCCATAGCTCTGCCACTTCCTTGCCTCTTCAAGGTGCCTGCCCATGTCCACTGCCTGGATTCCTTGCAAAAGTCCCTTGCAAAATCTCATCTTTTCTCCATGTTTTCTCCTCCCCTGGAGTCTTGCTCACATGTGGGCTGCCTCAGCAGTTCTCCAGGGCCCCCACACAGCTTATCTGGCTCTCCAGCTGTCCCTGTGGCAGCAGTAGCCTTGCTCTCCTGGGTGGGAGTCCTGGCTGCATTCCTGAAGGTGATCCATTCTGCTGAGATTGGCAATATAAACAGTTGAGCTGATAAATTCTACCTATCCTTAACCATGTTTGATTTTACAGATGATTTGTTATTCAGAAGTGCAAATCTGCAATTCAGCACACTGCTATGTAAGCATTTGTTTATTTGCCATATAAATACTTGTTTTATTATGTTTATGACTTTGAAAATGAGTATCTGGTGATCAGGATCCATATATTGTGTAGTGTATATGAATCAGAACTAACCAAGAGATGATGGGGAAATATAATTTTTAATAGCTAATTTTAATTCTGATCTTGAGCTCCCATTTGAAATGGGTGGCGGGAACTTAATCACAGGTGATATGGTGATTCCCTGGGATTGTGCTTAAGTACCAGGTGTGAAAGGTGCCAGAGCAACAGGGCTGGGGAGGAACCTAATGTGTGTGTCATCTGCCCGGGGTGCGTACTCTGACATGGGCACGTCCTGTCTCCCCAGGGAGGGTTCCATTCTTGTGGACATACATTCTTATCTGCAGGTCCCTTTACACCGATTCTTTCTCTGTTTATCGCTCACTCTTGAGGGTGTAGGAAACTTCCTGCTGCTCCTGAGCCGTTCTAGAGGGAGGAGCTGGTCCCTGCTGTCCAGACACGGGAGCTAACCATTTCTGTGGGGCTCTGCTGCCTCCTGGAGCTAACTGGGACTCACCTTTGGGTCAGTCTTCTGGGTGTAGAGGAATGATGTAAGTAGGCTTAATTGTGTCGTCTCCATGTTTTGCCCTGATATTTGTTTTTTGCCATGAGTCCTTTCAATTTCAGGTCCCACTAAGTTGCCTAGGCTGCCTTTGAAATGGTGACCCTCCTGCCTCAGCCTCCTGAGTTGGGGATAATAAGCTTGCACCCCCACATCTGGTTTTAAGTGCCTTTTTAAAAATAAATAAAGAAAAAACAACCATAGAGGCAAATATTAAAGACTTCTCTGAGATGCTTATTAGGAGAGGAGGTGTCAGCAAGGGAGCCTGGGAGCTGGGGAGCAGGATGGGCACTGAAGTGGACTGGACAGCGGGTGAACCGAGATTAGAGCTGGTGCATGGGAGGCCGGGAGACAGGGTGAAGTACAGAATGCCAGGCAGTTTCAGGAACCCACGGTGGGCAAGGGCAGCCCCGAGGTGGGGACAGGCCGCCAGATGTGAGGGGAAGCTCAGGGTCCAGTTTGCATTGTTCAGGTGGGAGAAGGCTGGAGGCCTCTCTGGGGGGCCAAATCCAAACCCAAACAGCCACAGGTAGAATGGCCCGGCACTGGGATGCATGTGCTGGATAAAGCAGCCGACCATGAGCTTGCTCGTGATGGTGGACCTTGTCTTGAGCCAAGGCGAAGGGCCTGGGTGCTGGGCACAGGGCAGGGGTCGATGCTGAAGATCAGCAAGGAGCCTGGGCTGGCCTGCCTGTCAGATGCCCCCGTTTTCCTGCATGTGAGTCTCTCTTGCACTCTGAGCCTCGCTTTGTGCTTCCTCTGGAGTGCAGTTGCTTTGTTCCCATGAGTGTCCTCCTCAGCCGCACTCCTGGCCATCCCCACTGGCTGTGTGTCAACAGCAGCCTTTCTGTCCACTGCAGCTCACACCTGCCACAATGCCAGGGCCCCTGGGCATGGTGCCCCTCTATGCCCCAACCCCCCGGCCTCAGCCTTGTGGGAGTCCTGACACTTTGCCACCGGGGACCCTGGGACTCTGCTGGGCCACCTCTGCGGCTTCTCTATTTCCCGGCCTTGGCTCTGCTGGGTCTTTCTGCAGCATGAAGGGTCCCCTCCCTTCATATGTGAGTTTGCTCTGCTCAGAGCGAAGCCTGAGAAGCTGGCAAGTGGAATGTGGATTTTCCTCCCAAGTCCAGCTGGTGAGAGAGGCAGGCTCTGAAAACCATCTGGAAATGCTGGCTTGGCCTTGCTGTGTGACACGGAAGCTGTTTGGTGTTCTGAACACCTACTCTGGACTTCCTAAGAGAGTGGTTACCCTCCCAATAGGGATACACGATTTGACTTTGTATTACATGCTCTTTTGTTATATTGTCTCTTTCAGATTGAGGTAAAATTGACAAAAAGTGAAATAAACATAAATATGTTAATTGACTAATTTTGAAAATACTTGTATGTTTGTGTGATCCTCACCCAAACCAAGTTTTAGAACTTTTCCATCGCCTCCAGAAAGTTCTTCCCTTTCGGTCATCTTCACCCTCAACACCCCCTAAAGGGACCCAAGAAGCAGCTGTTCTGCTTTCTGTCCCCAGAGCTTAGTTTTCCTGTTCTTGAACTTCTTATAAGTGGAGCCAGAGAGAATATGTCTGTCTTGTGTCCTTTGTTCAACATGTGTTTGAGATTATTCCATGTGACTGTCTTCTTTTCAGATTGCGGATACTATTCTATTCTAAGAATAAACCACACATGATTTACCTATTTGTCACCACCCAGCCCCTCCCCTTGTTTTTGGTGCTGGGGATCAGACCCAGGGTCTTACAACTGTGCTATGGTTTCACAGGGACATCACTGGATCAATAACAGACGGAACACCACCCCACTCCCCAGGGCTGTCTCCTGAGCCTGCTGGGAGGATGGAGAAACCGCCCCACGGGAGCCCCCAGATTGACCCCTCCCAGCATGCTTTGCTGATGAAGTCTCCTTCTCATGAGTTTCAGATTGATGTAGTGGTCTGCTTATGTTTGCCAAGGTTTCAACTCTGTTGAATCATCAGGGTGCAGTGAAGAAAATAGAAATGAACCCAATACAGTTATGAGAGACTTGAAAACAGTGTATTAGTGGCTTAAACAGCGGCTGAAGCCTGGGGAGCAAAGGCCTGGGAACCCCTCCTGAATAGCTGGACCTGAAGTCCCTGGGGGATGGGGGTCTCAAGGGACTGCCAGGATGCTGCTCAGCCCTCTCCAGGGCCAGCTGCTCTCTTGTTCTGCAGCCCCAAAGAACAGTGACCTTCTGCTGCCCAGGGACTTTGTGGGACTTGAAGGGAATCACAGGCTGTGCTCTGGCCTCAGCTCTCTGCAGATGCTGCTCTCTGTTGGGTTCCAACAAGGAGCCGTTGTTCCTGGTTGCTCCTCCAGGGTGGAGCACAAACCTAAGAGAGAGGTGGCAGGGATGCTGACTCTCCAGGCTCCAGGAGCACGTGAGTGTCACCGTGGTACGACCACTTCTAAAGGGAGTCTCCCCCACGCCCCAGGTGAGGCTGTAGAGGGCAGTGAGGGAGGCAAGCATCCTGGATAGGGGGACAGCAGGATCGGGGCTCCAGTGGTTTGTTCCCAGTGTCCCTGACACCCATGTAGCTTCTCCACCAGAGAGCTTGGCAGTGGGCTTTGAACATTGAACTGCCGGGTACGGTATGAGGTACTGCGATCCTTTAAAATGTTTTTGCACAAATTCAATGGGATGGGTTCTGCTGTTTGTGGTTAAGGCTCCTGTCAGACACCCTTTCAAACAGAAAAAAATCCTTTATCTAAGCTAGCTTGAGCAGGCTCTTCACTGGCAGCTAGGAGAGTGGTGCCCACCCTTTCATTATAAGGCTCCGGGGAAAAGATGTAAACGTGGCGACAGCACTGTCACAGCCCTGGAGGGTTCACCCTGCACCTGCGGGGGGTCGGGGGGACCTCTGGCCCCTGAGCAAGGCCGTCCATAAGCACGGTGTGTGCAGAGGTGAGTGTGTATGTGGAGGAGAGGCCAGGGAAGGAGCCTTGTTAGGTCAGAAGTCAGGAGAAAGGGAGGCTCAGCCCACATCCCTGAGAGGCCTCTCTCAGCTGGCAGTGAAGGTCCTCCCCTCTGCTTTAAATTCTTGCAAAAACGTAACCTGATATTAAGCAAGCAGTTACTTTCCCTTGTCTCTCTGTGTTCCCACTCTGCAAGGAGTGACTTTGAAAGGACCAATCCGGTTTTGGCTCTCAGTTTCTGCCCTGCTCTGCCTATGAAGCCAGCCTCTGCTCGCCAGAGCTCTTCCTTGAGTTTGTGGAATGAAGTGTGGCTGATTCTAGGCTTGAAAACAAAGCCCACTGTGATCATTAAATGGCTGCAGTCCTGTCCTGTGATGGTCGCTGAGCAGGGACACAGTCAAGGTTGGTGAGAGGTGCTGAGGACCGTGTGGAGACCCATGACTCCACCTGTGTTGCCAGGTCAACCGTGGCGCCACCTGGTTGTGCCAGCCTTGCTCAGCAGCAGGCCCCTGGGGCAGGGCCCAGCTGGGGCTTTGAAAAGAGCCCTCTGCAGGGAGCACAGGGGCTCGCTGGCCAGGCCACAGGCCCCAGGAACGCCTGGAGCTCCAGCTGTGTCCCTCTTTCCCTGGGTGTTCACCTGTATCTTGTAAGATCCTTTATAACAAAATGGTCTACCTAGGTCAGTGCTTTCCTGGGTCTCTTGAACCACTATAGCAAATTGCTAAGCCTGAGCAAGAACCCTGACTGGCTGGTTGGTCAAGAAGAGCGCAGGTGGTGACTTGGGGACTTCGTGTGGGCCTCTGAAGCCTGTAACCTGCAGGGTAGGCAGTGACTCGGGGTAGTTGGTGCCAACATGGAATTATAGGATCCCAGATGGTGTCCAGAGAGCAGCAGCATTGCCTGGTGTGAGGGGAGAGTCACACACTGGGGTGAGAAGTGTCCTGTGTGTACATCAAGGTCCTTTTCCCCTTTAGGGTTAGGATTCTCCAGAGAAAGAGCCATAGGAGAAGTAGATGCATTTATTTCTGAGCTGTGCGGGTGCTACTGTGTCAGCTTGGTGCGACGAGGGCTCTCCTGGACTCAGGGTGCCTTTTTTTTTTTTTTTTTTAAATTTGTTCCCTGTGTCAATCACAGAGCCTGAGACAATACAATTTTTGAATGAATGAACAAAAATTCCAGATAAAGACACACTGTGTCAAGGACCATCAAAATGGCCTCCCAGAGTTGGGGTGGGCTGCCAGTGTGGGAGAAGTCGGCTGGCCATGGGAGGCCACCGCAGCAGAGCAGTGACCTGTCCCTGGGACTTCACTGTGGTTTCTGAGTGGGATGGGTGGGGACAGAATCATCAGCCTGGAAATGAGGGGTGGGGTTTGGTGGTGAGAGGTTTTGGAAGGAGAAAGGGACGAGAATTTAAAACAAGGCTTCCTGCTATTTTTAGGCATTAAACCAGTCAACTCCTTTAATCCTAACCCCCACCCCAAACAGGGAAAAATCATCAGCAAGACCATCAAGCAAGACTATCCAGTTGGTGTGTCTTCTCCAGAATTCAGAACCCTGTCTGGCAAAATTCTTCTTTGAGAGGTTTCCTTTGAACTTGTGTTTGTATCTCCTGATTGTTCTGAGTATTTGTAGTTTGTGGTAAGTAACAACTGTTGTTAAAATACAAAAACAAAATCCCTATTTCACAGTGCATTCCTTCATCCATTCAGAACATCTGAGGAGCCGGCTCCTAGTGCTGGCGTTGCGCCGGGGCTGGGCTCAGCTGTGACCTGATCTGCAGGGTGCTCGACCTTCGGTGTGTAGGCACACAGCATTTTTATTGCTGCTTTTATGTTGAGCTTTGAGACCCTTAGCCCAAGACCTTCTATCTGAAAGAGTCCCATGAGATGCCCTTGTCATTACCTGAGTTGATTTACAGTGGACTGGATGAAGACACGTTTTAAATAAAAACCCTGCAGGACAGCGACTGCTAACCATCTCCAGGGTCTCCCCATTGGTTCCTTGGTGAGCACATGGATCTTACTAAAGGCAGGTGGTACCACTGCACAGGGCGAGACTCTGAAAGTGTCTCTGGACCTGTGGTCTGAATGTGACCCTCCCAAACAGATGTGTTGAAAACCCAGCCATCATGGTGACAGCATTAGGAGGCAGGGCCTTTGGGAGGGTGGTGGAGGCTCCCCTTAGGATCAGATGAGCGCCTTTGAGAAAAGACCCCACAGAGCCCTCTTTGTCACATGAAGTCAAAGTGAAGAGATTGTCAGTGAGGAAGCAGGCCCTCACCAGATCTCAAACCTGCAGCCTTGACCTTGACCTGCCCAGCTTCCAGATCTGTGAGAAGTAAGTTTCTGTTGTTCATAAGCCCCCTCTTCATGGTGTTTGGTCATAGCAGTCTGGAGAGGCAGTCGCTTGTTCTATGCAAGGGTGCTACGACCACTTCACCTCTAAAGGGCAAAGATGGGGAGCTGCCAGACACAACCTTCCTAGAACCTGCTGATGGAGACATCATGCTGGACAGAGCCTGGGCAGAGGTGGAGAGGACTGTGGCCTCGCCTCCGTTCTCCTGAGGCCTCAGGCATGGCTGAGACAGGCCAAGGAAGCGGCTGGGATTAAACTGCAGGCCATGCTCTTGGAGCTCGTGAGCTCCTGGCAGCAGGAGGAGGGGCATGGGCCAGCACATGGACAGGAGAGAGGGAGAGAGAGAGAGCGTGCGCACACTAACAGTAACATGCTGGGGGCCTGAGGAAGAACAGGATGCCGCAGGGGAATGGCTGCAGCAGCCTCAGTGGGCACCACAGTTGGGCCTGCTGACCCTGAGAACGGGCTGGCGACAGGATATTCCTGCTGCAGTGGAGCACTGGGTCTAGCCAAGGTGAATTTTGCTTTTAATGTGAAGTCAGGTTGGGTCATCGGAACAGGAGCTGGAAAAGGGAAGAGCCTGAGGGGAAGGAAACCAATCTGTCTGCACCTTCTTAGGCATTTCCCAGAACTAACTCACTTCATCCCAGCCCGAGTCCAGACAAGGAAACAGTCACTGATGTAGGCGGAGTGGGGCTCAGACCCACTTCTCTCTGGCTCAGCTCCTTCCAGCTCCCACAGGAGGCAGACCCCCTCCCTTCCCTTTGTACCCTGACCTTCTCTCGCCATTCTCTTATTTCCTCTGCCTCGTAGTCCACTTTCCTGTCTTGTCATTTTCTTTAACCACAATTCACAATAAATAGGAAATTATTAAATAAAATATAAAAAGTAGACTGGCCAAAAATCAGTTTTTCTAAAAAAAAATATTCCAAGTTCTCTAGAATTAGAGGAAAGCTGCTCTGTTCCAACTTATACAAAGTCCAGAACATTCTGCTCTATATGAGTCAGTAATCAAGGGAAGGAACATGACAATGATCAAAATATTAGACCTGAGAGATGGAGGATTACAACACAGAGCATCTCAGTGACTTGCTTAGGGTAAACTGGCCTGTTTCTGAATGATCTGAAAAACAGGGAAAGAGTGAAATGGAAAATCTGAGTTTACAAATAAATTGAGTTTCAACAATGTACTTATAAATCAGTGGTCTGACATTTGGTGTCCCCCCAAAAAGAAAATGGATGTGATCTGATTGTCTCATAAAAACCAGCTGAGACCCATTATTTATAAAAATACATGACAGTACAATAGACAGGCCAAGATTATTACGCAACACTTTTAACTGACCCAATGCAAGCAACACACTGAGAAAGGACTAGGTTTAAACCCACAGGATAGAAGTTTGAGTCAGAGGAGAAAGGTAACTGGAGAATCTGGAAGAGATTCTGAGGATGACCTTTGGACACTGACCGGAACTCTGGGGGATGAGTGACAGATGCTTGCTTTTAGGAGGCAGGCAAGGAGATTCCCAGGTGCCTTCACCGATGCCACACGGCAGCCCGCCCCACCCTGACACGCAGTCTTTCTGTGGCAGTCTCTCCGTGCACCTTGCACTCCAGTGCTCTGAGAAAGCTCAGCTCACACACCACAGAGGGTTGTTCTTTTGGCTTTGCAGTTCACTTAACCTCACCCCTTTTCTCCCCTTCAATGCCTGATAAAATATCCTCCCTGAAATCCTAATTCAAATGCCACATCATTTTTAATCTGTTAACAAAATATTAATTGTTCCTCCTCAGAAATTACATTTTAATGGCATTTTCTGCATTTGAGTGTACATTGTATAAATGCTTCATCTACAATATTAAGGTGTAAAGTCTTAATATGCATTTTTCACAAGTACTCAGTAAATAGTTGACAACATAAGTAAACTGTACTAGTTCAGGTGTCTGTTCATCTTCTAGAAGCACCTCCAGACCTTTGGGAAGCAGGGCTCCTTTCATTCCCTTCATGACCCCTACTTTCTCTTCTTTACAGCACACATCACACTGGATGTTGGATCTGTGCCAACATTTGCTCCACCAGAATGTCTGAACACCCCCCCACACACACACAGGGATTGTGCTTTGTTGATTGTGTTATCCCCAGAGCCTAGAACTTGCTGGCCCCAGTTGACTAAATCAATGAAACTGGAAGTAAAAGAAGTACTGATCCTATTTCAAGACATCAGTGCCTATCAGGACTCTGGGTCTAATAACTTATCTGTCACTATTTAGCTGCAGGACATAAAGCAAAGTATGACCCCAGGATGAGCATCATTTTCCTCTGACATCAGTGATCATTACCTATGGGCGTCTCAAGTTCTAATTCCACTATGGACAGAGTAGAAAGTTAAAGTAGGAAAATGGAGTTCAAGTGAATGACGTGGGAAAAGGAGGACTGAAGACCCTGCTGTGGCCAAGAGCAGACAGTGGGAAGCATGAGTGAGAGACACGAGTCGTTTTTAAAAACGTCACGGGACAGAAGGTGAGTCCTGACAGAGACTTGGGTTGGTGCACAGGAGGCTCCTGGGAAAGAGGAAAGGCAAGCCTACAGGGTCCAGGTGCAGCAAGAGTGGCAGGCTCTGCTCACTTTGCAGATTTGCCTCCCTTCCCAGAGCACCTCCTCTCTGCTGTGACTTTGTTGGGGACAGATTAAGCAGTCGGCTCACATGTGAAGAAAATGAGAACTTGCACAAGTAGCCACGTTTGTTTTCAAAGACTAGATTCTTCCTGCTGTCCGGCCTCTGCATGTGCTGCACTTAAAATCCCAGATGTGTGCAGGACACTGTCTAGTGTTGCACGCTTCTACCCTCTGGCCTTACCTCGTGGCCCCTGTGGGCAACCCACCCCCACAAGTCAGGGCAGGGCAGTGTCTTAACTTTGCTCCCCAGCATTGCACTAGTGCAACACTGTGTGGCCCTCCCTGCCTTCCGCCCTTGCCATATACTTAAACCTTTCTTGTCTAACCAACTAACCAACGTGGGGCTTGACTGCAACAAGTCTCACAGAGTTACAGGCTGATTTTGAAATTACCAAAGAATTCCGGGCAGAGATTTTGAAGTAGCCTACATATACTATTAAAGGGCTATAAATTTAAGAGAAGGTCATCTAAGAAGCAATCCTTAACACAAAACAAAAGAACTTTCAAACAGTTTAGGAAATGGCCTTCAAAGCTTCTGGGCTTTGGCTACGGTCAAGGACGCACCGTCCTTTAGCAACTTAGCGAGGTCCTAGGCAGCTCAGGGAGACCTGTCTCGAAACAAAAAGGGCTGGGGATGTGGCTCAGTGTTTAGGCGCCCCCAAGTTCAATCCACAGTACAAACAACAACAAAACAAATGAAACCAACGCGCCGTCCTTAGCTATGCTATGACTATACCTCCGAAAAGATGCGCACGCACTGCTAAGTCGGAGTAGCGGAATGAAGCGGCGGAGGGGAAGGAGGCCCCAAATCCCGCGTCCCAGCCCGCTCCCAAAGCTTTCCCGGTGAGCAAGGACCAGGCGGCCCGGGGCCCTCCGGCTTCCAACGCGGCTGCCCCGAGCCCCACCCAGCCCGCGGAACCCGCGCATCTTGCGCAGCTGCGACAGGACCCGCCGAGCCGCGCCCCACGCAGGCGCGCTGAGACCCGGGCGGGGGTGAGCCGGAGCGGGAGAGGCCCGGGGGGCGTGGCGGGGGCGTGGCGGGCGTTTCCGCTGCAGGGCGCTGGCTGAGAGTAGCAGCCGAGCCTTCCCTGTGCGCTGTCCGGTCCGCACGCTGCCTCCCGGTTCCGGGACGTGCGGCTAAGGTCTCGTCCGGTGAGTGGCCGGCTGGCCCGGAGGCGCCCTCGGGCAGCGGGCGGGCGCGCAGGGGGTCGCGGGCGGGGCTGGCCACTCCCGGGCTGCGCGGACCCCTGATTGCGCTCTCCGTTCTCTTCGCAGCGCAGCATCGCCTCTCCCACCTGCCCGCGCCATGGCACAGGTAAGGGTGCGCCTGCGACCCTGCCCGCGGCGGGGGCTTCCAGCCCTGGCCGCGAGCGAGGAGTCGGCGAGCGGGGCGTCCCCGGGAGCCCCTGGCCGCTCTCCCCGCCCGCGCCCCGGCCCCTGGCTGCGCAGCGCTGCGCCCCGCGGGGTCCCGGCCGGGCGGCGGCGGCGGTGACGTGGCGGGCTTTGCGGGGCCGTCCCCACGTCCGAGTCGCTGAAACTGGAGCGGAGAAGCCCAGCTCGGCGGTCACGTGAGGCGAAGGCCCGCTTTTCCCTTGACTTCCGTGATTTTTTTCGGAAAGTTTCCCGTATTCCGAGGCCGTGGGTGGGCCCTGGCTTTTTCCAGCCGAGCTTCGGTGGATCTTCCCCAGCTGCTCAGCTCGAGTTTACTAAGAGGGACTGACTTCGTTTAGGATCCCAGTTTACTGGAGGGAACTGATTTTAAACAGAAGAGCTGTTTTTCTTGAGTAATGATCTCGTGGAACGAGTTCTGCACTGGATTTGCCTTGCGACTGTCAGAAGCTGATTACCTAATACCGGGGCGGCTGCTGCCGCCTCTTTCGCTTAGTCATCTGTATCAAAAGTGTAGGAAGGAGAAAGTAGTGTGATTTGTAGAGTACTCTTTAAAAGTTGATCGTGTTATAACATCTTTTGTGAATAAGATATCAGTTCTTACAAACTCCACCCCCAAACTATTTCGCACATCTTGCCAATCTGGCTTGTCAGAGTCCAGATAATTTTTTTAAACTAGTGTTTTAACTGTCCAAACAATGCTCTCTCTCATTTGTAGTTCACTTTTTATCAGATCGACTTATCAAAATTGAATAAGGTTTCACGGTCCTTTCCAAGAGAAAATGGGAGGTTTAAGACCAATTAGTAACTTTATTAAGTTTATACAGTGCTCCCATTGTGGCTTCTCTTTTGCACTAAAGTATTATTTATGAACCATTTCTCAAATTACTGCAAGTGGAAAGTTTGCTTTTGGTTCTTCCCACAGAAAGGGTACCTTTATGTGGAGTGAGCTTTTCTTTCATGAGGAGGATCTGTCCTATCTTGAGTGTGGGGATGCATCAGAGAATAATTCCCTTCATGCCTGCTCACTTGGCTGGACCTCAGATCTCTCGTTGCATTTCCTGGTGATGTCTGAAGTTTTCACTCAATTCCTTTTCATTACGTAGGCTCTAGCCAAGATAGAATAAATGAACACATTTTCCAAATGTGGACAATAATGATTTCAAAGAATGATAATAATCAGTATGCAAATGTGCAAAACTGGAGAGAAAGGGGGTCTGCATTATAGAATGACTTGATTGATTCCTATCTCAGTACAATGACAGGAGTGTTTATTAGGCCAAGTCAGTTATTAGAGAAGTTACAAGTCATGTTAAAAAAAGAAGATGCAGTGTTGAACTTAACTTTAATAGTTATCTTTAGAAACCATGGGAGCAAAACATTCGTTATGTTCTTTAAAATCACTGTATCTCACCACATACTCATCACCACGGCATTAACACACTTTCGTATTTCATCTTCCTATCTTGCACCAAAGACAGCTTAGGGACACACATTTTTTAAGTAATACTAGCATGATTAAAAAGAAACGGTTCACATAATAGTTGTACCCCACTTTTTAAAATTTTTTAAAGTTTTTTATTTTTTAATTATTTTTTATTCACACAATTCATATAATCTTACATATACATAGGGTAATACTGTCTCAGTCTACCATTTTTCCTTCCCCCATCCCCTCCTGTCCCATTTTCCTCTACACCATCCATACTTCCTTCATTCTTTCCTAATCCCCCCATAATCTGTCCCCCCTTATGTATCAACATCCACTGATCAGAGAAAACATTTGGCCTTTGGTTTTTTGGGCTTGGCTTATTTCACTTAGCATGATATTCTCCAGCTCCACTCATTTACCAGCAAATGCCATAGTATTATTCTTTTTTATGGTTGAATAATATTCCATTGTGTATATATATACCACAGTTTCTTTTTCCATTCTTCAGTTGAAGGGCATCTAGGTTGGTTCCACAATCTAGCTATTGTGAATTGAGTAATTGAGGAAAACAACTCCGTTCAAAATAGCCTCAAATAAAATATTTGGGAATCAGTCTAACAAAAGAGATGAAAAACCTCTACAACGAAAACTACAGAACATTAAAGAAAGAAATTGAGGAAGACCTTAGAAGATGGTAAGATCTTCCATGTTCTTGGATAGGCAGAATTAATATAATCAAAATGGCCATACTTCCAAAGATGCTATACAAATTTAATGCATCCCACTTTTTGCAGAAACATTTGGCATAAAACCTGGACAGTTGTTTGGTGAAACATGGGTGGAGTTGTGCTCTTTCTGGTTATGTCTGGTGATGTGCAGAATGCCCACACTGCATGGTTGTATTCTTACCGTCTAAAATCTACTCTGTGCCCCAGTTTAATTGCAGGTCAGCTGGAGCTTCAGGATGAGGTTTCAGTCTGTTTCTATGGAAATACCTTTGGGTGACCTGTGGGGGTGGGAACCAGAGGCTTCTACTCCTGGGACTTCTAGAGTAATGGAATCAGACACCGAGTCCTAGAGGTGTATGTTTCCACAGCTGAAAATGTGTTATTTAAATATTAATGTTTCTTATTTACTGAAGAGTTAAAATATAGTTCACCATAATAATTCTTCATGTTCATGAGCTCTATCTTCAATGCCAGCTATTTCCTCCTTTTATTTATGTTGGGTCCACCCTGCCTAGAAAATATGCAAAAACAAACAAACAAACAACAACAACAACAAAAAACCCCCCAAAAACACAGAGATCATCACTGTCTTGCTAAGAATTTAACTAGAAAGGATTGATTGATCTTTGACAGATATCTTAAAATTTATTAATGGAGTAGGTGCATTGCCAAGTCCTTTATTTGCATTATTTAGTGCCCATAATACATTTCGGAAATAAGTATTACTGTTTCATTTCATAGAAGAGGAGATTGAGGTCACTTAGCTGCCTTGGGGTGGGACAGAGGAGGGAAGGCACACCTGGGGACAGCAACAGTAGATACAGATGCGTCGGGAGTGCCATGGACCCCTGACCTGGAGCCGGGGGAGTGAGCCTCTCTCAGGGAGGGTGCTGGACAGATGGACGCAAGCTCTGACACAAGCTCAGCTGCTCAGTCTAGTACTTTCTCCCCAATCTCTGGCTCCTCGTCGCAGCACGTGTGATGTCGGGTGGGTGTTTAAGCAGTGATTACCCAGGACTGGAAGGCAGGCTTAACGAGGGCTCTTCTGTACCTTCAGGGAGCTTTATTTAGAAAGTTCCAGATAGGTGAGCATGTTCTCATCTTTAAACTTGAAATCGTTCTTTATGTGTTACTTCGCTGTGTCTAGAAGAGCAGTCCTTCCCTTGCTTTTTGATTTTATTTTGGCATGTTTAGGCCTTGAGGATAAAAGAACTTTTTAATTTAGAGGGGAGAAAGCCAACAAAATTACAGAGCTAAGAATGGACATTTTTGAAGCCCAGAGAGGAAGAATGGATTTTGTTTTGGCCTCTGTTGTCTAGGAATGGGTGGTCATCCTCCGCTGAGGCCCTGGCGGGGATGAAGGGAGTGGAGACTGAGCTGAGGGTGGAGCAGGGGACAGAAGTCCTTGCACACGGAGCTAGCCCGGCTGCAGGGTGGGGCTTCAGGAGCAGGGAAACCTCCTGAGTCCTTCAGAGCCACATTGGCAGATAGTTTTGTGCCCCAGTGAGTGGTGGGGTGTAGACAGGATGTCCAAACAAGGTTCTGCCCAGTGACTCATGCCTATGACTCATGTCTAGCTCCTTCACACTCTAAGTGGCCTCCATGGCTTTGGCAGTGACTTTGTGTGGAATGCACAAGTGTTTCACAATTTCTAGAAAGCTCTTAAAAAATGTGGCCAGCAGTTATTTATTTCTCCATAGCTCGTGGCTGAGATTCGTGAGGACCTTTTTCTCTTTTCCTCTTTCACCTCATTTCCTTCAGTCTTTAGGGTCAGACATTTTTCAGCTTTTTTTTGAGGCATGTAACCTCTCCCTGTTCTAAACCCCCCCCCTCTCGACTGGCAGTTTCTACATAACCTACAAAGCACATCAAGTTCTCTCTCTCTCTCTTTTTTTTTAAGTGTGTTTTTAAAAGCATGTTTTTACACACTGTTGTTGCAAAATGAGGTTCTGCTGAGATGGTCTGTCAGTTCACTTCTGAGTGTCCTGCAGCCGGGGCTCCGTGCTGCTCAGACTTCTTACCTGATCCAGCTGACCCTAACCCTTGCGCCTCCTGGACGTCCCAGGGTGTTGGACGCTGCCTGTCCCTTCCTCTGGGAATACGTTTCCCATGGTGACTGCACAGCTCTCTTGGGGCAGCTTCTCCTCGCCCAGGGAGGTGGTGCCGCCTGGTTGCTAGGAGCCCAGGAGCCGCCATCCCATGACTTGAGTCAAGTTCGAGCTCTGTGGCTTGCTCACCAGTGCTCACCTGGGTGGTTGGCCAACCTTTCGAAGCCTCCCAGCCACCCCATCCCCGCTCAGGAGTCCCTGTGCCTCAGTCCTGCTCTCTCCTGTCCGTTCCGCCTGCTGCGTCTGTGTGCTGGGTTGAACTGCTCTCAGTCTCCTTCTCGCCACGGCTCTGCTGCTGCAGGAGGCCTGGCGCCCAGCAGGGCTGGTCGGGCGCCCAGTGGCTTGCCGTGGCCACAGGCTGAGCCTGCATCTTGGGGGCTTTGGGACCCCTCTCCCCTCACCAGGCCTGCCCCGTGCTGGCTTTGCTGCCCACGTGACTGCTCGCTGTGGTCTGTTGACGTCACCCTCCTCTGAGCTTGGCCACCCCCTCTCCGTGCTTCTGCATCCTGAAACACACCCTGAGGTCCCTGCTTCTCTGTCCTGGCAGCAAGCCCACAGGAGCTTTCCAGACACTGTCTGGAGTTTTCTCCAGTTTATCCTCTCGGACCCTTCCAGCTCACGTCACCTGCCCCAGCCTCACTTCTTACCACTCACCTGCCATTTTCCGCCTGGCTTCAGGCATGGTGACGTCCCCTGGTGATCGGTGCAGTACTTGGCAAGCGGAAGGCGTTCAGATCAGTCGTTGCATTGTGAGTGCATGAGCAGGTGGACGGCAGGGACAGACAGTGCCATGCTCTGGCAGGGGACACTGTCATTCATTCCTCCGGTGATCTTGATGCTGTCTTTAAGGGATTGAAATACTCCCACCAAACCAAACCACAGTGTGACTCGGGAGGGGCACCTCCTCCAACCCACGCTGTCTGAAGGGACCCTGCTCAGGTCTGGGCCGTTTCCCTCCTCCCACAGCTCCTGTTGGTCACAGCGAGCTGTGTGCGATCGCCACGATGCAGCCACTCGGTGTCACGTGACACAAACTGTGGAACCAGTGAAAGGGAGCTTACCAGCCGCCAGTGTCCTGTCCCGCTCCTCCGTGGGGGTGAAGTGCCAGTGAAGGTGGCCTGGGCGGGGCGACTGGCTTCGCTTGGGGACCCCCTGGGCCGGGTGGGTGGGGCTTTCTGCCCTTGCCCTGTTCCTGGGTGGCCAGTCTTTCGCTTAGCTGAGGGGTAGGGGTTGAGGGTGGGGGCTGGCGGCCAGCCCTTGCTGTGCTCTTCGGCCTTGTGATCATGGCTTTGCTGGGGCGGGTAGGTCACGAGGTCAGTTCTCCTGAGGTTTCCTCATGCCGTCTGTCCAGAGGGAAGAACGGTGTCTCCTTGAACAAGAGGAGGGACTGCTGTCACAGACTGTCGGGGAAGACTGATTGGTGACTGCCGTGAGGTGGTCACCACCGTGGCCGTGGACGGCTGTCGGTCGGGCCTAGCCTGAGTACCGGGAAGGTGGCGGGATTTACAGCCGAGCAGCGGGAGGGTCGGTGGCGGACGGAGCGGGGAGGAGACTCCGGTGGAGGCACCCTTGCTGCCGGGCCGGCGTGGTCAGGGTGGAGGGCCTGTGCCTCTGGGTTGCTGTGCCAGGCTGCTGCAGCCGTGGGGCATAGCGGGGAGCAGACGGTCCCCTCACAGACTCTAGGCTGGAAGCCTGGGGTCTGGTGGGCACGGCAGGTTCTGGGAGCTTCTGCTGCAGGTTCCGGGCTCGTCGCACTGTTCTGCTAAAGAGCAGAGGGGAGCCAGCTCTGGGAGACTCCCGCGGGGACACCTACCCTGTCACTCGGGCCCTGCCCCCTGAGCCTACCACATTGCAGAGTAGGGCTCGTTACAGAACTCGGGGACATTCAGGCACAAGTCCAGGGTGGGGCCTCCCTGAACTACCATAGCAGGGTCCCTGCCACAGCAAAGGCAGAGGAGGCCGGAGGACTGGCCTGAGGAGAAGGGGTGTAGAGGCCTGTCTATGCCCTGGCCGAGGAGCGCCCTGGTCACTTCCTTGGATCCACAAGTGCCACCTTTCGGGAAGCCTGCCTAGCGCCCCCAGCCAGCCTTTGGGGCTGGGTGCAGTGAAGCCTCTTGCCCGTGCACACTCTGTTGTCATCTGTTGGAATTTAGTTGATATCACCGTATTGCTGGCACAGGGGACTTGTTCTCCCGTAGGTAACTGCATCTTTGTGCATTTGTGATAAGTAGCTTGGAATCAGGGTGGGTGTCCTCTGCCCTCCCTCCGCAGCCGTTTGTTCCTGTTGCAGATGGCACCTCACCAGGTTTCAGGAAATTCAAAAAGCACGGATTGGTAAAAAAAAATGCCAGGAGACTCCTTTATTGTCAGATCGGCTCTGTGGCTCAGTGTTAGTGAGGCCGCGACTCGGATTAGGTCTACAGGACCTAAGGATGCGCCGAGCATTTTTGGAATATGAATATTAGATACATTGTATACATGGCAAAGTAGCGAGCTTCAGGCAGCCTGGTGGGCAGGTCTTGTGACTGCTCTCCTCGTGTCAGTCACCGCCTGCCTTCCAGGCCACGCCGAGTTCTCTGAAAGCCCCTGTGAGCTGCAGAGAGGCGGACTCAGTGAAAAGTGGAGCGAGCCTTGCTTGGGATGGAGTGGGGGCTGCAGGCCTGCGTGACCCTGGTGACATAGTGAGGGGAAGCCGTCTGGGAAGGTGCCCTCAGCCCCAGGAGGGTGGGTGGGCGCCGCGGCATGGGCACAGCCAGCCTCACAGTGATGCTGCTGGAGTCAGGGTAGCTCACCCCCCAGGTGGTCCTGCCGCCCACGGTGGCCGTCCCCCTTCAGATCTTACCAGGGGAGAGTTGTTCAGGGCTGAGCGCGCACGCAGCTGCAGCCGGCTGTCGCTTGCCCTGCCTGTCGGTGGGATGTGTGACGCCACTGTCCCCCTCCCAGGCTCTCAGAGGCACCGTGACCGACTTCCCCGGATTTGATGACCGGGCTGACGCAGAGACCCTGCGGAAGGCCATGAAAGGCCTGGGTGAGTCCTGCCTCCTTTCACTGTGAAGATGGAGGCCCCTGAGACCCATAGGAGAAGGCTGATGAGCAGAGTCCCCAACACTCAGCGTCCAGGACTGAGCAGGCGGGAATCCAGCCCCGCCGCGAGGCAGCCCCTGCCCTTCAGACTCCAGTTCTCCTGGGGTCTCTCAGGGGACCCTCTTCCCTGCTGCAGCCTCTTTCCTGGCCGCTCTGGGAGCCCTGGTCTCAGGGCCTCCCCGTGGCCGAGGCTCCTCCCCAGGGCTCAGTGCTTTCTGGCCCTGCAAGGTCTTCCGTGTCCTCCATCCTCTTTCACACGCGGCCCGATATGCGTGGCGTGTTCTCTGCTCTAGCCCAGCAGCTCTGCTGTTGGAAGCCCTGTGTTTCCGTCCCGTCACCGAGCTCTCCCTTGCTCCAGAGCCCGCCTGCTCCTGGCCCTGCCTCCTGGGGTTCCCTTGCCCCACCTGATGCCGGGCCTGCCTCGGCGCCCACTCTGCCCACCACCGCTGCTCTGCGCTTTCGTATTTCCACTCTAGATTGCACACGACCTGAAGCCAGGCGTCTCTGCGCTCGATCCCCTGAAACACCCTGCACCTTCTAACATTGTTCCCTGCCAGTAGCTGTTATTTGAGTGACTATTTGTTATCTGAAAAACTCCATTCACTTTTTAAAAAGTCAGGAGTATTTTTTTATATACTTCAAAATACGTTGGGAATGGAGAGTAATGTGTATAGGAAATGGAACAGTTTATATATCATTAATATTTTACTTAATCAGTTATTCAGTGGAATGTACAACACACTTTATGCACTCCCAGGCGGAGGGAGGGAAGGGAGGTAGCTGGGGAGCTGGTGGGAGGCCTTTCAGGAGCCCAGCCTAACCCTGACCTTGGGCCGCAGGCACCGATGAGGAGAGCATCCTGACGCTGCTGACTTCGCGGAGTAACGCTCAGCGCCAGGAGATCGCGGAGGCCTTTAAGACCCTGTTTGGCAGGGTAAGTCCCACTTGGTCCTGCAGTGGAGCGAGTGGACAGAGCACAGCCTGGGTCCTCCCGGGACTTGGAGGCAGCACTGGGTTACGTGGGACCTCACGGGGCATGTGCGATGTCCATCAATGAGCCGACGTTCCAGAGCCGGTGCTGGTCAGCATGGCCGCAGCCTCCTCCTTAGGGCCCTCCGCTGGGCGGCTGGACCGGCAGGACGAGAAGTGTGGGTGCTGGTCTACGAGGACAGCGTGTGGCCTTCTCCCATGAACACTTGTCCCGGACCGCAGTCCCCGCTGTCTTCCGAGTGCCCAGCTGTTGGCGTGCAACCATCCTCCCGGGCTGGGGCTGCGGGGCCAGGGTGCGGACTCTGCCTTCCCTGGCGTGTCCCACTGGGCCACCTTGTCACCTTGCCTGGCGTGAGCCCCTAGTGCAGTGAGCTCTGCTGCAACAGCCAGTGAAATAAACGAACTTTTAATTAATTGATCTAAGTGCTCTTATTTGATTAAGATCTTAAAGTAAAAATTTTTAGATTCGTTACAAATGAATTAGCGCATCCTTTAGTCTGGTTTTCTGAAAATTCACATTTCACTGAGAAACATAATGCAGGGCAAAAGGAACGTTTTCTCCCCTTCCCCCTTTTTCTGGGGCTGGGGTGGGTGCAGGCCATGCCCATGGTGGACCTGTGCTCTGCCCTGAGCTGCCCGCCTGGGTCCTAAGAAGGTTTTCTAGGACCTTGCCAGGTAGTCGGGTCCCTGTGGGGCTGACACTGACCGAGGAGTGCTGCTCTCCACACTGAGGCCCAGGAGTCCCTACAGCCGGTGTCTCTCAGTAGTCAGAAGCAGGAAATCACTGTAATCTGTTATGTATTAGACTGTCATTAGATGCTGAGAGGAAAAGGTGTGAGAGGCTGCATTTTGCCCTTTTAAAAACGTGTGATTTCTTGGGGAATTTGTATAAAGGTACATGTGTTTCTTAGTACTATTTTTTAAATGCAATACTTTTAACCTGGTTTTTTTTAAAAAACAAAACAAAACAAAAAAACTCTTCAGTTGAGGAAACCCATCTCTCGGAAGCGTACTTGGTGCCTGTGCCTCACTAGGGTCGAGGCCAGCCTTGAGACCGAGGGGTCATGGGGATTCAGGAGGGCGGAGGCCGCTGCTCATGTGAGGAAGACTCTCCGTAAGCGTCCTCTGTTTTCTGTGAGTCAGGATCTTCTGGATGACCTGAAGTCAGAACTGACTGGGAAGTTTGAAAAGCTGATCGTGGCTCTGATGAAGCCTTCTCGGCTCTACGACGCCTACGAGCTGAAGCACGCTCTGAAGGTGAGGTCGCGGCCGACCCTCCGGTGCCTGCGACGGTCACTCGGTCACTCGTCTCTGTCTGGCTTGGGTCTGGGAGGTGCTCAGAGGAGAGGGAGAGATGAGCAGGACCTTTGATCACTTTGCCTTCCAAGCTCACCAGTGCTGGCTTTTAAAAATTTAAATTATAATTTTTTGTTTCCATGCCTGTCTTCTAATTTTGAGAAGTGTTTTAAAATTGGATGAAATATTTTAACTCTTTAGACAAAAAAATTGCTTGATTAGGGAATAATAAGGTAGCTGGTCAATTTGCTATGATTTAGAGACGTGTTCCCTTGGCTGGGGTTTGGGACACAGCGTCATGTGGCCGAGTGGGGACCTTAGTTTAGACTCATGGGACAAGAAAGAGTTCAGATAGCAATTTGATTTTGAGTGGGAAATTGAGATTTGGCCACAGAAGATAAGGTGGCCCAGGGATTCTAGCTTGGCGGGAGGAGATTTGCTCAGTTGGTAGCTCGATTGTTCTGATTCTCTTCGCTTCGGTGTAGGCAGAGTCCTGGGTTACTGAGGGGCTTTCGCAGGCGGCCTCAGGGCGTCTGCAGCAGCTGACGTTCTCCAGGGCACAAGCCGAGGTTTCTTGGTGCTCGATGTTTTTGTGAAGAAACAGAAATAAAAAGAACATAATACTTAAGTATGTTATCTTTTAAAAAGAACTTAATTTCAGCCAGTTGTTGCTTACATAAATATGACTTTTAAAAGCAGAAAAAGGAAACCAATATTATTTTTCAAAAATACAGAAAGTGATTTCCAATTCCTTTACACAGACACACTTCCCAAACACCAGAGTGCTGTCTCATGTGCCCTGTGCTAGTCGGCTCCGGGCTGTGACAGCCCCCGGAAGGTCTGTTTGGCTCCTGGTTTCAGAGGCTCCCGTTCTTGATCTGTGTGGAGGCAGTGCAGCCTGGCGGGAGCTTGTGGTGGAGTGAAGCCACTCACCCAAGGCAGCGGGCAGAGAGGGGCTGGCAGGGCCTCCTGTCCCCCTCCAGGGCGTGCTCAGTGACCTACGGTCTCCCATGGGCCCACCTCCTGGAGGTTCCACCAAGAGTGCGCCTCTGGGAGCAGAGCCTTTAGCACAGGACCTGGGGACATTCAAGCTCCAAACTGCAGCACTGCCTTTGATGTGGAATTTCCGTGTGGCTCTGGGAGAAACCTAACTCGGGAGCAGGAGTGTATTTTTAAGGTGCAGATTAAGTACCAGTTATCTTCCACGTGCATTTATGTTTTCTGCTCTTTCAGTCCCTTTAAAATATTTTACCTTAAACTAGAATTAGCTGATCAAAGTATAAGTTGCAGATTTACGTGACCTTTTGTGTGTATGTGTACACATGATACACACGTATGTACAAATAGACCTCGTTCTACACTAGACAGAAAGAATAAGAGATAAAGGATAAGATTGTCTTTGGAGAGAAAGTTAACTTGAAATTTCTTCTCTCTGTAACTAATAGAGCTTGTGTACAGAGAAGACCGTGCTGTGCTGGAGGATACTTACGTACTTGTGCCATTCGGTGACATGTTCTGGCAGAAGAACTTCCTTTTTAATCTTACTGCTGGCGTGTTTTCTCTATTAAAAATACATCTCTAAACAGGGAGCTGGTACGGATGAAAAAGTACTGACGGAGATCATTGCTTCAAGGACACCTGAAGAGCTCAGAGCCATAAAGGAAGTGTATGAAGAAGGTGACTATTTGATTTACATCCTGCCTATCCCCACTGCCCCTCTCCCTCCCTGTCCCACGAAGGCAGCCCTTCACAGGTGCTCGGGCAGGCCGGTGCTCACGGCTGCTGAGTGGGTGGATGAGTGGACCTGTGACCCGGCTGCCTCTCTTCTGCAGTTAGAAATCCTGCCTTTTCACCTCCATCTGTTTCAGTAGTTCAGGAAAAGCCGCTGATGGTTTGCATCAGATTTGCAGCTAATATAGGAATTATACAGGTTGTCTTTCTCTTATGTTAACTTTAGGTTTTATATGAATAGTTTTTCTTCAAATGCTTTCAGTTCTATGTTAGTGGAAGTAGAATTATCTCAGACCTTTTGGGAACCTGGGAAAAGAAACCCAAACCCCTTTCCAGATCAGAGTTAATAAAAATGTTTGAGTAAATGTATTTTGTTTTAGCTAATGGCAATGCTGGGATAAAATGCTCTGCATTTGGATCTATTGTTTAGTGTGCCTTGCCTTTTTGGGAGAAAGTCTGTATTCCAGTCTAGAGTATCTGTAAGTGGAATCAAGTGAATGGAGGCCAAGGCAGAGAGTTGTGTATTCACTTGGGTCAGACCTTTCCCCCCTGACCCAGGAGAGGAGGGCTTCCAGCTGTCAGCAAAGCTCAGACTGCCCTGGGCGGGGAAGTGGTTATTAGTTTGTTGGTGTTGGAGGTGACTTTGTTCACTACCAAGTCAGTGGTGAGAAATGTGGAGCAGCTGAACAGTCACCTTGCGAAAGCATGGTCTCCTGCTTCTCACAGCAGAGCGTCACAGTGAGGTGGGTCCGTCACAGGGGCGGAGGTGGTGCATGTGAGCCTGCAGCTCTGCCTCATGTCCAGCTCTCCTAGGTGTTGACAGTGACAGTTGAACCTTTGTGTTGCAAAGGACAAGTGAGATGCTGTGAGGGGACAGTGACTGTCCCAGCTGGACCACGGCCCCTGGTTGCCGGTCCCCCGTACTGGCTGTCACCAGGGGCACAGAGGGTATGCCTGACACAGCTGCTGTCCTCAGGAGCGTGCATGCAGCCTGAGGCCCAGGCTCCGGGGCTTAGTGCAGCTGTGATAGTTAAGGATAGTCCCTCAAACCAAGGTCAGGCGTGAGTCCTCAGGGTTGGATGTTAGGGAGGCTCCATGGTGCAGATGAGTCGCTGGCAACCTTGCAGCTGCTGCTGAGCAATTCACAGAACTAGGCTGTGTGTGTGCACGCGCGCACATGTGGGAGCCTCATTCGGCTTGGAGGGGAGTGCCTGCCCTCTGCAGCACTGATGAACCTGGGGCCGTTGCCTCAGGAAATAAGCCAGATGCAGGAAGCAGTGTGGCTGGGCACCTGCGTGGAACATCAAGGGCGCAGAGCCGGGTGGGACGGCAGGGCTGGGCGGAGGGTGGGAAGGGCACTGCCCTGCATGAGGCAGGCTGTTCTGGAGATCTGACTCGCAGGGTGGTGACCGTCAGTGGAACCCTATCTCGGACCTGAGATCTCCTGAGGAAGAGTGTTCTCGCCACCCAGAGAGCTGGGTGGGGGTGGTGTGCTGCTCAGGCGATCACGCACCACGAGTGTCAGAACGTCGCACCTCCAATGCTCAAACACTTACATGCATGGTTTTTATTGCCCCTCACTCAGTGGAGCGGGTCCTAGGCTTGGGGTAGGTAAACGGGCATTGTTGGAGCAGGCCACTGTCCTCAGTGCCATGGACACTGGAAGCAGGGGCGCAGTTGAGAGCCTGCCATCTTGAGGGGGCCTGTGTCCCTGGAGGAGACAATTGAAGGGCAGTTGGGCTAGTTGGGGGGCTTGCGTGGCAGGTTGTGGATCCAGGCTTGCTTCAGGTTGCAGAGCACTGAAGGCAGGGCTGACCAGGAGGGCTGTGACCCCAGCTGTGAGGGGAGGTGAGCTAGGTGTGACCCCAGCCGCGTGTGGGGAGGTGAGCTAGGTTTTGGGACTTGCAGCCCCTCCAGCTTGATGGGAGGTGGAGGGTGTCGGTCAGAGAGGACGAGGCCTCTGGGCGGATCGGATGGTCAGTTGTTCGTGGTGTTCAAACAGAGGAAGGATCTGAGGATTCCTGCCAGGGTTTGTGTTTGGGTCACTGGTTGAAATAAACATAAGTTTTTGGTCTTTTAAAATAGAAGTTTTAGGCTTTTAAAGTTTGCCTGCTCTCAGGCAGTGATTAAGTACTTAACGCAGTGGCGTGATCCTCCTTTCTCGCCCCTTCTGTAACTGCGTGGTGCCTGGCAGTTGTCCGGAGCAGTGGCTGCGGGGCCTGCAGAAGAGCCTGTGGCCGAGCTTTCCATTTCCGTCCCCCGCACTTCCTCCTCCCTTTCCTTTCGAGAGCAGCGGTTTGAGTGAGAGGGGCTGTGACTCGGCAGATTCTGCCTCTCCTTTCCTGTGATCTGGGAGTGGGGGGCGTACCCTAACACGTCATTGCTGTCTCTCAGTTAACTTCATTTGCTGCAGAGACAAAAATACCTCATTGGGTGGGGGGATATGGCCATGCACAAGGAAAGGTGACTCAGAGGGAAGATCTGAGAAAGCAGTCACATGCAGCAGTTGAGAGAAAGCTAGGGAAGTTTAATCTAGGGTCGATAGTACTGGGGAGGCTTTCCAGAGCATTTCTGGATGGTGAGTCATGGTTCAGGCCTGATCATGTGCTCTGGGGAGACTTTAATTCATTTCTTCAAGCCACTCAAGGCCTTTGCCTTCAGTCTTTAGAGCACTCAGAGATGGAATGAAATTTGTTAATCAAATACAATATTTCTTACTTTGTGTCTCTTTCCGTTGATGAAGGGGGCAGGGTCTCTTTTCTGATGGAAAGCAGCTGTGAATAAGTGTGAAACAATTCTGTTGCAGAGTATGGCTCAAGCCTGGAAGACGACGTGGTGGGGGATACCTCGGGGTACTACCAGAGGATGTTGGTGGTTCTCCTTCAGGTATTGGGTGGACACTAACCCTAGCTTCATTTACAAAGTCTGAAGTTGGCCTGGCGTGGTGGCACACCTGTAGTCCCCACAACTCAGGAGGCTGAGGCAGGAGGATTACAAGTTCAAGGCCAGCCTCTGCAACTTAGTGAGACCCTGTCTCAAAGACAAAAAGCAAAAGGACTGGGACGTAGCTCAGTGATGGAGCGCCCTTGGGTTCACTGCCCAGTGCTTTGGGGGTGGGGGAGAAAGTCTGAAGGTGGAGTGGCCTGATTATCCAGTGAGCCACTCGAAATTCTTTTGATGCTTTCTGGTGCTTGTTGAGTCCTGCCTGGTGGGTGTATGCGGCCTGTGCTGTTTGTTTCAGAACACATGACCTACACTCTGAATGGCCCCTCATCCCTTTGCTTCCGATACAGTCTGCCTCCTCCTCTATGACTGTGTTTAAGATCAGGAGGGTCAGGTTGGATTTGGACCGTACTGTGTGACAGTGTGATGTATCCTAGGATTGAGGCGACTTGAAAAGTCATTTGTTCTTAAGAGAAAAAGCTTTTTGTGCATAACCACCAGGTGGAACGTCTTTCCTTTTGAATGAAAATGCTCTGCAACTCAGTAATGGGACATCCTATCTTACAGGCGAACAGAGACCCCGATGCTGGAATTGACGAAGCTCAGGTTGAGCAAGACGCTCAGGTGAGTAGGCCTGCCGTGTGGCAGCGTTGCAGGGATCTGCGGAGGAGGGAGCGCGTGGTGAGGAAGAGTCCCCAGGGGTGTTGCAAGAGTCTCCAGAGGCAGTCCAGGTCATTGTCCATTACGGATCACACACACGGAGGTAGAGTTCTCCCGTTCTGGTCTGGCTAACAGAATATTTATCCCCCAAATGAAGTGAAGTCACAGTAATGTAGTGAGTTTCACCTGGACATATTGTTCATTTTTTGTGATTATGAAACATTCACAAAATAGAGAATTTTGGAAAAAAAGCCAAAAGACAACCACCCAGTGTTACTGGTCCCACTGGAAGCAGTGCGGGAGGGTCTCTTAGGATGGGGTGAAGGGGTCGTGTGGGAAGGTGTGTCTGATCACAGCAGTGGTGGCAAGTTTCTCAGCATTTTTATGCATCATGCATTTTTTCTGCATTTCCTTTGGTTGAATTCTAAACAATATTGCCCCCCTCCTTTTTTCCTTTTTCCTTTTGTGGTGCTGGGGCCTCACTTGCTAGGCTGCACTCCACTGAGCTGCACCCCAAGTCCCCTTTTTTAATTTTGAGACAGGCCCCCCCAGTTGCCCAGGCTGGCCTGGACCGTGCAGCCCTCAGGCTTGACCTCCTTCCTGTGGCTGGTGGCAGGCGTCACTGCCCCTCCCAGCCAGCACTGATCTGCTGTCAGCCGCCTTCTAGTGACTCCCTGAGGTGCACCTGCGCCCGGGACTTGTAGACCCCAGGTGCTCTGGTGTGTTTGTAAGGCGTTCGATGCGGGAACCGTGCAGGGTTCTGGACTAGGGTGGAGGCCTGGGCATTGGGAGCCAAGGGGTCACTCGGGTTCCTGAGTCACCCGGCGTTGCCCTGCCCCTCTTGCGGCATTCTTGGTCCTCAGGGAGGAGGGCAGTGCCGTGGGCACTCTTCAGGGCCCTCTGTAGCGGCCTGGCCTGGACTTGGGAGTGAGGAGCACACCCTCTTCTGGGGTGACTGACGTCAGGATGGCCTTGCTGCAGGGAGGAGGGTGGCGCTTGCTGCGTGTCCTCACCACACGCCGGCCTGTCAGGTTCCTGCTGAAGCTCTGAGAGCCCTGGGTCCACGGTCTCCAGGGTGGAGCCCCGTCCGTAAATGTGGACGTGAGCGCTTCCTGCCCCAGCTTCCTCTGGGCACTCGCTGCCTGCGCCCCGCACCCCGCTTCTCCTCGAGAGCTCTTCTACAGCGGTCATCTTGGCGTGGTAGTTTCCAGGTAGCCCTGTCTCACCCTCCAAGGGGTCAGGTGGCCCTCGTGGGGAGACCCGCAACACCCCAGGCCTTCTGCCCCTGAGCTGCCCCTCACACTGAAGCCGCCTGCCCACCCTTGGGGGCACACACAGCTGGTTCAGCGCATCCGCAGCTCGTAGCATGCAGTAGGCACTCAGTAAGTGACCAGTGTGTGAGTGGTCCCCTCCAGCAGAGGCGGCCTCCCTGCAGTGGTAGGGAACCAGCCGTGGGCCTCCTGAAGAGCAGCCGGGCCCAGCCGGCCTTTCTCCAACAGCAGCCCCGTGTCCTAGCCGGCGCCTCGCTTCCTCTGCCATCTGCAGGGTTGATTTTGAGTGGTTTGGAGCCACCGTTGCAGAGTTGCCCTGCCATCTGAGGGGCTTTGTTCAGGGCTGAGACGGCCTTCTTGCTTTCCCAGCGTGAGTTCCTTGTGGTGTGGTAGGCGCCAGGGCTGATTCTCACCAGGAGTGGGGATTCTGGAAGCTTTTCAGTGGTGGCATCAGAAGCAGGGGAGGGTCTTCTCAGATGGCTGCTGGAGGCCCAGGCGAGCCAGCAGCAGGCGGGCCTCATGAGAACGTGGCCACGGTGTGAGGCTCCCGAGGGGAGCAGGCCCGTCTCCCTTGGTTCCCAGGTCCCGGCAGGGGGATCGCCTGGGGGTCCTGCTAAACTTCAGGTCCTGACTGCCTTGTGCGGGGCCTGGGGCTCTCTGGGGATGCGCGGCTCCTCCTGGACCTCAGCTGAGTAGCCCTGCTGTGTGGGCGGGCTGACCTGCCAGGCAGCAGATCAGGCTTCTCTCCCCCACCAGGAGTTTCTGATTCTTTCAAACGCATCATTGTTCGTTCAGCCCTGTGGAAATAGGAAGAGGAGGGTCCACATGCACCTGGTCAAGGGCGTGGCCTGTGGTCACTAATGAGAACCCAGGTTTCTTCCCTGAGCGTAAGATGAGGCAGCTGAAAGCGCCTCCTATAAGCTTCTGACTTTCAAAGCGTTGGAATTGTTTTTATCTCCTTCCCTGTCAGATCCTTGTTTGTCAAGTCCTTGAGCTGGACTCTCAGGGAAGGAAAGGGAATCGGTGTTGACTGAGCACCTGCTACTCGTGACACAATGTCCGTGTCTCCTGTAAGTTTCGTAATCTCCATCACCGGCCCTGCAGGGCGGTCACTCCTCCGTAGGCGAGGGCGCCGGGCTGCAGAAGAGACCCCTGCTCACATGAGGCCTCACAGATAACAACAAGCAGGTCTTTTCTGACTCAGTGTCAGCAGGCTGCTCAGAGGGAGCTGTAGAGGAGGGGGACAGGGGAGTGGGTGTGGGGGCTCCTCATCCTGAGCAGTGCCCTGGGTTCCGGGCACCTTTACTTGGAGGAGGGGACACTTAGTTCAGAGGAGAGAACCGTGACCGTCCCTGCTCTGAGTGAAGATGGTGCTGTTGGACTTCTTAGTAGTACGTTTAGCAGAGACGTTGATCCAGACGTCGTTCTCCCACGGAAACTGAGGTCATGGCATCCAGTAGCTGGTGCCTCCCTCACACGTCGTCCCAGGTCACAGCCCAGCTGCTCCACCTGCTGGGAGCACCCACGGCCAGGGCTGTGTGCGTGTGTGCCCTGACCACACCTGGGAGACACCAGACGGCGTCCTGCCTCCCGAGGTGCTGGTGTTAATGGTGGTTTACATTTTCTTATTTGGGTCTTTCCATTTTACAAAGTTTTCTCAAAGAACGTGTTTTTGTAATTAGATTTAAAAAGTTGTTTTAAGAAAGGTTTAGTTCTAAAATATAGATACAGGTGTGGCTTTCAAAGTGACCATCTTTTCGGTCTTGAAGAGCTTGCTCACATGACCAGAATTGATGCTGGTTAGTTGTATTGTCTTGACATTTATTATCTACCTTTTGTTTTTTATGGTGCTGGGGATCAAACCTGGGCCCCCTGTGTGCTAGGCAGGTGCTCTGTCACTGAGCCATATTGCCAGCCTGGTGTTATTTCTATCATTAAAATAAATTAATTAAAAATTGAGGGTAAAGAGGTGTGAGCCTCACTATTTTTAATTCTCTGGAAATAGATAAGGAGTAGCCTAGACCACCATGATTTCCATTCGTAGCACACTGACCCGGGCTTGCACCCAGACGTGAGCCGTCACACTCTGTCCTGACCTGGATTGCCCAGCTCCTGTGGCCTGCAGATGCCCTGGCCTTGAGGTAGCCATCCTGGCGAGGGCGTGGGCGGCCAGGAGGGCGCACTGGGCGACGTGGCAGAGCTCCACCCTTCAGGGTTGGGGGTCTCCCACCTCCCAGTGTGTGGGCTCAGATTTAATGTAGTGTTTCTGTACATTTCTAAAAGCAGTTATATGAACCCTGGAAAGAATCTTGTGTCACAAAATAAATGTGGGCCCTCAGATGATTCAAGGAGTGTTTATTAAGTGCCTGGCACATGCCGAGCACTGTGCCACACCCACGGCCTTGAGGAATCTGTTGTGGTCTTTGGAAGTATGAAGGCGTTTCTTAGCCAGCCTTGGTTCACTCAGTGGTAAGAGAGGGCGTGCAGCCTGCCTGCCGGGTGTGCCAAACGCCTAGCACAAGCCAGACAGGAAGCCCAGGTGCCCGAGCGCCTGCCTAGTGCTTTCCTGGTCTGTAAGATCGGGAGAGATCATCAGAAATGAGATCATCAGAAATTTGCTCCCGAAAAATTGGAAGTTATGGTAGGCATTTTGGGGAGACTTAATCTTGCCTGGTGCTGGGCTCACCTGACCTGTGGGTCTGTAGTGAGCACCAGTGGAGCTCAGAGCCTGGAGGTGAGTGTAGGGTTAGAGTTGGAGCCCAGAGGAATGAAAAGGGCCGGAGGAGGCAGGTGTGTGTGTGCTGTGCAGGGAGCAGCAGGGGGTGGGCCAGGTGTGTGCTGTGCAGGGAGCAGCAGGGGGTGGGCCAGGTGTGTGCTGTGC
>JAJEJO010047936.1:0-33224 GCA_020662805.1 Glaucomys volans
TAGAATCAACTCTGAAATCAATGCACAGTTCTGTATCCAATACAACAGAACAGAAATATGAACCCAAATCTGATTTTGCCTAATCTCCACCAGGGGTAGCAGACTGAATTTAATGGAGAGGATTTTACTACATCATCAGTATGTCCACTTTGCCAAGTGTTTAGTACCGGAGATTTTTTTTCAATAGAGTGATTACAGCTGTGTTTCAGATTTCTATTTCTATTTCTGGATAGTTAACTATCAAAATTGCTTTTAATTTAATGACCTGCCAATGCCTGGATACTGCATTTATTCTTTTCTAGGAAGAGTACATCTGTTTAGACTCATTGTTTCCATTTTAATAATTCTTTCAGCATAAAAAGCATTTTGCAAACTTTGTCTTGAAGATGTGTTTGATTAGACTTTTAAAATTGTTATTCTGCAAAGGTATTTTTTTTTTAACATTTTCTCTACCTCTTCCTATTAGGTACTTCTTTACATGACAGTCTTATTACATGATCAACCCTTTGTTTTGATACAAGTGTTTAATAATTTTCTTCCATGTGTCTAGTCTAGACTTCAGAGTCTAAAGTTTTGGTTTTATGACTAATATCACAGATCACGATATTATGAATATAGAATTTTGCCTGTTTTGTGAGACCTATTTTCCTTATCTGCCATTTAGGACAATGGACCAAGGTAGATGTCATTGACTGAATAAACCATGCAAAGGAAATGTGATTGATGAAAACTTGGTCCCTTCTAGGGAACTAAGGGTGAATGAGAGACATCTGGGAGACAACTGTTACCAGATGCATTTCTGAAAGTTTTGCTACTTATAAGAAAGGCTGTCAGGGTGAAAAAGGACTATTGAGTTCTTCACATTTAAATTGCAGAAGTTCAATCATGACACAATTTTTGCCTTTTGCAAAAATTGTAGAAAAATCAAGAATAGATTCATCTTCCCCTCTGGTCACACTGAATAATTAACCTTGATAGAATAGAAGGGAAAAATAAATGATTGGAATCTCCTGTTTTTCTTTTTTTCTTTGACATTGAAATTACAAATTGTAGTCTTTGAAGAAATGCCAGTATTTTAGCCTTTACGAAAACTAAATAATAATATAGCAATTTGGAAATGGGCAGACACTTCGCAGAAGAGGACCTACAAGCAATCAACAGATATAAGAAAAAATGTTCAATATCCCTAGTAATAAGAGAATGTAAATCAAAACTACCCTAAGATATCATCTCACCCCAATTAGAATGTCTACTATTAAAAATACAAGCAACAATTGGTGTTGGCAAGGATGTGGGGAAAAAGGTACACTCATACATTGCTGGTGGGATTGCAAGTTGTTGCAGCCACTCTGGAAAGCAGTATGGAGATTCCTTAGAAAACTCAGAATGGATCCACCATTCGACTCAGCTATCCCACTCCTTGGCCTATACCCAAAGGACTTAAAAAAAGCATACTATAGTGATGCAGCCACATCAATATTCACAGCTGCTCAATTCACAATAGCTAGATTGTGAAGTCAACCTAGATGCCCTTCAATAGATGAATAGATAAAGAAACTGTGGTATATATACACATTGGAATATTACTCAGCCATAAAGAAGAATAAAATGGTATTTGCAGGTAAATGGTGCAGTTGGAGATGTGATGCTGAGTGAGATTAACCAATCCCCAAAACCAAAGGCCAAATGATCTCTCTGATAAGTGGATGATGATACATAATGCGGGGTGGGAGGGAGGCAAGAATGAAGGAAGGATGGATTGCATAGGGAAAAAAGGAGGGTGGGATTGGGGAAGGGGGTAAGAATAATAACAGAATGAGACAAACATCATTACCCTATGTACATGTATAATTACACAAATGGTGTGACTCTATTTCATGTACAACCAGAGAAACAACAGCTGTAATCCACTTGTGTTCAATGAATCAAAATAAAAAAGAAAATTTAAAAAAATAATAATAATATAGCAATTTGTGATGACTGCAAAGTAATTCAAAACACTTAAACATCAAAATTTGATGATTAAATCCAAAGGTCCTGCCATATGCATGGATCTTATGCAAACTTCCCAAATAGTACTTTCTTCATACCGTCTTTCTTCTGACCCAAAGTCTATCTCCTTGTAAATTGTTTCCATTATTTCAGACTCTTCCCTCTAATTGCTCTTCTAAATTTGTACCAGAGTTAGGAATCTCAGTGCTTGCTTAGTTCACAGCAGCTTTTAAAGAAAGATTCATCATCTGTATACTTACTTAGGAGATTATCTGGATGACTACATCTTGATGCTTTCAAGGTTTGCATGCCTGATCACTGAGCAACCAACACATTAGCTGACTGGTAACTCTGGGATGGTCTTCTCCCAAATGATGAGCTGGGTCAATGGAATTCTCAGGCTTGTATATTTAGGTTGTGAACTATAAAGTAGCTGAAGTAGTGAGTCTGTACATAAAAGTACCCACAGTGTAAGGGTGAAACATAGAGTGAGTATCTTAAGTGTAATATGCAAAGAAAGATGCTTTGACTAAGCAGAAACAAGATAGCAGAGAATATGTGCACAGAGCAGAGGTCCAGAGAGCTGGCTGATGGTGAAATAAACAGCAGGAACATGTCTAAGGGGAATAACAGGAACAAAATAATCCAGAGAAATAATAATTTAAAAAAATCATTTTGGTACTATGGATTGAACCCAGAGATTCTTTACCACTGAGCTACATCTCCCAGTCATATATATATATGTGTATATATATATATACACATATATATATATTCATAGCTTCTCAATTCACAATAGCTAGATTGTGGAACCAACCTAGATGCCCTTCAATAGATGAATAGATAAAGAAACTGTGGTATATATACACAATGGAATATTACTCAGCCATAAAGAAGAATAAAATTATGGCATTTGCAGGTAAATGGATATATATATATATATATACACACACACATATATATACACACATATATGTATATATGCATTTATATTTATATTTAATATATATATATATTTTTTGAGATGCTGGGGATTGAACCCCAGGGCCTTGTGCATGCAAGGCAGGAACTCTACCAATTGAGCTATACTCCCAGTCCAATCCTTTATATTTTAAGGCAGGGACTCACTAAGTTGATTAGAGCCTCACTAATTTACTGAGGCTGGCCTCAAACTTGTGATCTTCCTGCCTCAGCCTCCTGAGGTGCTGGGATTACAAACATGTGCCACCATGTCTGGCTGGGATAATAATATTAATGTTGATTAGTTAGAGGAGGGAAATGCCATCAGTTCAAACAAATGCATAAATGAAATTATGTTCTCATTTCTGGATTTAGTTGAGTTTCAATGAGGCCCAATGACATACTAATACCTTTTCTTGGATAATTTACATGTGATCTTTGTCCTCCATATTGATTCTGATAATCATCACTATCTCTATTTTACCTTACTTAATTTAAGAAAGACTAATCTTTTTAATCACAAAGACCAATCAAAAACCTGAGCACTACCATTGGATGCCAGCTTTTATGCCTCCATGGATTTTTCTCTTCTGTCTCCTACTAAATATTTTCTGCTACTCTAATCATCAAAGATAGTTTGATATTCATTGAAATGGTTCCTCCTGGGTACTGTTTGAAAATATCAATGAGAGCATTGTAACAAACTCATTAAAACATGACATTTCATATAACACGCCACAGACCCTTTTGTTCCCCGAAGACCAAATTCTTGCTTGCAATTGTGATACAAAAATAAAAGACATTTATAAAAGTAAAAGAAAAAAATTATTTAGAGAGAGTAGGATAGGGAATGAGAAAGTCAATTATAAACTAGACCAAGCCAGTCCAGTTGGAATACAAATCAATAATCAAGCATCTTCACTCACATTTCTGGACCAAATGGAGTAGTAGAGGCCCAATGTATTCTCTCTTCTCAAACAACAAAAATATGGAACACTGGTTTTCTAATGTCGGGCATGGGACATGCCACAGGACAGTGATAACTGGAAGAGAAGGAATGAATAAGGTAAGTCACAAGAGGGCACAGGTTGCTTCCTGGATTTTTCAAGTAATAACACAGTGAGGGGCATGTGAGCAAAATGTAGAGTCTCCTTCAACTGAGAGACGGTTGAGACAGTTGCTTTGAGTCCAAGGCAGCTCAAGGTCATAGGGGATTGTATTGAAGAGAAGAGAGCTGTTCAAAGAGAGGGCATCAGAGATCTACAGATGTATCAGAAGGGTTCTTCTTTATTTTTTTAGGTTAAAAAAAGGGGTATATTTAGAATTAGACAGCTGGATTCTGTTTAGATGATCCCAATTTTGTTGCCAACATCCAATGCGTCATAATAAGAAGTGAGTCGAGGGTATGCCTTCTTCTCTCCATCAGGGTGTTAACCTTGGCCACATCAATGTCATAGAGCTTCTTTACAGCTTGTTTGATCTGGTGTTTTTTGGCTTTGACATCCACAATGAACACAAGTATGTTGTGGTCCTCAGTCTTCCTCATGGCTGACTCAGTGGTCAGGGGGAACTTGACAAATAGGGGGCCCTTTTCACCACGATGGCGCCAGGAGGATTCTTAGGAGAATTTTACTGAGTGACTGTATGTGATGCAAGTAAACCCAAGACCCAGGAAAGAGCCATCCCCAGGGGAGAATAGGAATCAGTCCTCAGGGTTCATGCAGTACCAGTTTTAAAACCAACCAGAGTGAAAAACTCTCATCAATTCAGAGGCATAGGGTGAGGTACTTTGAAAGATATTACCTCAATTGTGGAGCAAAACCAGCTCCGTGCTTAATTTTCTCTTTTCTAATGTCATCTGTAAAAAGCTTAAAAGCAAGCTGTGGAATAATCAAATTGATTCCATGTAATTTAACCAAGTCTTGGAGCAAAAAGCTCAGGGCACTTATAGGCATAAAAATTATCCAGCGCACAAAAAGGTAGAAATCACAATGTTTGTCATTGAGGCACCAATTTGCAGGCAGCAAAGAAGGAAGAAAGTATGACACAGAAGAGGGAAATTCCATCAGTGGAAACAAATGCATAAGTGAAAAGGATCATCGAATCAGCAAAGGCATTAAAACAGTTATTTTAACTTTATGCATGTTCAAAAAGATAAAAGAAAGGCTGAATTTGTTAAATAGAGACACATAAGATGTTAAAAATTTCTAAGACTTATAAAAATAAAATCCACAATGGTTAAAGTGAAAGATGCATTGGAAGCTATTAGTAATGTATTAGGTACTGTAGATGAAAGATTCATAAAGTTGAAATCAATAGAAATTATCCCCCAAAGATCAATATGTGAATCCACCATCAAACACAATTAAATCACAATTAATTTAAGAGGATGTAAATTATACAACTACTTGAAATTAAATAGAATATTTATAAATAACCCAGAGGACAAAATAAAAGCAATCAAGGAAAAGTTACCCAGGATTTTGAAGCAAATAAAAATTTAAACAAAGCATATCTGCATTTGTAGACCCAGTTATATCTAGGGCAAAATTTATAACACTGCCTCTATTAGGAAAATAAATAAATTAAATACACACACACACACGAAAACCTGAAATGACCTAAGTTTCTATCTTAAAAAATCAGGAACTATAGGGAAAATTAAACTCAGAGTAAGGAGCAGAAAAGAAATTTATACAGAAATAAATGCAGTCTAAGATAGAGAAATAATATAGGAAAATAAAACAATGAAATTACAAAGGGTGTCCTTGAGAAGGTATAAAATTTATAAACATTTAGATTGAAGAAAATGAGAGAAAGCACAAGTTATCAAATACCAGGAATAAGAGGTATGATATTGCTACTGATCCTATATATCTGTATTAAATGAATTATGAGTATCAAATGAATTTTAAGTATTAAGGATAATACTTAATATAAGGATATTAGGGAAATATTATAAAGAACTTTATGTCAATAAATGAATTTATATGAAATGGGAAAATTCCTTGAAAAAGAAAAACTCCCCAAGTTCAATCAAAATGTATTTCAAACAGAGTTGATAAAGAAAAATTAGAAGGAAAGGGAGGAGGAGAAGGAGGTGGAGGAGGAGGAGGAGGAGGAGGAAGAGGAGGAGGAGGAGGAAGAAAGAAAATAATCAAGAATGAACACAGATACAAAGAGTATAAACAAAACTTCAGCAAAGTAATTCCAACAACATATTAATTATTTATTCCAAGAGTTCAGGGTTGATAATATTTGATACAATAAAGATAATTTGTTTTGTATTTAAAAAATAAAACAACAAAAACAAAAAATGTATATTTCAAAGAATAAAACCACTGGATAAAACTTAACAAAGATTCCCAATAAATCTCTCAACAAACTATGAATAGTAGGGAATGTCCCCAACATGATGAAGGGCAAATAGAAAAAATAAAATAAAAAAGAAAAATCTATGCCTAACTTCATCCCTACTGGTGAAGACTGAATGCTCCTCTTGAAGATCAGAAGTAAGGAAGGTAGGTCCACTTTCATGCTTCTAGTCCTCATTGTAACCAAGGTTCTATTCAGGTCAATAAGGCAAGACAAACAATAAAATGAATTCAGATTAGACAGTGAAGTAAAAGTGGTTTCATTAGAAAATGATGATCAATGTTGAAAATCTTAGAGTCTGTAAAACACTACCATCTGCAAAACTCTGGCTATTTGTCATAGCAACAAATGCTTAGAAACTGAAAAATATATTCAAGTAGCTCCCCAAATATTGAACACATAGAGGTACATTGGATAACAGATGTGTAAAACCTATGTATTTAAAATACTAAAACCTTGTGGAGAAAAAATAAGTAACTAAATATCCAAGGGATAGTTTGTGTTCATGGTCAGAAAACTCAATATTTTTAAAGTTTTTTGTTCTTTTTAAATTGACGTGTGTAACAACACAATTTCTCTCAAAATACTTTTTAAAAATAATGGATGAATGAATGTCTACTTAAATGGACAAAAAGCCAGTATGCATTTGTTATGTATATTTATTTTTGGTATTATATGTACTAGTTTTCACATTAAAAGGATTCTGCCTAGTTATCCCACTCCTTGGTCTATATCAAAAGTATTTTAAACCAGCATACTACAGTGATGCAGCCACATCAATGTTTATAGCAGCTGAATTCACAATAGCTAAGCTATGGAACCAACCTAGGTACCCTTCAACAGATGAATGGATAAAGAAAATGTGGTATATACAAACAATGGAATATTACTCAGTCATAAAGAAGAATGAAATTAAGGCATTTGCCTGGAAATGAATGGCACTGGAGATTGTCATGACAGTCCCCGAAGTAAGCCAGTCCCCAAAAGTCAGAGGTTGAATGTTTTCTCTGATATGTGGAAGCTAACCCACAATAAAGACCGGGGAGGGAAAGAATAGAAATTCAGTAGATTAAACAATGGAGGGAAGGGAGGGGGGAACGGAAAGATAATGGAAAGAATCTGATATAATTTTCCTATGTACATCTATGAAAGCATCACAGTGAACCCCACCATCATGTACACTCAAAAGAATGGGGTCCTAAATAGAATAAGATATATTCTATGCTTGCGTAATTACACAAAAATAGATTCTACTGTCATGTGTAACTGAAAAGAATCAATCAATCAATCCTTGTGGGAAGGAAAAAAGTCAGGGGGAAAAGAAAAGGATTCTGTAGAAAACTATTTTTTCCCTGACTGACTAATTATCTAGAATACACGTTGCCTTTTGTTCCCCCTCCAACATTCCCTCAATAGAATATTGGAGTTTTATTATGTAACCCATTTTCCTATTTGTTAAGTCTTGGGTCTATCTCTGACATAGATTTAACATGGAAAGAGTTCTATCCCAAGAATTTCAGGTTACTGGGAATTCTTGAATGACTGGTATAGGTTTGGGTCTCATCTGGTAGAGAAAAACAAATACCCCCTTGGGTGTCTCGTGATAAATAATTTATACCTCATCTTCATATAACCCCTAGAGAACTAAGGTAATTTTTAAAAACTGTTTTTCTTACTTTCCAACTTATTTCCCTTGTGACTCTGATGCAGCGAACATAGCTTTCAGAAGTTTCAGGCTGCCTAGAAAAATTGCATGAGTGGTTTTTGAGAAAAATGTGAAAGATATTTAAGAAGCAATGGAGTAGCAGGAAATAGTTGTAGTTTTGATTTCAGAGGTGGCACGCCAAGAAAAGGTTGTAGTGGGCATTTCATTTCAACAAACATTTATTAAGTGACTGTAAGTACGGGACACTGTGCTGTGTGCCATGGAGATTACAAAGGTACATGCAGATCTTCTTACTGTTCTTAGAGATTGACAATCCATGGGCGTTAGGTGAGTGAGAAAATGAGGCTGCATGACAGAATTAAACCAGTCCTGGTTCTGGAGTGAGAAGATCTGTGTTCACCTCCGTCCCAGCTTAAGAATCTGAACATGCTCCCTTTTAGAGTGGATGTGCATTTCAAGGAAAGCCATAGGTCTTCTCTTGAATCATGGCACTTTATACGGATCTTATCTTTTTATCCCAGGGAATGAAAATTGAACACAGGATTAGAGCTCAGAACACCAGCAGGACACCATCACATGGGAGTTGAAATAAAATCAATCACAATCCCTGATCTGAGAGTATCACTTGGACAATGACAGTGTGCCTGCTCCTCATCATTTATTTTTTTAGGTCAGAGCAGAGTCCAGTGACAACTTCATACTGCTGTTTGTTCCCTGTGTGATTTGAGAGTGGAAGGCAGAAAAGAGGATGACTATGTCGAGCTACATTAACTTTCGTTTTGTTTTGCAGGACTGGGGAATGAACCTAGGGACACTCTACCACTGAGCTACATCCCTAGCCCTTTCTATTTTTTATTTTGAGACAGGATCTTACTAAGTTGCAGAGGCTGGCCTCCAGCTTACAATCCTCCTGCGTCAACCTTCCAAGTTGCTAGGATTTCAGGTGTGTGCCACGATACCCATCTAGTCACATTACCTTCTTTAAGAGCATGAGATTAACACATCATGCTGTTATCACGGAATTATTGATTCAGTGTATATTTCAAACTGAAACATCTTCCTTACAGAAACAGCAACATTCCAACACATAAACTTGAGACTCTGCTTCACTTTTTTTTCCCCATCTCACAAGGTTGAATAACCAACTGCAAGCAGAGCAAACATTTTAACACATACCTTCTATGTTTTTCTCCCCTAGAGGATAAAAAACTCTTTGAGGCTAGTACACCTGTCCATTTTATTGACATTTTAACACCAGTTCTCCTGAAGGCACCTGCCTTAGAGTAGAAAGTCAGTAAATGTGTTGCATTAACAAATAAATTGTCTGAATGAAGGAGATGTGGAGTGACGTATTATGGAAAAGAATTTAGCAATGCTGCGCCCATATTAACAGAAGTGCTTAACAGGAATGATTAAATCCAAGGAAGCTTCATAAATGAGATACTTTAGCTGGGCTTTTTTTTGTGTGTGTGTAGAGAGAAAGTGGTAGGCATGAAGAGAAAGGAATGAAGAGGAATCTCAGCACCGCAAACAAAATGCAAAACATCCCACAACCAATTCTTAATTCTCTTAATCTCTCCACCTTGTATTCATTACTGAAACCTGGAGGGAAAGTTGTACTTGCTTTCACATTAAATCTAGTTTTTCAGAGTAAATCACACGTATGATCAAAAAAGACAATTTCCAAAGCCTTACAGCTAATCACTCTTTTCTGCCCCCACAACCCTACTCGCCAAACCAATTGATTTTTTATTTTTATTACGTTCATTTTGTACTTATGTTTACCTCTGTTTGCATCTACATAATGTGCTTATATAGTAATTTACTAGTTTTAGACAAATTATCAATTTGACATTGCCCAACCTAGTTGTAGAAATGTGGATAAAAATTTATTTCCTCTACCCTTCTCCAACTTAAATTTCTCTTTCTTATTTTTCCAATCTGGTTATCTCTCAGCTTTTTTGGTGGTGGGGGGGCGGGTATCAAAACTCAAAGGCTATCTTATTATAACTGCTGTTTATCTGTTGAGTCCCAAAGCATGCTATAAACAAATTTATTTTCTTTGTTAAAATTTCTTTCATTATTACTTTTTTTTCCTTTTATTGGGGTACTGGTGATTGAGTCCAGGTTTTCATATACATGCTAAGCAAGCCTCTACCACTGAGCTATATCCCAGCCCTATAATTGCTTTCTTTTGAGGATATCTATTACTGTTTGTCCTATATGTTTCAATAACTTCATCCAGTAATTATCAATAATTTCCTCTTACCCAGTAAGGTGGCTCACACCTGTAATCCCAGCAGCTCAGGAGGCTGGGGCAGAAGGATCACAAGCTCAAAGCCAGTCTTTGCAATTTAACAAGGCCCTAAACAGCTAAGCAAGTTCCTGTCTCAAAATCAAAATGAAAAGGGTTGGGGGTGTGATTCAGTGGGTAAGTGCTCAATCCCTGATTATCCACCCCCAGAAACTACCCCCCAAAATCCCTCTTACTCCAAAGTATTCCTTGAGAGTTTTGTCTGGATGCTCCTTCTTAGTGACCTCCTGCTATTTGCTCCAACCTGGACTAGGTGTTCTCTCAGCCAGGTTCAACAAGCATTATTCTAGAAATTCTCTTTATTTTTCTGTTGTAGAGTCCTGGTATCCATAATTTTGTGTCTTTACAGGGGAGGTAATAGGAAGTAATGAAGTTCATCTGTACAATAGAAAGGAGAGATGCATAGACTTTAGAATCAACCTAATACAATTCTTTGATTTAACTGAGGAGAAAACTGAGGCTTATGAAGACAAAGTGGCCTTCCCACAATCTCCAAACTGGGTGGCAGAGGAGGAATTGTGGCTTGTCTTGTCTCTATGTCTAAAGCTTTTTCAACACTTTTCGAACATATATAATCAATTATGAAGGCAAGGAAGATAATATATATTCTGTGTCTGGTCTAGTGCATGGAGGCTCCACCCTTTCCTATAGAATGTATTTCTTTGTTTTAATGTCACATGTCTCCCTAAGTTCTTCAGGGGTGTCCTGGGGTATAGCACATCTTGAAGAAAGTGAGCAACACTTCGCTTGTATTTCCACAGTAAATTTCCTGCAATACAATGATGAGCCCTCCTTTTGAGTGGGTTGGTTGTGCATTTCATTAATCTGTATTTCTGATCTCAAACATATCTACAGACTGACAAATTGAGACGTTTTACTTGGTTTATCCTTTCCTTCGGCTTTTGAATTTCATATGTTGCAAAGCAAGGAAATAGTGTAACCATCTGAGTCAACAATCGTTGGCACTCATGAATTGGCCTTTCTAGTGCGTCTCCCCCATAAGCATCATTGCAGGCGTGATTAACAGAGCCAGAACTGTTACAAACAGCTGTGCAACCATTACAACCACCAATTAAAGTGCAGCTCCAGATGTTCCGCGCTCAGAACTGCGGCCCTACAAGGTGGCTTCTGCCTGGAATTGATTGTATTGAAGCGGTAGTTTTAGCATGTCTCAGTTTTATCCTGCGGCTCATGGTGTTTATTTTTCTTAGATTCCTTTATCTTCAAATCATTCCTGCTTACTAAAACCAAGTGCATTTGTAAGACTCATTTCATAAATTGTAATCTCCCTGAAGACTCTGGTATTTTCTCCTTAGTCTGATCCATTCAACCATCTTTCTTGTTTTGTTCTTTTGTCAAAACTTATTGAGACTTGTATTAAAACTGGCCCCTTGACTTAAACCATCATTCTTTTTGTTGGCACCCCCTGTAGCAATCAGCATGTTGACTTTGGAGCCAGACTTCCTAGGTTTAAAGCCTTATTTTGCCTCTTATTACATATGTCGTCTTCAGCAAATTCGTCAATATTTCTGTACATCATTAATAAAATGGGCCAGGTGATTAGTACCTATTTTGTGGACTGTTGTGAGGATCAATAAAATTAGGTACTAAAATTTTATGTACTAAAATTATGTACCTGGCTCAAAATAAGCATTCAAAAATATAGGTTGTAATTATAATGATAGTTACAACCATTCGATTTCTTCATTGCAACTCTGTCCAACACATAGAACAGTATCTTCCGTATGGCAACACAAAGGTAAATGCATGTTAGATTCTCATTTCACGTGAAGTATGAAAGTGATTTTCTTGGAATGTGTTTCAATTAAATTTGAAAATATAGAGGGCCCAATTATAAAGAGAAAGTATAAAATTGTTTAAAAATACAAAATTTTATTAGATCCTCTTACGGTGTAGATATAAGCTTTCCCCCCAAAATTCATGTGGGAGACAATGCAAGAATGTTCAGAGGTGATATGCAATGATTAGGTCATGAGAGTTTTCACCTACTCAGTGCATTTATTCACTGAAGTGGATTAACTGGGTTGTAACTGTTGGTAGGTAGGGTGTAGCTTGAGGAGGTTGGTCAAAGGGCATGTGCCTTTGGGGTTTATATTTTGTTCCTAGTGAGCAAAGCCTTCTTTCTGCTTCCTGGTTGCCATGTCCTGAGCTACATTCCTCCCCAATGCCTTTCTGCCATGATGTTTTGTCTTCCTTGGCCCAGAGCTATGGAGTCAGCCAACCACAGATTGAACCTTTGAAATCATGAGCCAAAATAAACTTCCTTCTCTACATTGTTCTTGTCAGGGCTTAAAAAAAAAAAAAAAAAATCTAACTAAAACAGATCCTTTTCTTGTACTCAATTTCTCTACCACGGTACTGCTATTAGGCTCCAGAATTCTTTTCTCAGTCTGGTTTCCTGTTTACTCTCACATGACTCTTTTCTGCTAAGTTTTGATGGAGATAAAAGTACCTGTCATTTTTGTACATGACAGAAATATAGGAAGGGTCCTCACCATGAAATAAAAATTAGTCCAAAATTAGTCCAACTTCAAACTCTCATTGAATAAGAATGCTGATTGGAATCCAGTAGGATTTTTTAAAAGAAGAAATTCAAAGTCTCATGGTGTTTGTTTCATTATCAAACTATATACACGCAGGATGAGACACCTTGGCTCAGAAGAAGTTTATGTACAAATGACATATCTAGAAAATTAAAGGGATGACTGGCACAGGTACTCCTGGTGCATGAACTCAACACCCATTCCAAGTCCTTTTTGCTTGTTTCCTTAGCCACCCTTCTGGCTTTTAAATAGATTCAGGACAGATTTCTGGCTCAGGAAATGTGAATAGAAGTCTTCTAGGGAGGGGCACCTGGTACATTTTATTTTTTCTATATTAATAACACAGATGCTGATAGTGGCATCCATTTTTTCCCTTCTTTTTCTCTTTCACGTCTCAATGGTTTTGATGCCTGAAATTGCAGCAATAATCTGGTGAGCCTGATGACTAAAAGGCAAGAGCATTAGAGGGTTGGAGCTAATACTTTGGAGATGTTGAATCAAAGCTACCATCTGTCTATCTCTGGAATTCTTGTCACATAAGGGGAGATCTCTCTTTTTAATGCTGTTTATTTGTTTATTTGCCTATTATTTACTGCTGAGAACATTTATAAATGATAGAAGTATTAAACTCAAAATAAGCTTATAGTCATTGGCTACAAAACATCAAATATGACCTTAGGTTGTGTTGATGGAAGTAGGATACACAGATCCTTGAAACAAATGTTATAACGATTGCTAATTAACACCTCTTACCATCTGTCACATAAAAATATTGGAACATAGGTTTCCATATCTAGAGATGTAACCATAGGAAGTCAAAGACTTTTGTTTGAACTTAGTATGTTTTTCTCCTTTGTACATATTTTGAATAAAGTTTTTATTAAATTACTTTTTAAAAAAAACAACCAGATATGATGTATGTTTTAAATTTTTTCTAAGACCCTCATCTACTCAATAGACACATGTAAGTCATCATGGTGGAAGTCATACAGACTGGCTTTGAGTACTGATATCATTTTCTAGCTATGATTTGGGGTGATAGTAACAAGAACGGCATGGGATTGACACCAAATAGACAGGCAGACCAATGGTACAGAATAGAAGACACAGAGACAATCCCACATAAATATAGTTATCTCATAATAGACAAAGGTGCCAAAAATATACAATGGAGAAAGATAGCCTTTTCAATAAATGGTGCTGGGAAAACTGGAAATCCATATGCAGCAAAATGAAACTAAACCCCTATCTCTCACCCTGCATAAAACTCAACTCAAAATAGATCATGGGCCTAGCTTTTAGATCAGAGATTCTGTACCAAACAGAAGAAAAAGGAGGCCCGAAAAACCAGACTTCCTTAAGGAGACTCCAAAGCACAAGAAATAAAAGCAAGAATGAATACATAGAATGGATTCAAACTGAAACGCTTTTTCTCAACAAAGGAAACAATCAGTAATGTGAAGAGAAAGCCTATGGGAGGAAATCTTCACCACATGCACTTCAGTTGGAGCACTATTCTCCAGAATTTATGAAGAACTCAAAAAACTTAACACCAAAAATACAAATAACCCAATCAATAAGTGGACTAAGGAACTGAGCAGATATTTCATAGAAGAAGATATAAAAATGATGAACATATATATGAAAAAATGTTCAACATCTCTAGTAAATTAGAGAAATGCAAATCAAAACTACCCTAAGAGTTCATCTCAGTCCAATTAGAATGGCTAATATCAAGAATACAAACAACAATAGCTGTTGGCAAGGGTGTGTTGGTTGGATGGCAAATTGGTATAGCCACTCTGGAAAGCAGTATGGAGATTCCTCAGAAAACTTGGAATGGACCTGCCATTTGACCCACTTATCCCACTCCTTGGCCTATACCCAAAGGACTTAAAATCAGCACACTACAGTGATACAGCCACATCCATGTTCATAGATGCCCTTCAGTTGATGAATGGATAAAGAAACTGTGGTATATATACACAATGGAATATTGCTGAGACATAAAGAAGAATAAAATTATGACATTTGCAGGTAAATGGATGGAGTTGGAGAATATCATGCTAAGAGAGATAAGCCAATCCCAAAAAACCAAAGGCCGAATGTTTTCTCTGATAAGTGTATGCTGATACATAATGGGGGTGGGGGTGGGGTAAGGGAAGAATGGAGGAACATTGGACTGTATAAAGGGAAATGAAGGGAAGGGAGGGAGGCCTGGAGAAGGAAAGATAGTGGAATGAGACAAACATCATTATCCTATTTATACAAGTAGTGTGACTATATGGTGCTTAACCAGAGAAATGAAAACTTGTACCCCATTTGTGTACAATAAATCAAAATGCATTCTCCTGTCATGTATAACTAATTAGAACAAACAATAAAACAAAATAAAGAAGTTCAATAAAACTAAAAAAAATTTCAATTTCTATTAGTTGCATAAACAATTCCCTTAAAATAGTTTATATTCTTTTTACACATGAAGATTAAAACTCTCAGTGATGTGTTTACATTTGATTTTATTTTAAACATGATTTGGGCTTAACCTTCTTTTCTTGAACCCCAAAACAAAGACCTCACAAAATGTTAATAAGATGAGTCAGTAAAGACAGAAACTTCTGTAATTAAGAATTTAGCTGGTTTTGGACATATCAGGTAGATAATTATATGAAATGAAAATACAAAAGCAAGAGATACAGCAGACACAGGATTTGGGGATTCTCATGCTCCCTCACAGCACAGCGTGGTGTGCATTGTAATGTAAATTGCATAGATTTGTTGAAAATTACCATGATATCAGGAAACATTTCAATCATTTTACTGTTTTTGACCAATTGTCTCAAAGGCTCTAAAATTACACATATTAAATTGGGCTATTTTTGAGTACCCTTTGAAATTTGCATTTATGTTATAGGAACTAAATCTTTAGGGGTATAATTGTCCACTTAGTGATTTGATTGCTCTTTATAAAGCACATTGAAAATACTTTTAAAATTTGTACACCCCGTTTGGCTTTCTTCTCCCTATACAATAAAATTCCAATCTCTTAGCATAGGCTACAAAATCTTTCCAAATACTGACCCCAGCCTTCCTTGCAAGCTCTGTTCTCTTGCACTTTTCTCAATGTTTCCCCAGCGCAGCCCAAATGCCTTACCTCTATCTATTTCATGTCTCAATCTCTGCTTCCATATGATGATGGTACTTGTTGTTAGCTTTTGCATCACTGTGAGAAAAATACCTGACAAGAACTTAGCAGAAAGGAAATTTATTTGGCACTCACTGTTTTAGAATTCTTCCTCCACATACTGCTGACTCCATTGCTTTGAGCCCAAGATGAGACAGCACATAATTGGGAAAGGGCCCAGTGGAGGAAAACTTCTCAGTTCATGGAGGGTCAGGAAGAAGAGAGAGGGAGGAAGGAGGCCTTGGTCTAGGAAGATGCATCACCCTTCCAAGGCATGCCTCCAGTGACCCTCCTTCTCTAGCCACACCCCACCTTCCCAGAGCTACCAACCAGTCCATTTAAACTAGAAAGAACTGATTATAGCTCTCACAAGTCAAACATTTTACCTCTGAATCTTCCTTCATTAATGAGGACTTCTGGGGGATACCTGATATCCAAACAGTAACATTTCACCTGTCTCTCCAAAGCTCATGGGTATCTCACAATGCAAAATGCATTTAGATGATCTCCAAGAGTCCAAAAGACTTAACAGTTTTAGCATTGCCCCAAATTTCAAGTTCAGAGTCTCATTAAGATGTAAGGCAAACTCTTGCTATAAGACCCTGAAAAAAAGTCAAAAGCAAGTTACATATGTTCAATATAAGGTGGCACAGAATGAACATCCCCACTTCAAAAGGGAGGAATAGGAGGAGCAGAGAAAGAAGAGATGGAGCCAAAGCAAGACAGAAACCCAGTTTGTCGAACAGATCCCATAACTCCACTTAAAATTCTGTGGGTGGCATCGAGAACACAAGGCAGTGAGATGTGCTCTCCAGTGGGCTTGGGCAGCCCCACCCCTTTCCTTGTCAGTTGCAGCACACATGAGCTCTGTTTCAGCCTGGTTCTCTCTGCAGCTAGCAGTTTTTCTCACGAGACAGTCCATGGTACCATTATCTCTTAATTCCTAGGATTTTCATTCCAGCTTAGAGCTTTTTGCATCACCCTCTCAGTTGTAGCTCGGAGAAACTCTGAGTTTGCTACACTTGACCTGGCCTCCCAGGCTTTCCTTTGAAATCTCTATGGAAGCCTCCAACTTCAGCATCTTGCATTCCTGCAGAAACAGCACCACATGGTAGCCACCAAGGTCTGCTAACAGTTGGCACAATATTTGCACCCTGTGGAATCCCGAATGCAGGGACCTCTGAGTGCAGCATGGTGAAACAGCTTTCCAGACCCCACTGTGAGAACAGGGTGCCCTATGATATCTTTTCAATGGAATTTTTTCTTCTATATGCTGGACCCTTCAGTGGGTGTTTTCTTGCAGAGTCCTGAGATACCCCAAAGGCATCTTTCCTATTATATCTGGGTAAAGTACTTAGCATCTATTAAGGGGCTATAATCTCTTCAACAAGAACACCTTTCTTGGCTTCAGCTTCATATGCATTATTTGGCCAAACTTCAAGTTTTTAAAATCCCTTCCCTCTGCTTTCTGCTCCTGATTCTCATGATAAACCTTGCTAAAAGCTGCCAGAAAAATTTGTGCCACTCACAGAGTTCTGTGTTACCTTAAACATTTCTCCACAAGATTAATCAGTCCATCACTTTTAAATTAAATCTCACCCAGAGTCTGAGGACATGGGCAAAAATATTGCCAAGTTCTTTGCCAGAATGTAACATGAGTTACCTTTGGTCCAATTGCCAATAGTCTTCATTTCCCTCTGAAACCTCATGAACAGAGTCTGCATTCCAATTGGTATTATGGTCTTCTGAGCTATCACCAGAATCATCCATTACAACACTCCACTCCACTTTCAACATTCCAAACTCCACTTACAATATTCTGAAGCTTCTCTAGCCTGCATCTCCAAATGTTTCAACATTCCTCCCTCAAACCAGCTCAAATGCTTCTGAACCACATGGTCAGGTTAGCCACAGAAACCATCATACTCTCAGTACCAATTTCTCTTTCAGTTCTCCTTTGCATTGCTGTGACCAAAATACCCAACAAGAAAAACTTAGATAAGGAAAAGTTCATTTGGAGCTCACAGTTTCAGAGGTCTTGGTCTGTGGACAGCCCACTTCATTGCTTTGGGCCCAAGGTAGGTGTTAAGGTTTGGATATGAGTTCTTCCTCAAAAGCTCTTGATGTTTCAGGAATATTCACAGGTAAAAAGCTTGGATTGTGAGATCTGTAACCTAATCAATCTGTTTCAGTCAGTTTTTTCACTGCTGTGACTAAAAGACCTGACAAGAACACTTTTAGAGATGGAAAAGTTTATTTGGCAGACTCACAGTTTCAGAGGTCTTAGTCCATAGACAGCTGGCTTCATTCCTCAGGGCTCAAGGTGAGCCTGAACATTATGGTGGAAGAGTGTGGAAGAGGGAAGCAGCTCATGTGGTGATCAGGAAGCAGAGAGAGAGAGAATCCACTTGCAAGATGAAAAATATGTACCCCAAAGGCATGCACCCAATGACCCGCCTACTTTAGCCATACACTACCTTCCTTCAGTTATCATTCAGTTAATCCCATCAGGGAATTAATTCACTGAATGGGTTAAGGCTGTCATAATCCAACCATTTGTCCTCTAAACCTCCTTTCATTATCTCACACATGAGCTTTTGGGAGACACCTCATATCCAAACCAATATTCTAATTTGATTGGACTCACTGGGTGGTACCTGTTTGCACATGGGGCATGGCTAGAGGAGGTGAGTTGCTGGGGGCATGGTCCAGAGGGGCGCATCTTCCCTACGGCCCTTCCCCACTCTCTCTGCTCTGCTTTCTGATCATCATAAGGGAAGCAACTTTACAACCCTGAGCACTTCCCTGATGATGACCTGCCTCACCTTGGCCCCAGAGCAACAGAGTCAGCTGTGTATGGGCTGGACCACTGAAACCGTGAGCCACAAGTAAACTTTTTCACCTTTAAGTTGTTCTTGTCAGGTGTTCTGGTCACAGTAACGAAAAAGCTGACTAATACAGCAAAGTAACAACACATCATGGTGGAAGGGCTCCATGGAGGAAAGCTACTCAGTTCATGGTCTTGTTAGGAAGCAGAGAGGAGAGAGAGGAAGGAAGGGGCTGTAGGGAAGATGCATGCTTCCAGGGAACACTCCCAGTTATCCACCTGCTCCAGCCACATCCCACCTGCCCACAGCTACCACCCAATCAGTACATTCAAACTAGGGCAGATTGATAAGGTTATAGCTCTCACAAACTAAGCATTTTACCTCTTCATATTTCTGTGTTGAACAGAAACTTTTGGGGGACACCTCATATCCAAACCACAACAGTTGCTCCCAGAAGGCACTAGGCTGGGAGCTTCTGAGGGCAAGCTCTTACTGTGGGCACCATGGTGCCAGATACCTGTATTCAATAGAATTTATTAATCTGGCATATATTTGAGTGCCTGCAATTTGCAAGGGAAATATGGAGGTAAGCCTACAAACTGTCCTTGTGCAGTTTGCTGCCAAAGGCCAAAAATAAAGAATGGGTTCATGTGCGTGTATAAAAATAATGAAACCAACAAAACTGGAAGAACTTCTCCATCTGCAATTTGAACAGCAAGTCATGTTATTGGCAGAGGGAAAACCAAATTCAAAGGAAGGAGGGCAATGGATGGCAGAAGGGACCTGGGCATGTGACACAATTTGTGCGACCTTATATAGGCTATTTAATTTCTGTACCTCAGTTTCCTCATCTGTAAGTGGAGTTTAATAAGACCCATCTCAAAGGTTGTGGTTAACTGAAAGAGGTAATGTTTGTAAAGTACTATGAATAGTGCATGGCATATAAAAAGCAGTTAGTATGTTGTGAAGGAGCTCAGGAAATGCTACCCCAAAGGCTGCTGCTTTGCTGTGCAGATTGCTTCAAATTGAGGGCACTTGGGGAGAAGCTAATGCAGGGAATGGCTTTTACTAAGCATCTCTGATGTACTTAAAGATGCTTCAAAAGGAGCCAAAACGTTGTGAATCTCCTCCCCTGGAGTCTCCTCAACCAGGAAATATCAACTCATGACACAAGAGAGTGAACTGGAAGTGGACACAGTGCCCAGAGAGACTTTGCCATGGGCCCTGCCCCCTGTTCTTCTGAAGGCCCGTTCATCTTTCCAACAATCACTTACTCTCCCCTAAGTTGCCCACATTTTTCTGTCCTGCCTGCTTTGAAGAGGGTATGAAACAAGCTTCTCAGTCTCTCTGGGCCATTGAGAATTCACTTCCCTCTCTTTTGATGTCCCTGGGCACATAATAAACGTGTACACCTTCTCTCCTGTAATCTGCCGGCTGCCAGTTTATTTCATGGATTCAATTATCAAATCCTCAGTGGGTACAGGGAAATTTTTCCTTCCCTTAAGCTATAATAGTAGAATTTAATAATGCTAAGGATTGAAAGAAGGTCATTGTGGCTGAGTTGTTTTGGGCCACTTCAAATGCAGTGTAAATTCAGATTGAAGAGGTAGGAAGGAGCCAGATCATGTTAGGGATTCAGGTCCTAATCATGCAAACAAAGGGAAGCCATTAGAAAGTTTTAAAGTAAATTTACATTTTGAAAATATCATAGTGATCACATGGGGGGGTGTTCAGTAAAGTTTTGGTGAAGAAATCAGCAATAGTATAATCCCCCAAAACATGAGCTTATAAGCAAATGAACCACCCTTTAGATTTATGTGAAAGATTGAAAAAGACAATATGTATTGAAATGTGGCATGGAAAAACTTTTCATTGGGAAATTTGAAGAGAGACTTACTGTTTTATTGTCTAATTCCAGATTTTGGCCAACACACATCTATTTATCTACCTATCTAGGTACTTATGTTCAAATAAAAATTTACAGTATAACAAATGAGTAATTTTTGAGCAAGTTGTGGGAGATGTAGGAAGAGCCGTTGAGCCACATGTACCCCTATAGCTGTAGAATGGGTACAATCCTGTGGAACACCCAGGATTTTCATGCTTGGGTAGCACACTCTCAAGTGACCAAAACTGCTGGTGGGTCATCGTCTCAGGAGAGTCTCACCCCATCCCCCTGTTCCTCTCTTCTCCCCCATTGTGCAGTTCCTAGCTGGATTGCTCTGATAGGCTCTTGCAACATTGCTTCTCTTTACTCATTGGCTCCCTACCTCTATAAGACATGTATGCTTCCTCATTAAAGTTGAGACTGCATCACAGAATCTGTTCTCCTGGAGTTGATTGTGCTCTGTGGCCTCACCCCCTCCAAGGGAAAATTCCCCCATTTTACCATAGCAAGTCACTTCAATACGTTCTGTACAATTGGAATAATAAGGCCAAATTCCAGGATCAAATGAGGTAGTGCATGTGAAATTGTCCTTGTTTTTACTTTTTTGCATCTTTTTTTTTTTTTTGGAACCAGGGATTGAACTCAGGAACACTCGGTCACTGAGCCACATCCCCAGACCCATTTTTGTATTTTATTTAGAGACAGGGTCTCACTGAGTTGCTTAGGGCCTCACTAAGTTGCTGAGGCTGGCTTTGAACTCACGATCCTCCTGATTCAGCCTCCCAAGTCGCTTGGATTACAGGCATGCGCCACCACGCCCGGCGTACTTTTGTACATCTTATCACAGAACAAGGCAATACTCATGCGCTCGAAGGTTTTGGTAACTTTTATAGCAGTTCAAAGGAAGGAAATCGGGGAAGAATTGATTGAACTGGGACTTGGAGGATGGGTAGAGTTTTAATTGGTGAAGAATAAAAGGAATTTCTTTTCCCAGGAATATATGGCAAAGTGGAAAGAGAATAGATGGTGGATTCAGATAGATATGCCTGGTTTGACTCAAGCCTCCACCACTTAGTGCTTATTGTGAGGTTCTGCAGTATTCTTCAAATTATATGTCTCCATGTTCTTACCTGAAAATGGGTATTAGGGACTCTGCAATATTATGTTAACATGTTTTGTGTTAATATTGAAATGGAGTTTGACCCACAGAGGAAACTTGGAGGCATCAGCAGGGGTGAGGGATAAGAAATCTTGTTTGAGTTAGACTTGGAATCACATCCTAGTTGCATCTCTATGGGTTTCCTATGCATTATTCAAACCAAATCTGTTTCCACATGTATGATTATCTAATTTTCTCTAAGATTTGTTTATGATATGATGTGTGAAATACCAGGCATAGCAACTGATGCTCCAATAATTGGGGCCTCAGAATGTCTGTCTGCATGTTACCAGCAAAATATAAAAAACAAGAAAGAGAATAATGTGGCACTAATGCTGTCTCCCTTTTAGGTAATGAGGAACAATGAAATATTTAAAGCAGCCATCGGAAGTGGTGGCTTCCCCTGCCAGAAGTTGGAAGCTGTGAAGGAAAAGAGGAAAACTAAACTCCATTTGTGTGTACATGAATCTGAAGTCAATACTTAATGCTTCAGCTCTGTAACATCCGACACTAAAGCCATTCATTCAGATTGGATGTGTCTTATTATTTCACCAGAGCTCACTGTTACAAAGCTTCATTCCCATTAGTTATCTCTGGAGAGGAAATCTCCAGACAGTGTGATGAGATCCAATCAGCATGGGCGCCAAGCTCTTGGAACATATTAAAAATGACATTTACACTTATTTTATAGCATAAATGTTTGTCTTCTGGCATTTCTCATATGTGAGCATTCAAAGGGAGTCTTTGAAACAACATTTCAGGATGGAGGGTTAATCATTAAGAGCATACTAGTCACAGTTTACTTGCTGTAAGTAAGCCATAAATCATATTATTATTATTATTATTATTATTATTATTTTGGTACTGAGGATTGAACTCAGGGGCACTCGACCACTGAGCCACATCCCCAGCCCTACGTTGTAAGGGGCAGGGTCTCACTGAGTTGCTTAGCACCTTGCTTTTTGCTGAGGCTGACTTTGAACTCACAATCCTCCTGTCTCAGCCTCCTGAGCTGCTGGGATTACAGGCATGCACCACCAAACCCAGCAATAAACCATATTTTAACAATTACCTCTTCATATCTCAAATGGTGACTTGCACCTTTCTGAAAAAATATTTTCCAAATAACTTTTTTTTTTTAACTTGAGTGATATATAATTCAAGGAATGAAACTGTGTAACACCATGAGTGGGATATCGTTAATTACTGCTACCAACTGTAAAATATCCCATTTAACAAAAGAGATTTCAAACAAAAGTTAGAGGGAATACCTCCCATGAACTGAGCTTTAGGGATATCTTGCTGAACTAGACATATGAATTATTGTAATTATTGTTTAATGGTGATTTCTCACACTAAAGCATAATAAATGATAAGAGAAAGGAAATAAGAAGTTCAAAAGGGAAACAGGACAGGGAGATGAAAGGAGTAATAGCTGATCATGTTGGGCTTCCTACTTATGTTCTCAGTACCTGTTGGTAGCCTGCTTCTAGCCTTCCAAACTCTGACTAAGGGATTTCTCTATGTTGCCCAGCCTGTTCACAATCAGACTGGAAAACTTACTGACCCTAGGAAATGTTCCCAACTATAGAGGAACATGAACTGGACAATGGATACCACAACTTCCTTGCTTCTCTTCTGGCACTATTCTGAGATGTAGTCTACATTATATCCCAATGGGTCCCAGTGAGACTGGGTTCCCATTGCTCATGGTGGTACCAAGTTCATTCACAAGTTCATTCCTTCCATACCTTCTATCTTGCCCACTCTCCTACCACTTCTCCTGGGATCATCTTCTAAATAAATTTCCTTCCCTTAAATCCTTGTCTAAGGTCCTAAAGGAAGCCCTAGCTAAGCCTCCCTGGTAAAGAGAAGAAAAACTTATTCCAAGTTGAGTGAAAATCATGACCACAATCATAGGGGTAAGAGAATGCAAAGCCCAATTGAGAAGCTTTCAGTATGACTGATGTCAAAGTTCTAAGGGACGCAGCTGGAGTGGAAGCCAGAGTGGCAAGTGACCATCACTGAAGTTTCTACAAATTGCAAGAAGTTTGGCTTCATTAGATGATTCAGGAGGATGATGGCATCTGGACTGGGGAAATTGCATTAGAGATTGAGAAGAGAATGGATCTGTGAGGGACTTAGAGACTAGAATTGACAGAGATTGTACATGATAGAGAGAAGCATCATATTTGATGGCCCTGTGGTATGCATCCAGGGATGAGGTACTTTTCAAATTGCACTTTTTGTAAACTTCCTGCCCTGTCAGTCATACAGTAAATGGAGGCTCCCAGAATTCTTTGCTGTGGGGTCCGATTGGCAGTGCTATTTAATATTAAGTTAAGGATCCAAGATCCTTGTGAAAATTGTAGTAACTGGGTTGATCTGGTACAGTTAAGATAGATTTCAGAAAAATCAAAAAGCTTTCAAGTAATCAGCAAGGTCTGGGGGTGATGAGATCCAGGAGAATGTACAGAGTGAGAAGAGGGTGTAGTGCAGAACTCAAAAACACTGGCATCTGACATTTAAGAACATTTAAAAATATTAAAATGAAAGAAAAGTAAAGCAAACAAGACAATGAAAATAGAAGACAAAATACATTAAGAAGTAATGTCCAAAAGGCAGAAAAAGACCCAGAATACAATTTCACAGAAACCAGGAGAATGGAATGTTACAGAAAATTAGGAAATGATCAGGCATGTCAAATATTACTAAAAGTCAGATAAGAAAGACTTAGAAATACCTGTTGGATTTAGCAGTTGTCTTGGGAAAAGCATTTGTAGAACATTGGACACATCTACCAGATTTCTGAGTGCTGAGTAGTAGTACAAATTAGGAAGTGAATACAACTTGTATTAATTCATGTTTTGGAATGTTTGTCTTCAATAATAATAATAATAATAGAATTATTATAATTATTTAAATATTATAATTGTTATTATTTTAGCTATGACTTACTAAGCCCTTGATATTCTAGGCACTTATAGATGTTTCCTATAGATTAGTACTTGATCTAAACTAAGGGGCAGGAAGAACCCACAGGTAACTTAATTGAGTAGTTAAGTTGTTGCAGTATTAACTAGTAAATGCAGTTGTGGGATGTGAACTCCAGCTGTCTGGCTCTAGATCCTCTCTGTAAGAGAGGGAGAGAGAGAGTTAGAGGGACCTGGAGTCAAGAGAGCCTTAACTTTATTTACCTGCTTATGGAAAAAAGCTAGAAGCAGGGGACTCTTTGGAGGGGCAAATGAAGTCCAGATGCTGGCTGGGGTGATGACTTGTAGACAGGAGAAGTGACACATCCCATTCTCACAGGAGAGACAGACAGGATAGATGGGCAGCTGGTCAGTTTGATACAAGGGAATTGAAAAATCTTTCAGTTGATGACTTCCAATGAAAAGAAACTAGCTGAGGATGAGCCAATGCGAGTGAGTGGCAGCTCTTAGAAGTCAGTAGATACATCTGATACAGTTTTGTGGCAAACAGGAAAGAAACAACTGAAGGAGTGCAGAACGCTGCAACAAATTGAAGCCTCACGGGGAAGTTGGGAATCACAAATGCTAGCAGCACAGATCTAAGGAGGATGCCGGTTTTGTACCATGTTTGGCATACCATGTTTTGTACCACGTTTGGTGCAGAGAAGGCAGACAGATGGAAATAGAGCATCATGTTTTGTTTTATTTTGGTAGGGCAAGGCACAACAGCTCCAATAACTGAGATTTCTGAGGGCATTGACCAAAAGCGCTGTGGAAATGGAATTTCTAATACACAACCAGGGAAATTTGGTCAGAAAGGAAAGGTAGAGAGCATAGATGGAGGCATGTACTGAAAGTCAAATGACTAAAGACCCAGGAGCAATTTAGCAAAAAAACAGGAAGTTGTGTTGGAAGATGTAGGTACCCAAATTTATGATTTAAGGGGTACAATATACCAGGTTCAGAAAAAAAGCAAAGAGGAGTTATGGAAGTGAGTCACAGATTTGAGGAAGCATAGAAAGCTATTACATAAAATAATAATGATAAAAAACCCTGAAGATCAGAATACTGTAGGTGTCACCAGATACTGACACTGATAACAGAAAGGGTAAAGAAGAAGGCTTTTAAGATATTAATAACAAGAAGGGTAAAGAAGAAGGCTGCAAACCAGGGGTTATTTTTCTTTTAAGAAATGAGAAAGAAAGACTAGGGAATTGTTGAATGACTGTGATGTGTCCTTATGTGTAAGAGAAAAATGGTTTAACATAGTTTTGACTTCACAAAGTTTCTGGGATAAATAGGATGATAAGAAAGAGAACACTAGAACTTCCTTTCCATCCATGACCAAGTTCCTTACTCTGCATTTTTTCTCCTGCCACAAATAGTCAAAAATCTTGGCAAAATACTTGAAGCAACTGGTTTCAACATTGAACATTCAGCAGAGGGATGTGATTCCAGAGACAAGAGGAACTTCTACATGAGGTGAGCTTTACAATTGCTTTGGTTTCAATGTAGACAGGCAAAGTGTACACTGGGCAGAATATACGACTAAGCTGAGTGGACAGGGATCAGAACATGGAGTGACTAAGGAGTCTGGGAGATTGCCAGACAGGAGGAAACTGCACAGAGAATAAGATCCAGAATCTGCATAGGATTTGGCTTTTTCATGAAATATATATTTGTCATAAAAATAGACTTGTCTAGGACTGGGGATACAGTTCAGTTGGTAGAGTACTTGTCTCGCATGTACAAGGCCCTGGGTTCAATCCCCAGCACACACACACACAAAAAACTAGACTTGCCTGTTCAAATGTCCCTTCATTGGAGAAGCTGTTTTTAGCCACCATTGATAGATGACATCCTTTACTTTCTTGACTGTCTGTCCTGCTTAACCTGTAATATTTCATTTGTAAAACTTGTCTCCACCAGCCTATTGTGATAGTGTTGGCTGGATCCACTAGGATGAGAGTCCCACAGACAGGGATCACATGGGGTTAGTCCCTGCCATGATTTAGGTATGTAGATGAGTGCTTTGTCCATGCAAGGAGTGCAATTAATATCTCTTAAATGAACTATTTAGTCTACATAAGAATCCTACTAGACAGGGATCGCAGTAAATGTTTTACAAAGCAGCAAGTCACTTTTAGAGAAGTTTCCTACTTTGTTCAGGGTTATACATTTGTACCATGTGCATCTAGAATTAGAATCTGGGTCTTTGGATGTCAAATACAAACTGCTCTCATTAATTTATGTGAAATAGATAAAGTAGACTGGTGAGTTGGGACAAAATTGCGAATTTAAACCATCGAGAGTGGTTTTCTTGAATGAAATTATTTCTTATGTTCAAAAAGCCTTCACAAAATTCTGCTTCAGGTTTAATTACATTTTAGCTGAGGATCAGAATTATTTCTAGAGTTATTTGTTTCTGGAACTGTGTTTGACTACAACCTACAGTTATGTACATATGTAACCCTGACCAACATCCCTTAATCAAAAAGAGATTAACTTAAACTAAACCAATAGGTGAGTGCGGATTTTAAATCACTACTATTTTCAGATGAAGTGTGGAATGAAAACTTGGAGGAGATAGAAAGTCAACTGATACTATGAAGTTGCAACTGTGTGTTTATTTATACTTGAGCCAATAGTCTCAGGCCCCGTAATACCTTAGTTCTGCCATCTACATTTTGCTTACTGATTAAATATAACATTTATTAAGCCCATTATGCAGTACATGTACTTTTAAAACTAATAAAAATTTTTGAAGACAATTCATCTGGCCCCATTTCTGTGCTTTAAAAACGAAGAGAATGAATGCTAAAAGAAATGGTGACTTATCCTGGGGTCACACACCCAGCTAGTGAAAGGGAGGATCAGAGCTCTCTGACCTCCTGTCCATTTGTCCTCTTATCATGCTGCATCACTGGTCTTTTGCTTTCTGAGACTGAAAAGAAAAACTTGAGGCATTTACATGTGGCTGGATTTAGAAAAGTGAATGCCCATTTGTGGTCTCTGCCACAGCCTCTTATTGATGAGTAGTAATGTAATCCCTTAGACTGGACCTAAGAAAAGGAATCAGGCAGTCCAACTCAAAGGCAAGGGCCTTGATGACACAAGGCACTATATTGATCTTGTTTTCCAAGATCTAATTAGAAGTGTTTTCAAACCTTAGCATCCCTCCCTGTAACATGAGAGATAGACAAAAGCCTTTGCATCTCACTGAACCATATTCTGATTTCATCTGTTTATTATTGTCTTGCTAAATTCTTGTTCCGCCTCAAGCCTTTCCTCTCATGGATCTGCCTCTGATCCAACATTAACCTCACCCCAACTCATGCCAGCCACAGCGTATCACAACTTCCTGCATGTTGCTCAGATTCCCTCCAACTGAGCTCCTCTCTGCCTCCTCTTACCACTCATTCCCAGCCCCCTCAAATTGTTAGGAAAGCTCACCCACCGTAATTCACCAGGCTACATCCCTGAACATCATACTGTCTGCTCAGGAGAAAATATTTCTTTGCTTACCAAAGTGTCTGAAGACAGTTTTAAATAGCAACTGCTTTTCCTTTCACCTACATTAACAAAGTCATTCTTCAAGACTTCATTTGTTCTTTCCTCCTGCAAGATATTCACTTTGCAATACAAATCAGGGTCTTAATTTAAAAGGATTAAACCAGATGGTAGGAGGTGGGGATGATGGTGACACAAATATTTTAACTTATGGTTTTGGGTTCTTCTATGACCCGGAGTTCATCAAAGATAGATACACTGATGATATGTTTATTTGTTATAATGTAATATTCCTAAATGGTAATTTCTCAGTCATGGAAATCTACCTACTTTGTCAGGAAGGATTCCAATAGAAGTTCTAGCGTGTCCATGGTCCTCTTAATAGAAACATGAAATTGAATTTCTTATTGGGATTGAATTTTCTCTTAAAAGTAAATTTACTTTCAAAATTGTCAAGTATGTTAGAGAATTTAAAAATTTTATTAAGGTCTAATGATTTCCAACATGTATCCTATTATGTTGTAACAAATCTTCCTTCACTGTAACCCTGTGGTTTTGCTGAATTCTTCTTCCAATTCAACTATGTCATTGTTGTGTGACCTTAAACAATCCACTTAACCTATTCATAATCAAGGTTTCCTCATCTGTAAAATTAAAGGATTGAGGGAAATTAACTCTTAGATCTGCTATAGCTATTTGAAACTCATGATTATAATTGATTCATAATTTTTGAGAGGGGTTAGAGTGCTAATAATTATAATTTTAAGGATTTATACTTGCAAATCTATTCCACAAGTTTAAGCACTTTCATATTCACAGAAATCTCCAGATGATATTTAATATTTGCCATCACTATATGAAGCAGAGAATGATACTTTAAATTTTGAAATAGGGAGTAGAGTTTCTGAAGCATTGGTAGACTTGCAAGAACTCATGGGGCAAGCCAAGAGTGCAAAACTGGAACTCAAAGCTGGTCTGTTGGGGCATCCACCTGGTCTTCCAAAACCTATGATTGACTTTCCAGCCTAAACAGTCCACCATCTACCATGGCTCCAAATTCAGAAAGGGAGAGAGAGACAAAGAAACAAAATGCTGCAATGCACTCAGGTGGATATGTGCAACAGGCACAAGTGGACATGGACGAGACCAAGGCAACAAAGACAGACACGTGCCTGAATAAGAAGCCAGGAGGTGCACAAGATGGAGAAGTCATCTCAGGTTCACCAATGAGCTGACCCTGGAGATGAAGGGTCACATCCTAGTCAGGTAGCTGTATTAGAATGACTGGTGGGCTGAGGGTACATATGGTGCAGTGGCTTGGCATAAATTGGGAAAGGTCTTTTTGGATCCAAGGATTGAGGTTATTTATATCCTGTTATGTATTTGAACTCAACTGAGTGCAACCTTGAGGTTTTCAGCTGAATGGTGACAGTGACAGGTGGAGGGTGGACCCAGTGAAGTAGTGTGATGGCCAAACACTGGACACAGGGAGATGAGTTAGGAAAAATATCATGATCATGTATCAGAAGCATACACCACACAAACATCTGCACACAAATGTTTTGTAGCTTTATTTAGGTTCTCCAAAATCTGAAAACAACCAAGCAAGATGTCCTTCAAGAGGTGAGTGGACAAACATGTAATAGAACCTTATTCAGAAATAAGAAGAAATGAGCTGTCAAGTCATATAAAGACACAGAGGAAACTTAAACATGTATTGTTGAGTGAAAGAGCCAGTCTGCAAAGGCTGCCTACTGTGTTATTCCAATTAAATGAAATTCTGGAAAATATGAAACAAACAAACAGACAAAATCCCAAAACATACAGGCAATAAAAAGATCGGTGGTTGCCAGAGGCTTAAGAGGGATCTGGAGAGGAGTGAATAAGTGAAGCACAGGGGATTTCTTACTGTGGTGAGAGTATTCTGTATGATACTATAATGGTGGATACACAGCATTATATATTTTACAAAATCCATAGAATTTATATCACACAAAGAGTGAACCTACATGCAAACTATGAACTTCAGTTAATAAGTCAAATAAGAAATGGTTCAGGAAGTCTAAACATGTGCCACACTAATCAAAGGCATTAATAATAAACTATGTGTGTATGAGGAAAGGAATTATATGAGAATTCTTTATACAATATGCCAAATGTAGGGAAGTAGTGAGAGGGCTGGGGGATTGTAATCAATTTGAAAGGAAATTGTAAGGAAGAATTAGATTCACGTAGAGAGAACAAGAGGATTATAGAAGTTAAGACAGAAATCTTGGCTTTTTATTCCTACTACCAATTATAACGATGCATAAAAGTAAATGTAAGAGCATGAATGAGTCAATAGTCAGACTCAGAGAACTAGTGGAAATTTCATTATTATATTTTCCTGGGATAATTCATTCTAAATTCCTTGTGATTCCATATATTACTATTTCTATAATAACCCATTACATAGCATTTTTGTAGATCATAATGTATTGCCTCATACTACATTTCCATGATCAAATAGTCATGGGTATTAAGAAGTACTGTCTTTAAGAAAATGTCCACTATACACCTGATTCGGAAAAACTTGGGATCTATGTTAGATACAGGCCTATTATAGACTTCTGAATTTGAATTTCAATGTTGGACCAGGAATATAAATTTAAGCCCACATAAAGTTATTACATTGTAGTATTCTCAAAGTGTATTTTAGGTGCTATTGAACTGAACAAGATGAAAGAAAGTGCTGGATCGCATGGCAAATACGATAGAGTAAAACAGGCAATAAATGCATAGGCAGATACAAAAAATAATTTTAACCTCTGGTAAGTATTTGTGAAGGTGTGTGGGTTGATTTCTTTGGAGAGGATGGTTAGGGAAAATTCTCCTTAAGAGGAGTCACTAGCCGGGCACGGTGGTGCATGCCTGTAATCCCAGCACTTGGGAGGCTGAGGCAGGAGGATCATGAGTTCAAAGCCAGCCTCAGCAACTTAGCAAGGCCCTAAGCAACTCAGTGAGACCCTGTCTCTAAATAAAATACAAAATAGGGCTGGGGATGTGGCTCAGTGGTGGATGCCCTGGGTTCAATCCCCAGTACCAAAAAAAAGAAAAAAAAGAGGAGTCACTTAGCTAAACTAGCAAAGATTATAAGTAGATGGCCATGCACAAATGAAAGGAGTGTGTGTGTGTGTGTGTGTGTGTGTGTGTGTGTGTGTGTGAAAATGCTGGACAGAGGTTACAGCAAGTACAAAGGTCCTGGGATCAGAAATCCTTTCGTAGGCAAGGGGTCAAATGAAATAAGGGTATTTACAGCATGATAAACAAGAGGCAGGGGTAGAGAGGACAGCTCATTTGGTTTCTTGTGACTGTATCCAAAAGTACTCCAAAGGTAGTGGAATAAAACCACAAGTACTTTGTTACACTCACAGATTTGGCAGTCAAGGTCTTGGTCAGCCCATGGAGAGGGTGACTTGTCCTGGAGGGTTGCACCATGTCTAGTCTCACCTTGGAATCATCTGGAGGCATCTCACATTCTTGCCTGGCACCTGAACTGGGAAGAATTGTCCGCCAGCTTGGACTTTTGATCAAAGCACCTATGTATGGTTTCTCTATGGGGCTCCAGGTTCTCACAGCATGGAGACTGATTTCTGAGGCAGAGTGAACAAATAGAGGGTGAGCATTTCAAAAGATGAGAGCAGAAGCAACTTTGATGTCCCAGCTTCTGAAGAAGCATCACTTTATCCTTTCTCTTGATTGAGGAAATCATCCAGATGCATATATATACATATATATTATATATATATATATAAAGTAACATATACATATCTCTGTGTGTATATAAATATATGTATATATATTTATATACACACACATGTATATGAGAAGTATCAAGGAATTTAGAGTCATGTTTTAAAACCTATACATAGCCAGGAGTCAGATAAGGAATGGAGTCTTAAGCCACTGTAAGAAGTTTGACTTTCATCCAGTTACACTAAGAAACCACTGCAGAAATTCAAGAAGGGGCATTTATAACCTAAAAACAATTGACTTAAGGGACTGTCACTTTATTCTGTTCCAAAATTAAAACTTGTAAATGGAATCCCTTGTAGAAAATGTATAAAATCTTGTTAATAACAGTTCAAGGAGGGGAAACTCACATTACTTTCTGGTTTTATTCAAACAAATTGCCATAGTAGATTTTTTTAAAGTATATATTGTCTTATCATATTACTTGGGAAATTAGAAGACCCTTAATATTATCTAGAAAATCTCGATCATTTACATGATAAAATAATGTGATTCAGAGAGTTGAATGACTTGCTAAATGTTATATAGAAAATCTTTGGAAGATTCTGGTCTAGGTAATGAATGAGAAATTTGATTAGGGAAAAGCAAAACAGTACTTAGATATAATACTGTGTTGATACAGTAAATAATTATCCTTACTGTTTTTCCAGTAACAAAATATTTTTATTCATATTAGTTAGTTTTTCCTAATTACACAATAAAGTAGTAAGTATTGGTATCAATAAAACCTTACTTAATACCTAGGTTAGAAATGTGGATAATCTATCTGCTTCCCATTTTAAGATTCTTCATTTGAATGGAGAGGAAGAGGATAGTTTTCTCAAAATATAAAGGTTATATCTACTCAATACTAGACATAGTGATATAATATTTTAAGGATTCAAATGCTTCCTAACATCCATATGTGGAGATTTTATACATAATGGATGGACAAAAATTGCCTAATTCTCCCTCCCTCCCTCCCTCCTTCTTTCCTTCCTTCCTTCCTTCCTTCCTTCCTTCCTTCCTTCCTTCCTTCCT
>JAJEJO010047936.1:33234-50385 GCA_020662805.1 Glaucomys volans
CCTTCCTTCCTTCCTTCCTTCCTTCCTTCCTTCCTTCCTTCCTTCCTCTCTCTCTCTTTCTCTCTCTCTCTCTCTCTTTCTTGGTACTGGGAATTGAACATTTAACCCAGGGTTTCGTAATCACTGAACCACATCCTCAGTCCTTTTTAAATATTTTATTTAGAGATAGGGTCTCGCTTAGTTGCTTATTGCCTTGATAAATTGCTGAGGCTGGCTTTGAACTCACCATCCTCCTGCCTCAGCTCCCCAAGGTGCTGGAATTATAGGTTTTGCACAACCACACCCAGCTAATTGGTCCTTTTAAAAAGGCTTTCTGCCATCTTTTAATATTGGTATCCAGAATGCAATAAAAAGCTAGGAAAAAGTGAAATGCACATGGGAAAGCCCATACTTCTTTGAAAGGGTTATTGCTTGACCTTTTACTTGCTTCAGAAGCTTTGCATCTGCTTTGGTGGATATAGAGCATCTGCTCTGTCCCAGGTTGCTGGCAGATGTCAGAAGTGGGCAAAGCAAAGACTTTTTAAAGAAAAGGCACGTCCACCAAGAATGTATATTAACAGTACAGAGTTGTTACTAATTCCTTACCTTATCTGGCCAACTCCCAAATGTTGCGAATTTTCATTCTCTGTTCTCTTAAATTATCTAATCTATTATCTTGGACTTCTTAGTTGAAAGTCAAAATAAGGGAAATGGGCAATTATTTTGAGGTAAAAATGCTAATAAGTACTTCATTTTGCATATTTTTATAAGATAAATTATGAAAAATCATATGGAAGTTTTTTCCATGGAAGAAATTTTTTCATGCTTTAATTTGATGTATGCTTAAGAGATTAAGTACAATCTGCTGAGGAAAAAAGCATTAAAGAAATAGCTGTGATCCTCATGGAGCTTGCTTTCTAGTTAGAGAGATAAGATTAATGGTCAAGAAATGGTTAAACAAAATCTTAATGAATTTGAGCTAAGAGCAAAATGTGTACAGCAGGGAATGGGTACTGTTCTGAATTTAGGAAAATCAATAGCAGACAACTTGTTTGAAAGCAATTTAGATATAACCAATTTGAATGGTAGCCACGAAGTCATTTTTATTCAGAGTAATAAGAAAACATGAGCATAAAACTAGAACTTCTGCTAAGCCTTAGGGGTGGGCAAATCTCATTAGCAGAAAAGCATTTGAAGGGCAGTTTGTAGAATTCTCTGGCTAATGTTTTAATATTAGCCAGTGGTAGAGAATGTGATCAATGGGAAAGAACTGGTGAAGAATATTTTGTCAATATTAATAGTTTAAGATTAGTCCTAAATCAATAGGAAGTTTGAAAACTTTTATCAGAAAACAGGATCCAGTCAGCAACATTGTCCTCTACTTTCAACAAAATATAGTAAAGAAAATTTTTGTAGTGTCATTCTTTGAATAAAGAAGTCTATTTCTCTGTGCTTTGAATCTGGGCTTGGACACATGGTTTGCTTTGGCTAATGGGGTTCTAGCAAATTTGATACAAGCCAGAGTCTAAATAGTTCATCCAAACTTGATCTTGCTATCTCATGATGCTAGGGATCCTCAGGGGACCATATGAACACATCCCCAGCCCTACTTCATTATATTTAAACAGAATTATTGACGAGACCTCCTCTATTCCTAAGACTGGGCGATATCATACTATACTCTCATTGCACATATCATACTATGATGTTATTTCCTTTGGGAGTGTCCTCCAAAACCATTACTTCTCAGATGCAGGGAGCACTTATGCTTTGATTCTTATTATATCCCAATTATTTATTGAACGTATACTGTTTCATATATAATAGTAAATCAATAAATACTTGCTGGATCAAATGAGGAAGATGACTGCCATCACATATGGATAGGAAAAGCTATCCATGTATGTGTCTTGAGACATTCATGAAGACCTTAAAATTAGCCCAGCTTCTGTTATAAATAGATGACTTCTACAGGGCCACTAAAGGAAATGTGCATCCTACCATATAGTAATCTATTTGACATCTCTTGTCTTTCCAGCTAAGATCATGACTCTTCAACCAAGATGCATCCAGTTGTCCATTCTTGTTAAGCTATCTCAGCTTTTCTAGAGAAATTCTCCCTCAAGTTTGACCCCCCAAGCATAACTAGTTTCTATCCTCATAGATAGAACCTGAATATTAACTTTTGTGCAATGTAGTAACATTAAAATGAAAATTGGTATTCTTACTTAACTCTTTCGTGAGTGTATGCTTTTTCTCCATAACTGCAGGATTTCTATTATTTTCAAAATACCATGTGAATGGCAACATGTTGAGTTTAATTTTCTTGTCAATTATAATTATCATCTCTTCAAAACAAACAGGAAAATGTCTCATTCCACTCAATAGCAACATAATGCCAAAAAAGAAATCTATCTGATTCAATTTTACTGAAATCTAATGTTTACCATTTTTTTTTCCCACAATGAATTCTTTTTTTGGCTCTCAATTATGTATCTTTCCTAAAAAAAAAATTTCCAAGTAGACTTTAACCCTGTATTTTCACTGGAGGAACATGCAGAAAATGATTGTTAAAACTATGGACAAGGGCTGACCATGGAATAGCTTCTGCAGGGCACATCTCCCTACTCCCCAACCTGTTCCCTAAAGAAGGGCTTCATATTATGTGATTGGCACTTAGGGTTCTATACACATTGTTTTTTAAGGTTAAAGAAAAATATTTAGTTAGTTAAAAATAATGAATGTGGAGTTGGGAAACACATTTCCTCACTTTGTTAGCATGGGATATGATTTGTACTCTGTGATCTTAGGCTTGTAATATTGAACTGACTTTGGGTCCCAGTTATGACTTACCTGGCTTTTGCTTCTACCAGATGAAGCTGAACTTCATCAGTTTTCAAAATAAGTAAATAAATAAATAAATAAAAGTCTATGCTGTCATCTTTTCTGCTCAGTGGAAGACCTTTCCCTGAAGACAGCGTGGACGCCTCTTTTTCCATGTGTCCGTGGTGTTTCTGAAAGACAGCAGAAGAGCAGGATCCTATCCAGATGCCTCGTGGGTTTTCTTTAATAGTGACAGAATGTTTGATTTAGGCTACTTCAACAAACTGCTGTACTCATTACTGTTAAAAGCTAACACACTTAGATCCTTTTGCTTTCACACACCCTGTATTATTGTGACTTTTAGGGACTCTAAGTTATGTATCATTGACAAAATCAGAACAGTGTTAAATTTTTCATTTCACAATTATTCCAAACTGGGTATCGAAGATGTTATGTCTCTATGCTGCCAAGGTACTCAGACTGCATGGTTGAAATCTTATGAATTAATCTAAGCAAAAGTTAGGCATTTGTTCCTCTAACATATTCAATGGCAAATGCACACTGTCTAAAATATTTCATGTACGAATACTAGGAATAAAATGCACTGCCTAAAATGTTAAGTATTCTGAATGCTTGCTTACAAAAACATTGGTGTAATGCTTTGAAAAATACCTGCATTCAGAAGAAAAATGGACTCATTAATTAGACCACATAAATGTTTACATTTCATCAACTGAAAGGGTCAGAGTTAAGCCACCAGCATGCCCAGAGATGAATTAATTCACAATCCAAATGATGGATGGGTAAGTCTTGGAAAAATCTGATTGACTACTTTTAATTATCTTGCTTTGCCTCCCCAATACATAAGCAAAATCACTAATCTATGAATAGATGGATTGATTCAGATAGTTAGATCTTCTATCATGTGTTGAGACAAAAGAACATCCATTTTAACCAGTCTGTGTGTGTCTGAATTGAAATATTTCTTAAAGTGGCATTGGTAAAGATTCCAATTTTAGTATCTAAATCTCAGTAATTTCATTTGACAGCATTTTATCAAGTTCTTTCTGTGTTATCAGATGGCACCACATTTTATAGTGAATGTTAAGCAGAGAGCTGGGTAGGAAATGCTGTTATTTTGAAAGCTGATTGCAGAATTCTTTTATGGAATAGAATTCCTTCAGAACCTTGGTGGGATCATTTGGTTGTAAGGATGGAATATCCTGCAATATCCAAAATGGATTTGACATTCAGCATATTGGTGTGGTGACTGACATAAAAACATGCACTGGGGGGATGAGGGCAGCCAGAGAAAAAGATGGCAAAAGGTGAACCTGGTGGTAGAGAGGATCAAGAGATGGCAGCAGAAATTAGAAGATAGTCTGCCAGTGGTGCTGGAGAAAAACTCTCCAAGCACAGAATGCCTCTTTGATGCAACCTTTAGTTACCTCTTATGCTGCAAAAAAATCTTCTCTTTTTCACTCCAGTGCTATTGACCTCAAATTTTATTTAATAGGTATGTACCCTTCAATGGCTTATGAATATAATTGGGAGGGAAAAGGCAAGGATAAAGGAAGACCGTCTTGAGATTACTTTTTGGTTAACTCAGGGGAGAGAAGAAGAGCAGCTATCAATGTTCCTTTCCAAAATTTATTTTAAGTTTGCAAAATTTAAAATATTTGGAATGTAAGTATAAGGTACTGAATTTAACTTTCTGGGTGAATTTGGAAATAAGTTATCATGTTACCTCATCTTTTTGTATTATTTACTGCATTATTTTTATAAATATCTCTATTGGGTGATGTTTCTATTAGTTAATGCAGGTACTCTCTTTCTGATAGATAATCAAAATAAGGATATTAACATTATTATACTATTGATCATTCATATTGACATAAACATATGTCTTTTAGAGCAAAAAGACCGAGTTTAGTATCACATTTTTTTTTGATTAATTACCATGTCACTTTAATCTTCAATCTGGGACAGATTTTCAGTCTTTCCTTGATTTTTATGCCATTGAAGCTTTTCAAGAGTGGAGGTTGTCATTTTGTAGAATATCTCTCAGTTTGGCTCTTCTGGTATTTCTTCACAATTTTATTCATATTGTATGTACACTTTTGGCAGGAATATCACTGAAGTGATGCTGCTTTTTCTCTTTCTTTGTTTAAAGGTTCTGTCAGATGCCACACAATTTAAATTTGTCCCATTACTGGTAACATTAACTGTGATTCTTTGATTAAGGTGAAGCCTGAAAATCTCCACAGTAAAAATACTCATTTTTTCCATTAATAAGTATTTTGTAGGCTATGCAAGCTCCTACTTTATACAAAATTGTAGTGCATTTATATATTTATATCAGCATGGAGTCATGGACTTCATTGATTTACAATAATTATTTATTTTGATGTCAAGAGTCGATTCATCTTATTTGTGCGATGTGAATGTCTTCATTCTAGATCTTATATCTTTAAACATGTCTATGACATGTATTTGAAAACCTATTTTTCTGTTATAATAAGATGTTTCAGGACTGTTAATATTTTCTTCATCCCATACCTGAGACCAGCCATGTGAGTAAGGAGTGCCTTCTATAGTAACAATAGCACTTGGTGTGCTTAATATACTAGAATATCAAAACAGTCACTGTGAGTGAAGAATCAGTGTCTCTATGTATAAATACACACATATCTATCATCTATCTATCTATCTAGCTATCTATCCATCCATCTCTCAATGTATCCATCTATCCAATTATCCATCCATCTTGTGAGTTTACATTGGTATCTCCAATGTAAATCCAGTAACACCTTTCTAGTTATGTAGTCTACATTTCCCCCCATTCATATCTGTGACTTCCTTCAACAGTGAGAAAGTTAGCTCCCATGATTCCTCCTTAATTTACTTATTTTCCCAATTTACTCAAACATAGTCTATTCTCTGGATCCCAAGATTCTGACACATTATTCTGAGCTACCATGACCCCATCCTCCTCTCCCTTCCTTGAATCAGACCTAACAGCTCTGTGCTTAATTGTTCAAGAAAGAAAACAGGAAGGGTAAGAAGAGAGAAAGAAAGGGAAAGAGAGAAATTTTAAATTATTATGTCAAATTTAACTGAAACTGCAAACCATCATGAGAGAAGATCAGGAAAAGGAAGTTTTTTGCAGATTTCACACAAGAGCTGAGATATAAGAAAACTCCTGTAGAGGTGACCCCAGTTAATACCTAAGTGAAAATTATATCTAAAATGTTTCTTTAGGGAGACATTCTTTAAAGCAATTGAACAATTGAACAATCAGATATTATTCCTAGGAGATATCTAGATACCGGTGTGAATGAAGTAGAGTTTATATTGAACAAGTCTCAATTATTTTTTCATGATTTCATTTAATTACTCATATATTTGTACAAAAACCTCACCAACAAGAGCAAACCCACCTATCATTAGAACTCCTTCATTCATCTGTCTGCCATGGATAGGAGTCGTGTTGATAATTCTTGGTTTTCTAGACCCAAACAGTGTACTCTCATATCCATATTTCAGTTTCCAATCTATACTCTCTTTTGAATTTTTGCACTCCTTTCCAATTATGCCAAAATCAGATTTGATATCTGATCAGCATACCCAAGGATGTATCAGTTGTTGATAACTTTTAAGTTTTAAGACTTAAGTTAATAAGTCTTTTGACTTATTCCTTGCTAGGTTGATTGTTAAATATAACGATGCTACTAAATGATTAAAATTCCACTGCTTTGCTACAGATAATAGAATGTCTACTTGCTTATGGGCAGAGTAGAAAACAGATATCAAAGTATGGACTCAGGTTGGAGGTTGCTATATGACATTTCCAAAAGAGTTGTTTGAGACATTGTTTACTATTCATCAAATCTCTTCCTAAAACTCTTATTGGTTGTTCCTTGCAGGGAAAATAACATCCACTGCCCAGTGCTCTATGAATCCCATGTGCTATGGGTGGCATCAATGCTAAGATACAGGTAAAATTCTCAAAGAGGCACTGGGATCTTCAGGCAGAGGCTTTTCTGCAAAAAAGTAAAAATAAAAAGTCACATATACATGCAGCAAATCTTTTGTGAGTGTATGCTAATTTGCCAGGCTGAATGTGGAGGAAGACATGTGGAGGAAGACAATTGGCCTTATGTGATTGTATCTTGGATCCCTTCTGCTCTCAGTTCCAATCAATCTTCTCCTAGAAATGAGGCTGCTGAGGACAATAGGCAGCTCTGCCTCAGGAGAGCTGAGTGGGGAGTAGGGTGGTCAGCTCATCCTAGTTTGCTTGGGACTATGCTGAGTTCAACACAGTAAGTCCCCTGTCTTGGGAAACTCTTCAACCCAAGATTAAGCAGGACAGTTAGTCACAGCTATAAGGATTGATGGGCAGAGTGTTTTCTATCACGAGTCAGTTTGAACTTGGAAGGCAGGATGGAGGAGCTCTCTGGATGAGGCTCTGAGTTGATAGTGGGGAGTAGCCTGTCCTCAGGACATGGGTGTATCCTCAAGGATTAAGTTTGGCACATTTGATTTTATGCCATTTAAAAAATTTTGCATGACAAAGATAATCACGCATACAAAGTTAGTAGGTGATATTAGACTTGAGAAAACAGTATGTCCTACTGGATACTAATAGGTCAAACGCTTGGTACTGGGAATACAATTTTCAGCATATAGTTGTCAGGGAGAATGAGGCAGTCTTGTAACATGAAGGACTAACTAAACATCATGTAACATTAGACATGTAATATAGCAGCTAACTAATCTGAAAACCTGTATGAATGAAACACTTGGGGAGCTCTGTGACCAGACGGGGGAGTCTGGGCATTAGGCTGAGTTTCCTTGAGGAGGCAATATGTGCACTGTTCAGAAGGACTCTGGTGAAAATCTCTTGAGTGGGGTGGGGAAGTGAGGAGGAAAGTCATTTAGGTTGATAGTGAAATCTCACTATCTGAGATCTCAGGCATCCTACTCTGTTAATAGTAAAATACGTAAAAGAATATCACTTGGTGATCTTTGTATAAATATTTCGGAATCATCAAATCATGCTAACTGTGTGTAGTTTTCTCATAGATCAATTATACTTTAATGAAACTGTGAAAAAATATTCATTAGTATGAAACCTGGGATACCAAGAAGAATGACTTAAGATGAAGTAGAGGTGTTTGCCATAACATTTTAAATAATGTTAAAGATCTGGGTTTGGAACCAAGAGTCCTAGGGAGTCATCAAAGAGGTCGTTAAGTATCAGTGAAAAGAGGGATATAACTACAGTGCATATGCAGAGTGATAGCTCTCTTTTCATTGATGTCAATTACCAAAACCTTCCCCTAACCCCTCAATTAATTCTTTTCATTATGTACAACCCTTGGTAGTTCTAGTATTACCATTATATAGTTGGAGAAACTGGGGAAAAGAGGGATTATGAAGACTGCTAAGGTTCACTCTGACTCCAGAACCCACAGGCTCAGCCTTCATACCCATGGTCTTAACCACAATGTGGCTGAAAGGAGGATAAAAGCATACAACAATTTACATGGAAGTTTTGTGACATGATCTCATTTAATATTACTCATGACTTAATGAGGTAGGAATTTTATTTTACTTTTATTGTTGAATAAATTGAGGTTCAGAAAGGGTTAACTGTTTTGCTGTAATGCAAATGGTTTGAACTTTGGTCTTATGACTTGGAGCTCAGTACTCTACAACTCATGCCTGCTAATGGCAATAAATAATAAATAGTACCAGAGAGCATTAAATAGGCAATGGGAACTTTATTCAAGACTATTGTAATAGAGTTTAAGACTACAGTAATAGAGAGAGATTGAACTCACCTGCATTGAAACAGGAAGATTTAAGCATGGGTTAAGTTTCTGGAAGAGTAATGGAGAACATTAGGGCAAGGGTGGTCAATGTAGTTAGGTTCTCTGGTTTTGCTGATTGACTCCTATCCTCTACATGGTCTGGGAAGTAGGATGTTATAGTTTGGATGTAAGGCATCCCCTGAAAGCTCACGTGTGAGACAGTGCTGGAATGTCCAGTGATAAAAAGATGAATGGATCAATGGGTGTCAACTGTAGGTGTGTAGGGCATAGTGGAAGGAAGCAGGTCACTGGAGGATTTCCCTTTGGGATTATATTATCCCTGGCTCCCTACATCCAGTTTTCTTCCTGCTTCCTGGCTATCACGTCCTGAGCACCTTCCCTCTGCCATGCTTTTCCACCATGATGTTTTGCCTCATCTTGGGCCTAGAATAAAGGAGTTGACTGATTATGGACTGAGCCTCTGAAGCCATGAGACAAATTAAACTCTTTCTCCTCTAAGTTTTACTTGTTTGGTCATAGCAATAAAAAACTGTCTAAAACACAAGGATATTATCTTTCTTGTTTTTAAACTTATGTTTTTAACTGATACCTAAAAACTGTACATATGGATGGGGTATCATGTGATGTTTCATGTATTACATTAATATGCTATGTAATGTTTAAATCAAGCAAACCTTATCCAGCTCTCAAAATTTATTATGTCTTTATGTTGAAAAAATTCAAAATTGTTTCTTTTCATTTTTTAAAAATATACAGTGTGCTATCCATATGTATAGTTATCCTACTGTTCAGTAGCATATCTGATCTTCTTACTTCTGTCTAACTGCAGCTCAGGAACCGTAGATCAGCATTTCCCCATCCCTCTTTCCCTTCCGCTCTCCTCAGTCTCTGGGGGTAACTGCCTTCTACTCTCAATTTCTATAAGATCAACTTTTTTTTTTATATTCTTGCTGATTGCATCTCAAAGAGATGGATTCAAGGTCCTTGAGAAAGGCTTTCTTGGCTTGTAAAACTGGAAAGTGACTGGAAGAAAATCTACTCTCAAAGGGGCAGAAAGTTTCTAAGATAAAGGATGCCAGGAGCTTACAGTCAGGGAGAACCCTGCCTAGAGGTTGGTAGAGCTTGGGGCAATAGGAAGAGGGCCTTGCTTGCTATCACCGACACTAGAGTGAAGGACCTTGACCGTTAAGTATCTGCTCTAGGAGTCTCTTCCTATTCTTTATAAGTCTTGCTGACTTCACTCCCTCCAGAAGGCCTTCCCAGGCTCAGGATGTAACATGCTTAATACCAATCTTACCACTTTCAAATCACTTATCACATCTACAGTTAGTTGTTTAATGATGATCATCTTGTTAGGCTGTCAGCTCAGAAGTGTGAACCTCGGAAGATACCATGCACTGCTGTCTCTGTAGCACTTGGCAGCATGCCTGTCTCCTGGTAACAGAGCCATAATTGTTCCTTTAATAAACCGATGAGCAAGGGAGTCAGGGAGGATTAAATGTGAGAAAAAGCAGAGAGGAAAATTTCAAGCATATAATTGTCTTTCAGCTAGGAATATTCAGGGTATTTTTAATCCAAACTTCACACTTTTCCAGATGGTGTACATATGGTGCGTTCACTGGTCATCACTGGCTAAGGGCAACCATGTCTTTCCCACTGGGTTCTGATTTCACCAAGGGAAGGAGACTTTTGTCCCCTTATCAAACTATTGGTAGGTAATCTATAAATAGGGACAAGTCTTACTAAAAGTTGTGCTCCTAAATGGATTTGTTTTTATGATGAGTGAGCAATATAGCCATTGTTATAATGTATAGTTGCCCATCCATCCCTCTGGCAGAGCTTAGTTTTCAAGAAAATTGTGTCTGGTGAGAAGGTAACATAGTTTAGGATATATGTATTGGGATCGTTTTGTGAACTCTTCTGGGAAGCAAAACTCCAAGCAGAAATGAAAACATCACATCGGTATTTTGTCTTCTTGTAGGAAAGCTCATGCCATGACATTAACATTAGCAAAGGCCAAAGTCCTATAGAATCCCAGACTCTGAACCACGAGTACTGATTTATCCTATAGAAGGTTTGAAACCTAGTGCTATTGTGGAAAGGACACAGAGTCATGATTCACTTTCACTTGGTAAAGGCAGATTCTCCAGACGTCCCACTGAATATGTGGGCCACTCAAGGACTTCTTTAAACATTCCTTCTGTGCCCCTGGCCTATGGAGTGGGGCCTTGACTCAAGAAGCACTGAGCCCTGTGTCCTTCACTTGTTCCGTGCTCCTCCTCCCTCCACCCACAGCACTCGTTGATTCACAGTTAGTGGAACAATTCAATGCCTCTTCAGAGTCACAGGACTTCTCAGGATGTAGGAACGACAGGAAGTTTAATAAAATAAACACAGCTAATTAAGTGAAGCTATGACAGAAGTCGCTGCTCCACAATTGGCATCTGGCATTTTAATAGTTGTCGGGTGTCAGCTAAGGTAAGGGAGCTCTACATTCCAGTTGTAAAAATAGCAAGAGCCGAGGTACTTCTCACTCGTTCAGAAAATGCACTTTTAATAAACCTACCTCATTTTCTCCCCTTTATCTTAAGATTAAATATACCCAATCTCATTCCCTATGGAGATCATCAATAACCAAATCTATGAAACGGAAATTTCCAGGTCTTTTTTTTTTTTTTTTTCAATTCAGTATATTTAAATCAGGTTGAAGAATCTTAACTTGAGGTTCCAACTGAGATAACTGGAAGTAGTGTGTTGTTTCACAAGTATTCTGAGGGTACTTGGCACAGAGGTAGGGGATTTTGTATTCTAGTGATAAAATACTGAACTGGTTTTGGCTACAGAATTGTGGATGTTTACTGTCTCAGGTAATAATCACCATCCTGGTGAATGGTTCCAGAGTTCATGGACTCAGGAGGGTAATGGTGTCAAGTTACCAGTCAGCTTCTTTGTGAGATCTCTGGCTTTCCATCATAGTCTCAAGAAGTTGATCTCAATACCAACCATTGTGGGTTCTGTGTTACAAGAGCCAAAGGCATAAATGGTTATGTTATCTTAACTTGTTCTATTTACCAGGGATGAAAATAAAAAGCTTATTAATTTTTGGAAGTCTCCATGATGTTTTCTTTCCTTTCATTCATCAGATTGGCCACTCCTACCACAGGTCACACATTCAGTGGAGAGAGGGAGAAGGGCCATCTTGACTTGCTTGGACTATTGAGGGACCACCTTCCTGTATCAGGTGTAAATAAATTGGAGTGCTATTATGAAGAAAGAAAGGATGCAATACAAGAGCAGTTAGGCAAGCTAAGTAGGTGTAGGGTGTATTGAATACGATAATAGGTACAGAGATACGTGCTCAGATGTAAATCCCCTTACAAATTCCAGGTCATATTACTAATGACTTGAACCAATTAATAGATTAACAGAGTCAGTTAGTGTTTACCAGGCATGGGTAGGCAAATAACAAATTACATAAAATCATAGTGTCCAGATCTTACAAAATTGAATAACCTCTCCATATAATTTTAGTGTGTTGTCTTTTTTTAAAATTTATTTATTTTTTAAATTTTTAGTGGTAGATGAGCACAATATCTTTATTTTACTTATTTGTATGTGGTAAAGAGGATCAAACCCCCTGCCTCACACATGCTAGGCAAGAGCTTTACCATTGACCTACAACCCCAGTCCCAAGAGTGGTCTTTTAAGTACCACTGATTTAAATTATAATAGTAGAGACTAAGCGAAGAGAGAGTAGGCCTGGATTCTAGCCATATACTGTAGATTACATGTACATTCTTTCTCTTTCCATTTTGAAGCCCCAAAGGGGGGAAAAAAACATGTAAAATCAGATAAGTAAGAAAGTATTCAGTAGATGAAATACACCCACCACATTCTGTACAATGGAAAGGAGATGGGGGAAAAAACTGAATAGGAAGGACTGAAGACCAAATAAATGCCTATAGGTCATCTATGGAAATTCACAAAGAAACAAGGGAAGCAATACAGAAGCCTGAAAACCCTAAAAGAAATTAGAAATAAAATTCAGTGCTAAAGTTGGAATGAGAATTGGGTCCCCAAAAGAAAAAAAATTAAATGAAAGTTAATATAAAGAATGGTTAGGTGCCCCAATTTTTTTCCCATTATATTCAGGCAACTGGTTCCTCCCTCAGCTTAAAGGAAGATTGGGTGGCTGTTCTCTGATTAACCATAGAGATTCTGGACACACCAGACAAAGGTGAACATTAAATGAAGCAATATGCATTATTGGGAAGAACTACATTAATTGCAAATTCAAGTAATGAACAGTTGAATGCCTCGCGTCTATTATTCTGCCAGCCGCCAATCTATTGCTGTGTGTTTGATGCTTTGAACAACAACCTGATCTTAGACCAGATGTGGGGCTGTTTCCTCTCTAGGGAAAAGGTCAGGGTAACAAAGAATACCCAGAGATGCTGACAAGAGCTCAGAACCCACTCATCCTGCAGTGAACCCTTCTGTGGACCAAGTTCACTCCAAATAATACTGAGCTCCTTAGCAGCATTTTGGCCTCTCACTGTTAAACCTCATTCTTAGCTATGAACAGGAGTCAGGGATTGTCAGGCATTTAAAGAAAGATTTTAAGGAAGCAAACAAACAAACAAATAAATAAAAAATTTCAAAGTGAACCTACATAGAACCAACCAGAAATGAACACAGAGGAAACAGAACCATAGCAATATAACTCAAGAAAGAAATATAATGGTAGAAAGATTAATGATAATATCAAAAAAATCACAGAAAGTTGAAAAGCAAATGGTTAGAAAATACTAGGAAAAAATAAAAGTATCCCCTGACACCCAACTAATAGAAATTTTAAAAATACAGAAAAATGTCTAAGATCAAAGAATAGGGGGGAATAATGTTCTAACTGTAATGTTAGAAAATTTCACTGTCCTGAAAGCCAGCTATTGCCAGACTGAACATTTCCGCTAGATGCCTACCATATTGGAAGAAGAGTGGGCCACACTAATTTATGTCATAATAAATGCAAAGCTATAGGGATACAAAGAATATCCTGAAAGTTTCCAGAGAAAGTTTCCACTACCACACTAAGAACAAATGTCACACACAAGCTTCAAAAGAAGTTCTCAACTGCACGTTGGAAGTAAGAATGAAACACAGCATTTTAAAATCTGATGGAAGACAATATTTAACTAATGCTTCCTATAGGTCCAATTGAACTCTTCAATACTTATATTTTGACATACATTGCAAGTCATGGGGTTAGAAAGGGTGGAAGATGGCGAGTTAAATATGTTTTCTATGTTCAAGGACCTTGAAGTCATTTCTCCTAAAAGAACACATAATCTAACACAGTCCCACCAGTGTTTAAATCACACATAATAATTAGCAAATTTTAATTTTTCTCTTGCTATTATTCTATTGATTATCATAAAAAGGGAACATGTTTTTCCAAGTTGAGAATATTTTATTACAATCACAAGTCTCTCACTCTGTTTCTCACACTTTCAGATGAATTTACACTCAGAAGAATAATTAATATCTGAGATTTATAAATGCTATTCAGATACATATTTGTCATGACCAAATAAATTAGTCCACTTCAGCCCAAGACAAAATAATGAAACAAATCTTGCTGTTGAAGTTTCAGTGCTAAATATGAAAGGAAGAAATATAAAGGATTAATTCAACTGATTTGCTGCTGTTTGTTTGGATCTTTTGAAATGTTTTCCCATAAATAAGCAACTTTAATTAGCATTCTGCATTTATCTATAAACTGAGATTTAAAAAATGTATAATTTCACTTAATTCAGGCTGATAGATGGTCCAATTACTTTATAAACGTTCATTGTATGAGTGGTAAAGAATAAATCATTATTTGCCATAGTGAAGAAATATGTTTATAAGTTTCTCAAGTGTGGGGACCAACTGTTCTGTTCTGCTTCTTTTCCATTCTGCTCAGGGATTTGGACAGTGGGGTAATGGGTCGTGTCATAAAACATGGACCATGAAGACCTAATGGGACATTTAGTAGTGAGCACATAATGTAAGCATTGCATACTCATTTCTTCTTCCTCCCCTTCTTTCTGTTTTATCACCTCCCTTTCCTCTGATTTTTCTTTCTTCTACTAATAATGATATGGTAGTGGTAATTTTGGAGGGCACTTTTAGGTAGTTCATAGCCTAAAATTTGTCCCATTCTCCTAAAAGCCACACCTGCCTCTGTCCTTGCAGGAATTAAAGGCCAAGGTGAAAGAGGAATAGAGGGAAAAGCTACTCTTGAACATTAGAGGTAATCGTAGTAGGCAATTTTATATTGTACTCCTCTAAAGAAAGTGATCCAAAATAGCTTCTAGCAATACATATACCTGAAATAGAACAAAGGAAACATAGCAGGAATAAGCTCCGCTTATAAAACTCGGGTTTGTTGTAAAATAAATCATGATTTTTCTCATTGATATTGTATTCTTGCAGTGCTTTTCCCTGGTTAAGTCCGGATAAACTGACTGAAAATGACTTGTTGATGATAAACTTACGTCTACCATACAAGGAGCTCAGTGGTAGGTGGTTCCAGAGTTGATTCCTTCCGAAGCGGAGAATGTTTCAAATTCTCTTTCTGCTCCCTCATGTTTAGAGCTGGCTTTTGTCTGCTGGTCTTCTCATGATAATATTTCTAAGCAAAAATTCTTCAGCTGTTAATGTAGGGAAAGTGCAGTTTCTTTCTGTATTTTTTCTCAGCAAGGAGGCAAATTGTTCCCAGATATCATAGACATCTGTGTTCCTTCTTCATATATAAATTAATAAATTACTATGATCTTTAACAAAGAGGCTCAAATGGATGCTAAATTTGTGCCCTGAGACTCTTCTTGCCTCTTGTTTAAAAAAAATTCAAAGGCCTGGCATACTCACTAAACATGGAAGAATCAGAACATTATGTCTTCCCTAAACCAATTAAGGCTTGCTGGTTGAATACTAACTCATCTCATTCTTAGTAATGAATTAGAGAATTGTTCAAACATATTACATTTTTGTTAATTCCAACACTAATTACAATGATCCAAATGTCTAGGAGAGTACAAATGCAAAGATCTATAGAGGTAAAACTAGTTTTTACAATTATCTTGCTTTGATAGGTGATATCAAACTAGGAATAAAGAAAACATATGGTGAACAAATAATGAAACATTATTGTTTGTTTGATATTTGGAAAGATAAACTAAGTATCTTTTCTAAAAAAGAAAATATAAACTAAAGAGGATCTGGTAGAAACAATTTCCAAAGATAATTTAAGTTACTTCAATTGTTATTTTTCCAACCTTAGTAGCTTGGTTTTCCATCCATTAAAAAATCAAAATACTAACTATAGTTTTAATGGTTTTGTGAGTTGTAAAGTACTCTATAAGTATAATTGCTATATTAAATACTGTGTAAAATCATTTACTTCTTAAAACTAATCCTCCTTTTTTCATGGAATGGTAAGTTTACTTTCCAATCTCAATAAAATTTAAATGTTGTCTTACATGTTATATGTTACTGACTGGCACCAGTAACTCCAAAGGCTGCAAAATATACTTGCATTTCTTTTTTTTTTTTTTTTGAGATATTTTTATTGAACCAAAGCTACAAAACTAGGAAATTGCCAGATTATCTCATTAGGTGGAAAGATACTTTTCAGTAGTCCTGAGTAGCTTCCTCGAATCCCCTTTTTTTATTTATTTATTATTACTTTTTATTTTTTTATTTACTTATTGATTCATTGAACACAAATGGAGTACAGCTATTGTTTCACTGGTTGTACACAAGGTAGAGTCACACCATCTGTGCGTTCATGCATGTACACAGGGCAATGGTATCTGTCACAATTTCTGTTATTATTTTTACCCCCCCACTCCGACCCCACCTCTCCCTTCCCTCTATGCTATCTATCCTTCCTCTCTTCTTGCCACCCTTCCCCCCCGCATTATGCATCATCATTCATTTATCAGTGAGACCATTCGGCCTTTGGATTTTTGGGATTGGCTGATCTCACTTAGCATAACAGTCTCCAGCATCATCCATTTACCTACAAATGCCATAATTTTATTCTTCTTTATGGCTGAGTAATATTAAAAAAAAAAAAAAAAAAAAAAAAAAAAAAAAAAAAAAAAAAAAAAAAGGCATCTAGGTTGATTCCATAATCTAGCTATTGTGAATTGAGCAGCTATGAACATTGATGTGGCTGCATCACTGTAGTAATCTGATTTTAAGTCCTTTGGGTATAGACCAAGGAGTGGGATAGCAGGGTCAAATGGTGGATCCATTCCAAGTTTTCTAAGGAATCTCCACACTGCTCTACAGAGTGGCTGCACCAACTTGCACTCCCACCAGCAATGTATGAGTGTACCCTTTTCCCCACATCCTCGCCAACACCTGTTGTTGCCTGTGTTCTAAATAAAAGACATTCTAATTGGGGTAAGATGAAATCTTTTTTTTTTTTTTTTTTTTTTCTTTTTTATTGAACACAAATGGA
>JAJEJO010047938.1:4352-39744 GCA_020662805.1 Glaucomys volans
TGGGCAGGAGAGGACCTCGGCCACGCTGACCGTCAGGGGTAAGGACCGGTGTGGCCTTGGGCACCAGCTGTGTGTCTGGGGACAGTCTCAGTGCCCGCATGGTCCTGTCCGCTGGGCGCCTGCTGCTGTGAGCTCTGCTCCTCGCGGTCTCGCGCCTGCACCGTGGGCCTGGCTAGACCCCAGGGCAGCCCAGTGGGTCACCGCCAGGGAGGGGGTCTGGGTGGAGTCACAGCATCAAGGTGACACAGGGGGCCTCCAGGGCCTGCACGCCAGGGAGGGGGCGGCAGGAGATGGGGAGCAGCCACGGGGGCACAGCAGCCAGGGAGCTGCCGTGTGGAGCCGTCTGTCGGGCACGGGCCCTGGCGTGTGTGCTCAGGGGGCTGAAGCTCGCTCCCCGCTGCCTCCGCTGTGGGGCCTCGCCCAGGGTGCTGCCATCCCGCTCCCATGGCAGGGTCGGGAGGGACTTCTCAGGGCAGTGGTGTGCTCGGGGCGGTGGCTCCCTTGGTGGCACGGGTGCGAGGCCCGCAGCCGTCCGTGTTGGAGCGTGGGTGGAGCGCCGTCCTGCGGAGTCTCTCAGTGGCAGAGGCATGTGCTCACCAAGGCCTGTCCTGTGGCCGCGGGACACTGGGAAGAGGCCGTGGGAAGCCACTCCCTTCCGCGCCTCTGGGAGACGCTGCCTGTGGCCGAGAAGTGGGGCTTCGCTGGCCACCCAAGAGCCGCTTCCAGCACTGGGAATGGCCCCGGTGCACAGCCTAGCTGGCCCTCTAGAGAGCGCTGCACTTTCTAAAGTGACCCAGATATCCGAGACACTGCTGCCTGAGGCCCCCTGGGCGGAGGGCCTGGGTCCTCCAGGAGCCCCAGGCTCTGGCTGGAGGTGGAGGTCCCAGTCGCAGGGCACGGGAGCCACGCTGGCCTCCCTTCCCGTGGCTGCCACCTGCGCTGCCCGTGGATGGGCCCCTTGTTCTGCTGTGGGTTTTGTCATCAGCTCTGCTTTGTGTAGGGGAGCTTGCTGGCCCTGTGGACCCAGGGACCAGGGTGACGGTCCCAGGGGGAGGGAGGTGGCTTCTCTTCCTGGCCTGGGTGCTCCTTTTCCTGGTCTGCCCTGGAAGGTGGAAGGGGTATGACTTCCTGGGAGAGTTTCAGGCAGCCTATCTGATGTCCCCAACCATCCATCAAGACCATTCAACAGCTGGGACAGAGGACTGCCCAGGAGGCCCTGGCCAGGGTGTGGTCTGAATGGAGTCACTGGCCAGGCCAGGCCCTTAAGTCCGCTGCTCTGCATGTTGGGGCTGACCAGGCCACGGAGGGGACTGTGCCGGGGAGACAACCTCCAGCCCCCAGTCCTGCCCATCCTTCTGGGCCCTGTGACTCTCTGTGGGCCTGTCCTCATGCCAAGGTCCTCCTCCACATCTGTGCTGGCCTTCACATGAGTGGGTTGGCCAGTCTGCCACCTGACCCGCTGTGCTGCTGTCCGCCTGTGTCCCCATGTCCCTGCACACAGGCCTCCGTTCCTGTCTCCAGGGTGGTTCTTGTTGAGGGTCATGGCCTGTGTCACCAGTGTTCTGCGGAGATCCCGATGTTCTTTGTGGCCTCCTCAGGCCAGTGCAGTCCATGCCAGGCGTGGGTCCACAGAAAACTTGAGTGGACATGGCGGGTGGTTCATGGCCAGCCTGGGAGGCCGCAGTGCAGAGCGGTGCGGCAGCCTGGCCCCTGCGAGTCCTGCAGGCCCACGTCTTCTCTGTGTGGTGCTGTTGGTGGCTTGCCGCCTCCACGTACTCAGAGCGTAATTGTGTCGGTGTCTTTCTGGCCCCAGCCCTGCCCGCCAGGTTCACAGAGGGTCTGAAGAATGAGGAGGCCATGGAAGGGGCCACGGCCACGCTGCGGTGTGTGCTGAGCAGGGAGACATCTGTGGTGTGGAGGAAGGGGACAAAGACCCTCAGGGAAGGCGAGAGACACAGCCTGAGGCAGGAGGGGGCCGTGTGCGAGCTGCAGATCCGTGGCCTGGCCGAGGAGGACACCGGGGAGTACTCCTGTGTGTGCGGGCAGGAGAGGACCTCGGCCACACTGACCGTCAGGGGTAAGGACTGTGTCCATGGGCTCGTGGCTTGGTGTCTTCCCGTGGTCAGCTGCCACCTCTGCCTCCTCTTGGCACCGCTCCCGTGGCCCCCGTCCTCAGCCTGGTCCTCCTGTTCTCGTCCACGTGCTGTGTTGTACTCCTGCTGGCCATTGCTTCCCTCCCATCTGTGTTGGTCACCATGGTCCTGTGCAGTGTGTGTGGCTCTTCATGGATCCTTCGGACTGTGCATGTTCTCAGTGACCGCTTGGCCCTCCCCAGCCCTGCCCGCCAGATTCACAGAAGACCTGAGAAGCCAAGAGGCCATGGAAGGGGCCACGGCCACGCTGCGGTGCCAGTTGAGCAAGGCGGCCCCCGTGGAGTGGAGGAAGGGGACAGAGCCCCTCAGAGACGGGGACCGGCACAGGCTGAGGCAGGAGGGGGCCGTGTGTGAGCTGCAGATCCGGGGCCTGGCCAAGGAGGACGCCGGGGAGTACGCCTGCGTGTGTGGGCAGGAGAGGACCTCGGCCACGCTGACTGTGAAGGGTAATGACCACTGTGGCCTCCCCAGGGACGCTGTCTCTTGTCCTCTGCCATGCGTTCTGTCCCTGTGTCTCTCCCTGTTGTCCTCGTCCCCTGCCAGCCCTCTGCGTGGCCCCTCCCACACGTGCACCAGGGATGCCCTGAGTTAAAGTCAGATGGACTCGGGGTGCAGATCAGAGACATGGGGAGCAGCAGCGAAGCTCTCCAGCCTTGGTCCACTCACACTGCCCTAACGGTGCCACAGACCGGGCAGCTTGGAGGTCAGGAGCCGTCTCTCCCAGCTCCGGAGGCCAGCGTCCACCAGACCTTGCCAGCAGGGCTGGTTCCTCCTGAGGGCTCTCCATGGCTGGTGATGCTGTCTTTCCCTCTGTGTGTGACTGTGTCCCCATCCCTTCTTCCATGGACACTACTCATGCTGTATTCGGGCCACCCGATGACCTATGTCCCCCTGTAAACGCCCTTCCTAGGAACAGTCGGATTCTGAGATGCCAGATTAGGATTTCAACTGGTGGCAGTCCCCCAGTGACCCCCCAAATTCAGTTCCTTCTCACATGCAAAACACACTCAGAGTCAGCCCCGTCCAGCATCAGACCTCAGTCCAGAGTCTCATCTGAGTGTCCCTGAGGGAGACTCGGGGCCACCTCATCCCAAGGCACAGCCCCTCCCTGGCTGTGACTAAAGCCAGGCAAGGCATGTGCTTCCAACGCAGTGGTGTGTCCAGCGTGGGACAGACCCTCAGAGGAGACAGGGACAAGGACACGGGTCGTGGTCCCCAGACAGTCTGGACAGCAGGACCAGGCCTGCTCCCTGTGAGGGCTGGACAGGACTCTGCTTGGACTTGGTGCTGTGTCTTACAGACCTTCCAAGGTTGCAGTCTGTCCCTTGGCCTGAGTGGAGGTGCCGGGCCTCTGAAACCCAGCAGGGGACAGACTCACGCTCGTCCAGGCCTGTGGCAGTGTGCCCTGCTGTTCTGATGGGGCCGTCCTTTGCTCGCGGGGAGGCACGTGTGCAGCTGGTGGCTTGCTCACCTGTGGGTGCTGGGGCCTGGCAGCTCCTCCCTCTGGAGGCTGCAGTCCCTGCAGTCCACGCTGCCATCAGGTTTTCAGCCAGGCGTGGTGACACACATCTAATTCGAGCGACTCAGGAACCCAAGGCAGGAGGGTGGAAAGCTTAGCCGGACCCTGCCTCAAAATAAAAACTAAAAGGGGCCGGGGACGTGGCGCGGTGGTGGAGTGCCCTGCGTTCAGTCACCAGTACCACATGCACCACGTCTTCAGGAGCTGTTCTGTCTTGCCGTCCAGGGTCCCCATGGGGCGCTCCTGTCCCCTCGGCAGGCTTGGCCTCTGGGAGTGCCACAGGGCCAGGAGCCACGGCAGCCTCCTCGGCAGGCCCAAGCCTCGTTGGACACGCAGCACCTCCCCCGAGCAGTGGGACCCCGGTGTCCTCCCCTCCGCGGGAGGACTGCAGTGGCCTGTCTTCGAGTGCTGGCTGCTTGCCGGTTGACCGCTCTTTTTCAGTTTCTGTCTCTGCTCAGACCCCTCTGAGCCGGAGGGAGACCCCCGGCCACGCCTCCCACCTTGGCCGGCAGTCTGGTCACTGGATGTCCAGCCTGGCTCCCTCCCAGGTGCCCTGCAGCACTGGAGCAGCCTGGCCGAGTCTCGTCACTGCACAGCCAGGATCACCCTTCTTCCTTTCCGGGAGCAGATCCCATTTCCACCCAGTCATGGCTGAAGCAGCATCAGTGTCTGTTTCCACTCAGGCCCTTCGTGGCCATCTGGGCCAGCGCGTACCTCCAAGGTCTTCCGGTCTCTGGCCATCACCCAGCCAAAGCCAGTTCCAGTTGTGAGGTCACATAGGCACCCCACTCATGGGACCTGACAGTGTGGCTGGACCCGGGAAGGGAATCTGTCAGTGAGACGGGGGACTCGCGGCTGGAGCTGCCCCCTGGGGTCACTGGAGAGGTGTCACTATGCTGTCCAGACGTGTGGGCTCAGAGCTGGAGGCCTGGCACGCTTCCCAGCGAGAAGCCATGGTGGGGTCAGCCGAACCTGGAAGAGCCCACTCCCAGCCACCTGCACACGAGCAGGCAACGCAGGACCCTCACTCAGACCCTAGGGTTCCGCCTGCTCCCACGACCCTCCGACCGTCCTGCTTCGTTTCCTTCTGGATGTTCGGGTCTTGACCTCAGAGCCTGAAAAAGGTCGATGGCCCCTGTCCATCTGATCCTTCCTAGTCCTGCCTGCACGCTTCTCTGAAGATCTGAAGTGGAAGGAGGCTGTGGAAGGGGCTACGGCCACGCTGCGGTGTGAGCTCAGCAGAGAGGCCCCTGTGGAGTGGAGGAAGGGGGTGGGCACCCCCACCAGTGGGGACAGGCTGCTCCTGAGGCAGCGTGGGGCCACGTGTGAGCTGCAGATCGGCGGCCTGGCCGTGGCGGATGCTGGGGAGTACACGTGCGTGTGCGTGTGCGGGGAGGACTGCAGCCACGCTGGCCGTGCAGGGTAAAGCCAGGTGGCCGAGCGGATCTGTGCTGTGTGCCCACCTGTCGACCTGTGCCTTCTGTCCACTCAGTCCACCTTCTCTTCCGGGGTCTGTGACACCCTCTTCTCACCCTTGCGCGGGATTGCAGCCAGTGCCCAACCTTTACGCCCCCGACGTCTCTTGCCAGCCTGTCCTCGTCACCATCACGTCCTGTCCCTGAGTCTCCAGCTTGTCATCCTCATTGCCGTCGTGTCCTGTCCCCCAGGGTCCCCAGCCTATCGTCCTTGTCACATCCTGTCCCCCAGAGTCCCCAGCCTGTCATCCTCATCCCTGTCACATCCTGTCCCCCAGAGTCCCCAGCCTGTCGTCCTCATCCCTGTCGCATCCTGTCCCCCAGAGTCCCCAGCCTGTCATCCTCATCCCTGTTGCATCCTGTCCCCCAGGGTCCCCAGCCTGTCATCCTCATCCCCGTTGTTTTCTGTCCCCAGGGTCCCCAGCCTGTCATCCTTGTCACCATCATGTCCTGTCCCCCAGAGTCCCCAGCCTCTCGTCCTTGTCACATCTTGTCCCCCAGAGTCCCCAGCCTGTCATCCTTGTCACATTCTGTCCCCGAGTCCCCAGCCTGTCGTCCTTGTCACATCCTGTCCCTCAGGGTCCCCAGCCTGTCATCCTCGTCCCTGTTGCATCCTGTCCCCCAGGGTCCCCAGCCTGTCATCCTCGTCCCTGTTGCATTCTGCCCCGCAGGGTCCCCAGCCTGTTGTCCTTGTCACATCCCGTCCCCCAGGGTCCCCAGCCTGTCGTCCTTGTCACATCCTGTCCCCCAGGGTCCCCAGACTGTTGGCCTCCTCCCCATTGCTTTCTGTCCCCCAGGGTCCCAGCCTGTCGTCCTTGTCCTTGTCCCGTCCTGTCCCCCAGAGTCCCAGTCTGTCATCTTTGTCCCCGTTGCGTCCTGTCCCCCAGGGTCCCCCGTCTGTAGTCCTCGTCACCATCGCATCCTCTCCCCAAGGGTCCCACCTGTTGTCCTCGTCACCGTCATGTCCTGTCCCTGAGTCCCCAATCTGTCTTCGTCCTCATCATGTTCTGTCCCCCAGAGTCCCCAGCCTGTCGTCCTTGTCACACCCTGTCCCCCAGAGTCCCCAGCCTGTCATCCTTGTCACATCCTATCCCCCAGGGTCCCCAGCCTGTCATCTTCGTCCCCGTTGCGTCCTGTCCCCCAAGGTCCCCAGCACACGGAGGCTCTGCGTGTTTCAGACCCACTCTGGCCTTGCATGTCAGACCCGTGTGGAGAGAGGCCTGAGGAGGCTGCAGAAAGGGCGAGGGCCGTGAGCTCGGGCTGCGTGGAGGGAGGCCTCAGCCATGGTGCCAGCACACGCAGCAGGGGGCTTGTGTCCCTTTGCGTTTCCTGTCCTTTCTGTTGTCTGTGTCCATCCTCTCCTGTGCTTGGAGGGCATTACTGCATCCGTGTCTTTCTGGCCCTCAGCCCTACCTGCCAAGTTCACAGAGGGTCTGAGGAATGAGGAGGCCACGGAAGGGGCCACGGCCTCGCTGCGGTGCGAGCTGAGCAAGGCGGCCCCCGTGGAGTGGAGGAAGGGGACAGAGCCCCTCAGAGACGGGGACCGGCACAGACTGAGGCAGGAGGGGGCCGTGTGTGAGCTGCAGATCCGGGGCCTGGCTGCGGCAGACGCTGGGGAGTACACGTGTGTGTGTGGGCAGGAGAGGACCTCGGCCACGCTGACCGTCAGGGGTAAGGACCTCGTGTGGCCATGTGACCCTCCAGTGGTGTGTGCACACTCTCTCTGCATCCCGCCGCCTGCGTCCACGCGTGGTGCAGCTCCTGTGGCAGCCCCGTGGCCACCTGTCCGCCCCTCCTCTGGGCTTCTCCTACCTCTCCTGCTGAGGCTCACGTCCCCCCACAGCCCACTCTGCTCCTCCATGGTTACTTGTTTCCTTCCCCATCTGTGCCACCACCCACATGTCCACACTGTGGTCCCCTGGCTGTGTGTGGCCCCATGTTCTCAGTGACTGCTTGGCCCTCCCCAGCCCTGCCCGCCAGATTCACAGAAGATCTGAGAAGCCAAGAAGTCATGGAAGGGGCCACGGCCACGCTGCGGTGCGAGCTGAGCAAGGCGGGCCCCGTGGAGTGGAGGAAGGGGGCTGAGCCCCTCAGAGACGGGGACCGTTTCAGGCTGAGGCAGGAGGGGGCCGTGTGTGAGCTGCAGATCCGGGGCCTGGCTGCGGCAGACGCCGGGGAGTACACGTGTGTGTGTGGGCAGGAGAGGACCTCGGCCACGCTGACCGTCAGGGGTAAAGCCTCCCTGACTGTGACTTGTTTGGGTTTCTGCCTTGCTCTGTGTCCAGCCCTGCTGTGCTGCCCGGAGACACAGGGTGCTCCTTCCCTCCGTCTGTGCTGCTTCTCTGTCCCACTTGGTTCTCTGTCACAGCAGTGCCCAGTGCACGGGTGCCTTGCTGGTCTCCCCACAGTGATCTCGCATGGCCAGTCCTCACGGAGGGACCAAACTCCCACCTGCTTGCCCAGTCCCCTTTGTCATTCCTCAGCTGAGTCTCTGTAGGCCACGTACAACCCAAGATTCTCTTTTGGGAGGCCGGGCATTCTGGTGCCCAGGGAGGGATCCCCCACCACACCTCAGCATCTTGGGGGCCTGGAGAACAGTCCTGCCCTGGGGTCACAGGGTCAGCCTGGCCTGCAGTGGGGAGTCGCGGCCCTTCCCTGGGCACTGAGGAGACGCAGTTGTGCCTTCAGGTCTGGCCTGGGAGACACAGTCCTGTCCCTGTCCTGGGGTCGGAAGGAATAGGGCCTTGCCGTACAGGCTGGCATTAGAAAAGCCTGGACAGATGCTGGGTCGGCTCCCAGCGTCCTCCCTTCCTCCCCACCCTTGAATGCCACACAGATGGTTGTGTGGGATAGGCCCAGGGGCTGCAGAGAAGCTGGGCACCCTGGCTCTGGCTGGCTGTGTGCCTGGCCTTGACCCTGCCTCCCGTCCGCAGTTCCACAGGCAGTGTTCCGGGAGCCACTGCAGTGCGTGCAGGCAGAGGAGGGCTCCACAGCCAGCCTGCGGTGCGAGCTGTCCCTTCCCGAGGCCACTGTGGTCTGGAGCAAGAGCGGCCTGGAGCTGCAGGCTGACCGGCGCCGGGAGCTGCGGCAGTGGGGCTGCACCGCAGAACTGGTGCTGCGGGACCTGCGCCGCGAGGACGCCGGCGAGTACAGTTGTGCCTGCGGCTCCCAGGCCACCAGCGCCACCCTCACCGTCACAGGTGGGGGACCCAGGCAGGGTGAAGGATGGGGTGGGCTCAGATTCCGTGCTGGCCCTCAGGCTGCAGCTCCACCTGGGGTTCCCGGCTAGAGGATCTGCGGGGCGGGGGCGGGGCAAACTCCGCCCACTGCCCGCCCAGTTCCTCCCTGCGCCCGCTGCGGCGCCCTGGGTTCCTTGGCCATCCAATTGCGCTGAGACCTATCATTCTCTCTCCCTTCCCGGGAGGGCCCCCTCTTCCCGCGCAGTTCGCAGTTCGCAGTTCCTCCTGGTGGCTGCGCCCTGTGATACCGCCCCCTCCCCGCCCCCACAGCCGCTTCACTCCTAGCGGTCGGCGGTAGCTGCGCTCCTGAGGTCCTGCCTGTGTGCGAAGGGTGTGCTCCACCCCTCCACCCCGCGCCAGGACCTCCCTTCCCTGGCTCTCTCCCCTCCCCAGTAGTTTCGCGAGCGCGGTCTCTCCTCTGCCCCACGCCGTTGCCCAGTTGTTCCCCATGGGTGTGCCTTGTGGGTCCGACTCTAGGTTTGCCCGATGTGGTTCTCTGCCTCCATGGTTCGCGGTCTTAGGGACTTGCTCTCACGATCTCTTTCCTGCCCCGCAGCTGCGCCCGTGCGGTTCCTCCGGGAGCTGCAGGCCTTAGAGGTGGATGAGGGAGCTACAGCGCACCTGCGCTGCGAGCTGAGCCAGGCGGGCGCGAGCTTGGAGTGGCGCAAGGGCTCCCTGCAGCTCTTTCCCTGCGCCAAGTACCAGATGGTGCAGGAGGGCTCGGTTGCCGAGCTGCTGGTGCGTGGGGCCGAGCAGGAGGACGCCGGCGACTACACCTGTGACGCCGGTCAGGCGCAGACCACAGCCTCCCTTTCCATCCGCTGTGAGCTGCCCGCCGGCCCCCATGCTTCCCCAGCAGCCTCATATCTCATGGGGCGGGCAGGCGTCCTGCTCAGGGCGAGCATGAGGCCGGGAACCTGCAGTCCTAAGCTTTCCTTTCTGGTCCCCTAGCCCCCAAGCCCAAGTTCAAGACCCGGCTGCAGAGCGTGGAGCAGGAGGCGGGCAGTGTGGCTCGGCTGTGCTGCCAGCTGAGCCAGGCTGAGGCAGGGGTCGCAGTGCAGTGGCTAAAGGAGGGCATGGAGCTGCCTATGGGCCCCAAGTATGAGATGCGCTGCCAGGGGACCACGTGTGAGCTGTTGATCCACGGGCTGGAGGCCAAGGACACGGGAGAGTACGCCTGTGTGGTGGGTGGCCAGAAAACCTTGGCCTCCCTCAGGGTCAAAGGTGAGCCAACCAGGACTCCCAGAGTGGAGGGCGCCATACCTGCTCTGTGATAGCTCCCCAGGAGGCACACCTGGCTGTGACAGGTGCAGCTCAGGAGGTGGAGGTCCCTGAGGTTATGGGTGCTCTTCTTCCTACACCATCCCATGCAAATCCTCCAAGAGAAGGGCTTTTGGGGGATGGGCGCCAAGCCCACAGCCGGAAGGCCATGCTCCTTCCCGCCCCCAGCTGGCAGCGGGCTGGCCTGACCTGGCCTGGTGGCCCTTTCTGAGCACCTATTTGCTTTTCCTGAAGGTCTTATTTTCCTGGTGGCCTGGCCAGGGTAGGGCCTGCACAGGATGGGGCCGAACAGAGCCTCCATCTGCTGTCCTGCAAACAGCTGTACCCTTGGCCTTGGGGCGGCAGGTGCCCCAGCCATTTCTGGACTCCAGTGAAGCAGCTGACAAATGCCACTGGAGGCAGGAGTGGCTAGGTGGCCGGGAAGGCTTTCTAGAGGGGCACAGCATCCTGGCTTGGTGTAAAGGGCTCCCTCTTGTCACCCCCAGAGCCTGAGGTGACCATTGTGAGGGGCCTGGTGGATGCTGAGGTACAGGCTGATGAGGATGTGGAGTTCAGCTGTGAGGTGTCCCGGGCAGGGGCCACCGAGGTGCAGTGGCGCCTCCAGGGCCTGCCACTGCAGAGCAACGAGGTGACAGAGGTGGCCGTTCGGGATGGCTGCACCCACACACTCCAGCTGAAGGGCGTGACACCTGAGGACGCCGGCACTGTGTCCTTCCACGTGGGCAGCCACACATCTTCTGCTCAGCTCACTGTCAGAGGTAGCCAGCTCTGGGTGGGCCTGCCCTGTCACTGCCCCTGGGAGGATGTTCCAGGCCCTGAGGGGGACAGACATGGACAGCAAGGGATTCTGCCTCTGGGAGCTGGGTATTGGCAGGGTTCGCTGTGGACTGGCGGTTTCTTGGCGGCCGCAGTCAGGGTGCCATGGTTCTGGGCTGATGGGGAGCCATGCTGGTGGCCGGCAGTGGTGGGCTTCCCAGAGGCTCAGAGTGTGAGAGCTCAGGCTCCATCTCCTTGGCCTCCCAGGGCCGCTGCAGACTGGCCCACGCCCAGTGCTCAGCCCTCTCGGCGTCTCCATGGGTCAGAGCCTGGGCTAGAGGAGGGGACTGATAATACACCCCCACGTCCTGTCTTCAGGGGTTGGGGTGGGGTCAGCAGGGAGGACCCCAGGACACAGACGCTCTGCGGAAGGAGGGGCATTCTGGGTGCAGAGGCTGACACCTGTGCCTACCCTGTGTCCAGTCCCAGAGGTGACCATCCTGGAGCCCCTGCAGGACATGCAGCTGAGTGAAGGCCAGGATGCCCACTTCCGGTGCCGGCTGTCCAGGGCCTCAGGCCAGGAGGCCCGCTGGGCTTTGGGAGGGGTGCCCCTGCAGGCCAATGAGATGAACGACATCGCCGTGCAGCAGGGCACTCTTCACTTGCTCACCCTGCACAAGGTGGGCTCTAGGACCTCTCCCACCTGGACAGGGAAGGTTCCAACTCCTTTCACAAAGATCCTGCAGCAGGGGATTGGGCTGGGGTGGCGATGAGCCCCACCACTGGGGACTGGCTAGCTGGATCAGCCCTTTCTGGTCAGGCTGAGGTGGCCAGGGCTGAGCCTCTTCCTCCCTGTGTCCTCAGGTGACCCTTGAAGATGCGGGAACCATCAGTTTCCAAGTGGGATCATGTAGCTCAGAAGCCCAGCTGAAGGTCACAGGTGGGCAGCTCCCTCCCATTCCCAGGCCCTCACCTGTGGGTGCCTGTTTTCTGGGCACCATAGCAGCTGGTGTGTGTGTGTGTGTGTGTGTGTGTGTGTGTGTGTGTGTTGGTGGGGGCAGAAACCCCAGATTTAGCAATTTTCCAGTTCCTGATCACTTAAGTTATGGACTGGGGGAGGCTGGTGAAGATCTTGAGAAATGCTGGGGGTGGGGCCACAGGCCAGGACTGGCGCTGGCTGCAGCAGACCTGGCTGCCATGGGCTTGCGCCTTGAGGACGCAACGGGGCCTTCTGGGCTTCGTCTTCCAATGCCTGTCCCTCTGATTTGGGTCCACGTGTGTGCACACGTGCCCACGTTAGCACGCCCTTGGCATGCCACACAGGCTTGGGTGTGGGTGCAATAGCTTACCCTGACCCGTGTGGATTCCAGCGTGGTGTGCACGGCCCCCAAATGTAAAGGGACTTTAGGAGCCTTAACTTGGATTGTGCCTTGATTCTAGGACTGGTCACCCTTGAGTGCCTTCCCTTGCTGCCCTATTCCTGGTTCTCAGACCAGTCGATCCACACCCATCATCCACTCATCCATCCACCCATCAGCCACCTATCCGTTCATCTACCACCCATCCATCTCTATTCACACATTCATTTGTCAACCATCATCCATCCACTGTCCATTCACTCACCCATTACTCATCCATCTATCCCTCCACCTTCCATTGATATATTACCTATCTCCTGCATCTAGTTATCCATGTACCTTTCTACTCATTGTTTGTCCATCCATTTATCATGCATTCATCCATTGACCACCCATTTATCATCCATCTATCCATCCACTAACCCATTCACTAGCCATCCATCCACCCATCTACCATCTATCAACCACCATCAAACTATTCATCCATTCACCATTGGACAGATCCCTACCCATGGTCCAGTCTTGGACTTCGAGGAGGCCACAGGTGGCTTTGCCCTCAAGGATTCCCCATTCTGCTTGGAGGAGCTGGACATGGAGTCAGAGTGTATTCTGAAACCCATGCTCTCCTCCCCAACACTTCAAGAATGGACAGACATGGTCAACTCTATGGCCTGGGGGGCTGGGAAAGGTTACTGAGAGCCTTAGATTGAGTGACGAGTGGGAGCAGTGCAGGAAGAGCCTGGTGTGTTCCTGGGGTGATGGCTCTGTGGGTGACATGGCTCTGTGTCCCTAGCCTGGGAAAGATGGCTCATGTATCATAACCTCACTCTGGCCTCAGGGGCAGGCCCAGGCTGGGTGTGTGAACAGATGTCCAGGTAGGTGTGTGATAGACAGGCTTGGGAACTGGTGCTGGAGGCAAGGCCCAGGAGCTGGCCTAGCAGCGGAGGGAGGTGCAGATGCACATCTGGGGAAGGCAGTTGAGGGCAGATGCGGGCGGGTGCTGGTGTGTCATGCGGAAGCGTGGAGAGGCTCCGGAAGGAGGTGGGCCCAAGGTGGGCCCGGGGCTGCCAGCGCAGCACTGTCCTGATGGGTCCTGGTGTCTCTGCACACGACTCCTACCTGCTCCCTCTTGGCTTCACCACGGGTAAAGGCCTCTAGACCTTATCAGACTGGCAGTGTCTGCCTTCATGAGGAGCCCCAGGATGGCATGTGGGAAGTGCTCAGTGTGGGGTCGGAACCCTCCCTGCCTGGCCTTGTCCTGCTCTCTGACCTGTGGGGAACGGGAGGATTTGCCGTGGGCACTGGTGGCCTGGGAGTGCTCTCAGCTCCTCTCCCTCCAGTCACCCTGAGTGTCCAGCTGAGAGGTGGCTGGGATGGACACTGTGTGGAGGATACTGGTGGGCAGCAGCCACAGTTCACATGGGAAGTCCCTGGGCTCAAGCTGTGGAGGGACAAGGACAAGGAGAGTTGGATCTAGCATCAGGGTCCTGAACCCTGAGGCTGAAGGGACCTCAGAGGACAACTGGATAAAGTGCCCTCTTGGGAAGGAAGAAGCATTTGCTTCCCCCCAGGGTCGGAGAGATCTCTTTCTGAGGCCAACCATTGCCCTCTGGGAGAAGCAGGCCCTGGGGCTGCCCCTTCCTGCCCCACCCTGGGTCAGAGGAGGCCCCACCCCAGAAAGAGCCGTCATGGGCTTGGGCTTGTCCGTTCTCCTGATGAATAGGGCGCGGAGTGTGGCATGGCCCGCTGTGGGTGAAGCCCAGTGTTCTGGCAGGGTGTGAGTGGGGCTCACTGCGGTGGCCTCAGTGTCCCTCTGTGCTGAGGGTGGATTTCTAGACCCCGGGGCTCAGGTCTGAATGGTACCTGCAGGACTGGCCAGCACATCCCATCTCTGACACTCACCATCCTCCTCCTCCTGTGCTCTCTCAACCCGAACACTTGACCAGACTCTCACCACGCAGAAGCTGCTCTCCTGTGGACACCAGCTGGGTGTCCTATCATTCATTTCTGACACTGTCCACCCAGATTCAGCACAGACCCTGCCAGATGAGGGCTCGGTCCCACAGGCTCTCCCCATCTCAGGTGCCAATCCCCAATCTCAGGTTGCCACCCAAACTCCACGTGGCTCCAAGTGGGGCCCCACTGCCCCTCCTCAGCCTCCACCAGTTCCCTAGGGCAGCTCACAGAATTCAGGGGCCCACTCACCCTGACTGGCTTGCCACAGAGGGTCCAGCTCAGGGACAGCCCAGTGGAGGGCAGGCATGGGGAACGGACCCAGATTCCCTGCCCTCTAGGCTGCCCTCCCCGCCCGGTTTACCACTGGTAAACCCCTAACAGACCAGACACCCCTCGGTCTTGGTAGGAGTTTACTTTATGGAGGGTGATGTCCAACCACCCTGCTTTCTCAGAGGATGGGGCTGGCCCTGGTGACCCTGTAGGCACTTGCTCTTCCTGGGGACCAGCCCTTCCTGAAGCTATCTCAGCATCTGACCTGAATCACCTCATTGACGTAATCTCCGGTGCAATTGAAAAACAAAAGAGCCTGTGACCTGTGACCACAGGACTTGCATCAGTTAGGAATTCTGCAGGGCGGGCGCTCTGGGACAGGAACAGGCACAGACCAGGCCTGCTGCCCCACCACACTCATGCGGCAGCGAGCCCTGGAGCCCCTTGGGGACGGACTCAGCCCTCCTTCTTGCCCTCTGTGCAGAGGCAGCCCCGAGCCTGGTCCGTGGCTTGCAGAGCGTGGACGTCTTCGCAGGGGAGGTGGCCACGTTCTCCTGCGAGGTGTCTCGTGCGGGTGGGCCAGAGGCCCGCTGGTGGCTGGACGGCACCCTGCTGCAGGACGGCCCCCAGAGTGCCATCACTGTGTGTGAGGGGACCTTCCACTCCCTCACACTCTCAGACCTGGGGGTGGCCGACTCGGGCACCATCACCTTCCGCACAGGGCCCCTGGTCTCCACAGCCAAGTTATTGGTCAAAGGTATTGACCACTGGGACCTCCCCATGCTGGTGCTTCCGTCCCTGCTGCCACACGCTTCCTGCAGGCTCCTGGGGAATGGGGGTGGGGACTGAGGGGGGGGACTGTCCCCAGAGCCAGGTATCACTCCAGGTGTGCCACCTACCCAGGGCAGCTCCCCAATAGGCACCGTGGGCAGCCTCCTGCCTCTCCTCCTGAGTGGGAGGTCCAGGATTGGCAAGGTTCAGCTGGAGGCTGGGCCCACTCCCACCTGCCGTGTAGGTCCAGGACACTGCTGCTGGCTTGGCCGCCCACCCCAACCCCAAGGGCCAGCTCCTTCCCAAAGCTCCACCTGGTGCCTTTGACAGCAGGTCATGGAAAACGTGTTGAGACTTCAACAAATGGAAATGGAATGGGGTCTGGGGGGTGGGCAGGAAGGCCCCAGGAGAGGGCAGGCTGGGCTGGGGATCGGACTGAGGCAGGCGCTGGGGCCTCCAGAGGAGCCTTCCGGGGGCTGCGTTTCTGGTGGGGCAACAGGCATGTGGGCCAGAGCAGCCCGGCCTGGACACCGTGCCGGTGGGGTGCAGTGTGTCTGTGTGGAGGGCTCTGGGCGGCGGTGTGGGTTCCCCTCCTGGCCACCTGCCGGGCAGCTGCTGCTGAGCTGCCGCCATGAAGCTCCATGCTTGCAGCCGCTGAAGCACTAACTCTGCGCAGGGTGGGTGGGCCACGGCGTGCAGCTCCTCAGGGCTGATGCGTGCCCGGCGTGTTGGCCGACAGATCCTACGGTGGAGGTGGTCAGTGCCATGCAGGACCTGGCAGTGGAGGAGGGCGGCTCCGCCGAACTCCTCTGCCAATACTCGCGGCCGGTGCAGGCCACGTGGAAGAAGGACGAGCGGGAGGTACACGCAGATGGGCACCGTGTCATCATAGAGCAGGACTGGACCGTGGCCAGGCTGACCTTCAGGCCAGCCCTGCCCTGTGACAGTGGCATCTATTCTTGTGAGGCTGCAGGCACTCGTGTGGTGGCACTGCTGCAAGTGCAAGGTGAGGCCACTGGCAGGCAGCCCAGGTCCAGCACGGCTTAGCATGGCTCTGGCCATGCAGCCGTTGTGGAGTGGAAGGCCACGGCAGGTGACCATGCAGCTGGGAACAGGCCCGGAGGGCAGGCCACCCGCCTGTCCCCGCACAGTGGCTGGATCAGGGCATGTGCTGCTGAGCTTGTGCTGCTGGGAGGAGCCAAGGCCAAAAGTCTGGGGGGGGGGGCGGGCAGAGGCCGAGGACACGGAGGCCCCGTGGGCAGGGCAGCGTGGGCCTGTCCTGAGAGGAGCAGGTCCTTCAGTGCAGCTGGGGCATGCGCACACCATGCGTGTCCATCCCCGTGGCTGGGTGGTCAGGTGGTATGAGTCTGCAGTCTTGTGAGCTCTCTGGCTATGCAGTGGGCCCCCTGTGGTCAGGAGCCCACTGTGGGTGTCATGCCCAAAAGCTGGGCAGGGTGTGGAGGGAATACCACAGGCCCTGGGGGCCGCCCTCCTGGAGCCACTGGTGACCTTCCTTTGCCCTTTGTAGTTGGGGGCTCCCCCAAGGGACAGTGAGGTCAGCAGGCCCCTGAGCCTTGCTCTCCCCGCAGCCAAGAACACGGTGGTCCGGGGCCTGGAGAACGTGGATGCGCTGGAGGGCGGAGAGGCCTTGTTTGAGTGCCAGCTGTCCCAGCCTGAGGTGGCCGCCCACACCTGGCTGCTGGATGACGAGCCGGTGCGCACCTCGGAGGACGCCGAGGTGGTCTACTTCGAAAACGGGCTGCGCCACCTCCTGCTGCTCAAAAACCTGCGGCCCCAGGACAGCTGTCGGGTGACTTTCCTGGCTGGAGACCTGGTCACGTCTGCGTTCCTCACCGTCAGAGGTGACTGTGAGGAAAGGGGCGGGAGACCCCTTCCACAGGAGGCTGGGCCACGTGCTCAACGAGGGGTGGAGGTGGGCAGCTCGAGGCGGCCTGGGGGACTCGCTCCCTGCAGAAGGGAAGCTGGACTCCGGGAACCCCCACCCCACCTCCAGACACAGGAGTGTGGGCTGCTCTCTAGTGGGACCGAGCAGGGGGCCCGAGTGGGGGCGGCGGGCAGAGAGCCTTCCACCTTGGCGGTGGCCCGCCCCCAGCGGAGAGCGGGGGACTGGGCCCGGGAGTGGGCGTGCACTCCGAGACTCCGCCCACCAGGAACTAAGCGGGGCGGGGCGGGGCCTGGAGAGTGGCGTAGGCCTTTGAGACCCGTGGTACAGACGGCTGGACCCCTGAGTCTGCAGCAGAGCCAAAGCCCTGGAGCTAGGGAATGGAGAGGGAAATGAGCATGCGGTGGGTCTCCAAGACCTGCCTCCAAGGGCTGGGCAGCTCTCCTACGTCAGGGGTGCAGCTTCAGGTGAGGGGCGTGTTCTCTCAGGCCCCTGGGCAGGGTGTGGCTCTGCCGGTAGGAAGAGTTGGTGAGAGATGGCGGTCTCTGGCTTCTCCCACTCAGGGCTGGGTTGCGGGGAGACCTGGTGGGCCATGCTGGGCTTAGCCTTGCCCTCTCTTGGGCCCCCTCCCCCCTTGCATTTATGCCACCCCTGGCCGGCAGGCTGGCGCTTGGAAGTCCTGGAGCCCCCGCGGGATGCGGAGGTGCGAGCTGGCGCACAGGCTCACTTCACCTGCACGCTCAGCGAGGCTGTGCCCGTGGGTGAAGCCACCTGGTACATCAACGGCACTGCGATACAGCCTGAGGATGAAGACTGGATGGTCACCGTGGACGGCAGCCACCACTCCCTGCTGCTACACAATGCCCAGCCGCACCACGCCGGGGAAGTCACCTTTGCTGCCCGCGACGCTGTGACCTCAGCTCGGCTCTTGGTGTTGGGTGGGTGGTTGACTGGGTCCCCTCCCTGCAGGTGGAGTCACACCTGACCCAGGGTGAACGACTGTCCTGGGCTGGGGCCTGAGAGTCTAAGTGTGGTCCCTGCACTCCTGGGTGGCTCCTCCTGCGGGGGTGTGGACCAGGTCACTGAAGTTTCAGAGGACTGCCGTTGACCAGACGTGTCCTGGCTCAACCCTGTGTACTCCCTGAGGCCAGGACCCCAGAGACCCTGCCCACCACCTTGCTCTGTGCCCAGGACAGAGCCAAACCTGACCCTGGAGGGGTGGGCAGGAGGAACGAGGTCTCCAATCTGCATGTGCTGGGGGCTGTCCCTGGACCCCAGGGTGCAGAAACACACCAGCATCCCTCCTCCCAGGACTTGGGGGAGATGATCTGCCCTGGTGCCTGCACCCTGTCCACGCGGGTCCCAGGGGCTGCTGCAGGGCCTGCGAGTCCCAGTGAATACGCTGATCTACCCTCTTCCCTGCAGGCCTCCCTGATCCCCCAGAGGATGCTGAGGTGGTGGGTCGCAGTGGCCACTCCGTGACGCTGTCCTGGGCGGCTCCCACAAGTGATGGTGGAGGGGGTCTGTGTGGCTACCGCGTAGAGATGAAGGAGGTGTCCAAGGGCCAGTGGCATTTGTGCCGTGAGCTCGTGCCTGGGCCGGAGTGTGTGGTGGACGGATTGACTCCTGGGGAGACCTACCGCTTCCGAGTGGCCGCCGTGGGCCCCGCAGGTGCTGGGGAGCCTGTGCACCTGCCCCAGATGGTCAGGCTGGGTGAGCAGCACCCTTGGTCCTGGAGAACGCCCAGCTTCCCGGAGGTGGAGGGGACAGCGGGTGGGGAGACCTCGATCCCGGAATGCCTCCCGCCTGACGTGGCCTGTTCCCCCCAGAACCGGTGGAGCCTGCGCCTCCCCCGCCCCCTGCACCTGTGAGCCGGCAGGTGGTGGCCGGAGAGGATGTCCATCTGGAGGTGGAGGTGGCAGCTGAAGCTGGTGATGTCATCTGGCACAGGGGGTCAGAGCGCATCCAACCCGGTGGGCACTTTGAGGTCCTTTCTCGGGGTCGGCAGCAGACGCTGGTGATCAAGGGCTTCAGGGCAGAAGACCAGGGCGAGTACTGCTGTGGCCCAGCCCACGCCCCAGCCTCCCCAGAGGCTGCCGCCTTCCAGGGTGAGTGGGTTCTGGGTGGGAAGCCTTGGTGTGGAGGGCTGACCTGTCCTTCCTCCTCACCTATCCAAGTGCTTCCTCCGCATGTGACCCGTCCCCTGTGAGGCTGGGCCAGGCTCATTGTGCAGTGCTGCTTTCTGTCTGGTCACCAATGGCCAGTGCAGGGGTGGACTGACCGAGGAAGGGGAGGCGGAGGCTCAGAGCCTCTAGACCTGCTAAGAGTCCTGATGCCACAGCCCAGGCCACCTGCTGGCTGCAGCCGAGATGGGCTGGGACACAGCTCAGTGACAGTGTCCTGTTCTCCTCAGTGGCACTGGTCCCTGGCTCTGGGGACGAGCCTCCTGCACAGCCCAGCCTGCCCCCCGAGGCGGCCCAGGAGGGGGACCTGCACCTGCTGTGGGAGGCCCTGGCCCGGAGACGCCGCATGAGCCGCGAGCCCACGCTGGACTCCATCAGCGAGCTCCCGGAGGAGGAGGGCCGCGCGAGGCCCCCACGGCAGGACGCGGAGGAGGCGGCCCCCGAGCTCTCGGAGGGCTATTCCACGGCCGACGAGCTGGCCCGCACGGGCGAGGCTGACCTCTCGCACACCAGCTCTGACGACGAGTCCCGGGCAGGCACTCCCTCCCTGGTGACCTACCTCAAGAAGGCAGGGCGGCCCGGGGTCCTGCCCGGGGCCAGCACGGTGAGCCTCTTCGCGGCTGCAGGGAGAGGCTGGGTGTTCTGCTCCTCCCATCTGCCGCCCAGTGCCACCCTCCCCTCCACCGTGTGTCCGTCTGTCTGTCCGTCTGTCCACCCATTTCTCCTGCAAAGCTGGAGCCAGGCTCTCTGGGGTCCCTGGTGACCCTTCATCCCCACCTGTGACTGTAGGGTGGGGTCCGGGGTGGGCTTGCTCTCTCCAGGAGCTCGCACAGTTGCCGGTGGGTGAGGGGCAGGGGCCTCGGGTCCCTGTCTCACTGGGCACTGTGCTCTGTGCCCACAGGCTGGGGGCCCAGCTCCCCGCTCTGTGGAACCTCAGAAGCAGCAGGAGCGCCCAGTCCTGGTGCGCCCACCCCCGGGAGGCCTGAGTGCTGAGGGTCTGAGCGATCCCTCCCTGGACAAGGCGGCCGTGAAGATCCAGGCCGCCTTCAAGGGCTACAAGGTGCGGAAGGAGATGAAGCAGCAGGAAGGACCCATGTTCTCCCACACATTTGGGGACACGGAGGCACAGGTCGGGGACGCCCTGAGGCTGGAGTGTGTGGTGGCCAGCAAGGCAGACGTGCGGGCACGCTGGCTGAAGGATGGCGTGGAGCTGGAGGATGGACGGCACCACCACATCGACCAGCTCGGGGACGGCACTTGCTCCCTGCTGGTCACTGGCCTGGGCCGCTCGGACACTGGTCGCTACACCTGTCAGGTGAGCAACAAGTTTGGCTGCGTGAGCCACAGTGCCTGCGTGGTGGTCAGCGGCACGGAGAGCGAGGCCGAGAGCTCCTCGGGGGGCGAGCTGGATGACGCCTTCCGCCGGGCGGCCCGGCGCCTGCACCGGCTCTTCCGCACCAAGGGCCCGGCCGAGGTCTCCGACGAGGAGCTGTTTCTCAGCGCTGACGAGGGCCCTGGGGAGCCGGAGGAGCCCGCGGACTGGCAGACTTACCGCGAGGACGAGAACTTTGTCTGCATCCGTTTCGAGGCCCTGGCTGAAGCTCACAGGGCGGTCACCTGCTTCCGAGAGATGTTCACCACCATGGGCATCGGGGTGGAGATCAGCCTGGTGGAGCAGGGGCCCCGGGGAGTGGAGATGCGCATTGGCAAGGTGGCCCCTGCCCCTGCAGCCCCTCTGGAGCCAGGACCCGGCGGGCTGACTGCTGATGCTGGTGAGTCCAACGCCCCACGGAGTCTGGTCAGGAGCTGTCCCAGTGATGCAGGAGGTGTGAGGCCAGCAGGGGCCAGCACCAGCTGAGAGTCCAGGGTTACCTGGGCTGCGGCACGCTTTGGAAGTGCAGCCTCCTGAGGTGTAGAAAGTCCTGCCTCCTTAAATGGAGCTGAATTTGAGTCCCAGCTCTGCCTCTTCCTAGCTGTGTGCTCTTGGGGAAGCCACGTAGCCTCTCTGAGCCTCTCTTTGCACATATGCAAAGTGGGAATGTGAGTGCTTGCTTTCTGGAGAGTTTTATTTTTTTCCCAGCGAGTCTTCAAGGTGTAACCCACCCAGAACAGGCACCCTGGAGCTCCATGAGGCACCCCACTTCCCTCTTCACCCACCACGCTATTTTTCAACTGCGCACTGTCCCCTGCCTCTCTGTAGGGACAGCAGTGTGGCCGCAGTGAGGGTCCTGGCATGCTGGGAGACTGCTCTCCAGCTCTGATCCCTCCCCTATGCCAGACCCTCGCCAGCCCTCAGCCTTCCTCCATCACCTCTCCCGTCCCTGCCTAGCTCCTGTCCCTCTGGTCTCCTGGTCTCATCCCTCTCTCACCTGGAGAGCAGGAGAGACGCTCAGAGAGCTGGGCAGGGGGAAGCCTGGCAGGCAGGCAGCAGAGTCTGCAGCCCCCCGACCCCAGGCCAGTGCCGTGAGATCCCGTGAGTCAGACCCCCAGCTGGTGTGCCGGGGTGTGCGTGGCGTAGCGTGGCGTGGCGTGGCATGGCGTGGCGGGCTGACCTGCCACTGCCCTGCTGCTGTCCCAGCCCCCATGTTCCTGACGGAGCTGCAGAACCAGGAGGTGCAGGATGGGTATCCCGTGAGCTTTGACTGCGTGGTGACAGGCCAGCCCGTGCCCAGTGTGCGCTGGTTCAAGGATGGGAAGCTGCTGGAGGAGGATGACCACTACATGATCAACGAGGACCAGCAGGGTGGCCACCAGCTCATCATCACGGCTGTGGTACCAGCAGACATGGGCGTCTACCGCTGCCTGGCGGAGAACAGCGTGGGCGTCTCCTCCACCAAGGCCGAGCTCCGAGTGGAGTGTGAGTGCGGCTCTGGGGGTCTGTGCCGGTGGGGGATGGTCTCCTGAGCCAGGGGAAGCCAGGAGAGCCAGCTGGGAAGCCAGGCCAGAGAGCAAGCCGAAGGCCCTGGTCTCAGACCAGGTGGGATGGGGCCTCCGCGTCTTAGGCTGCTTCCCAGGAGCCTGCTGGAGGCTGCAGGTCCCCAAGGAGCCTCCACAGTGGAGGGTGGAGGTGTCCAGGCTGGGGAGGCCAGGAAGGCGGGAGGAGGAGCTGTGGGTGACCAGAGGAGCCTGCTGCTCTGGGCACTGCCTTGGCGCTGCTCCTGGAGCCCCCCAGAGCTGCTCGGGGCATGTGGGTGGCTGCTGCCCCTGAACCTCAGGGTCTCTCTCTCCATCTGCAGTCCTGACGGTGCTCCTGGACCTCGGGGCCCTGGGTGTGGGGTTCCATCATTCCAATGAGGTGACTCTCACAAGGTCCCTGTAGCTGGGGGCGGTGCTGGACAGGAAGGGCATGCCCTGTCAGGAAACCTGAAACAGCCCCCTGTCCTCTGGGGACGGCATGTGACAGAGCTGCCAGGGGGTCCCCAGGCTGTGGGCCTCGAGGGAAGCAGGTACTGGCAGGGGCTGTGCCCCATGCCTTGTGGACGCATCCTGCACCCGCAGCTCCCGAGATGTCCTGCAAGTAAGCCGGCCCTTTCCCGGCTTCTGCGAGCCGCTCGAGAGGCTCCCCCAGCCCGAGAGGGGCTGTGGACCCTGATTCACAGCCAACGGGTCCACCTGGTGAGAGCCTGGCTTACGCCTCGCATCTGAAGCAGGGTGTCTGGGGCCTGACCCTCTCCTGTGGGGTCCGACCCTGTCCCCAGGCAGACGGGCTCAGAGCTGCCGTTCCCGCTGCAGAACTGGAACTGCTGGGGCTTGGGGGGAAGCCCCTCCCGTGGGGTCCTGGCAGCCTCCCCGGTTGGTGCCGAGTGTGGCAGGGACCCTGCTCAGAGCTGTTCCTGGCTCTGTGTGTTGGAGGGCCATCTCCTGCTCTGCAGCTGGACGCATCCCTGCGTGATGCCAGGCTGGGCAGAGGCACCGTGTCTCTGTCCCTTCCCTGGCCATCTTCTTGGGGCCCAGGTCTGGCCTGATGGAGGCTGAGCTCTCTGCTCTGTCTTGGCTGCTTGTGCCTCGTCACATTTGTGCAAGGGTTGCCTGGCCCGATGTCATAGGCCCACCCATGTGCTTCCTTCTGGGGGTCCGTGGTAGCTCTCGGGTGGAGTCTTTGGTCCCCTCGGAGTGCGGGTGCCTGTGTGGTGTGAGGTGAGGCCCGAGTTCACTCTTGTTCAACACCATTTGTTGAAAAGACTATTTTCTTCCACTTCATTGTCTTAGAAATCTTGTAAAATCCCCTCAATTTCCCTGAAGGACACTGCGAATGTGGTGGAGGGCCAGGCTCCCGGGTCCCCTGCTAAGACATGTGCCTATTCAGCTCTGCCGGCCCAGGGCCACGCCTCCCAGCTGTCCTTCTGGGTCAGCCTCTCAGGGTGGGCACTGTGGGGGATACTCACTTGGCCCACAGTGGTGGAAGTCCAGGCCTGTCCCTCCTCCTGGCCAGAAATCCAGGACTCCACCTCTTGGTTCTGACGCCGTGTCTCCAACCCCTTTGCCCTGGTGGGATGGATCTGGAACGTTCTGCCGCATCCCTGTCTCCCGCTCACGGAGACTCAGAATCCTGTGATAGATAGTTGTAGTTTGCTGGGTCTGAGGCTTGCGGTCAGTCACGGGCGTGGAAGAATGGGGCTGGAAACAGCCGGGCTGGGTGGGCCCAGGAGGATGCAGCCTCCTGAAACCCTGGAATCCTGAGCCTCCTTCCCCTGCCCTTCCCCCCCAGTGACCAGCACAGACTATGACACTGCTGCGGACGTCACAGAGACCTCGTCCTACTTCAGCGCCCAGGGATACCTGTCCAGGTGGGCCACAGACGGCAAGCCCTGGGGCCTCTGGGAAGTGCTGGTCCGGGCCGGGTGGCGGGGACTGACTGTCAAACCCTGCAGTCTCGGTCAGGCCTGGCTGTTTCTGTCCCTCTGCCCCCCACTCAGCAGACAGGGAACCTCAAAGCCCGTCCTCCTCTGATGTTTCCCCATGGCCTCCCACCCTGGACCCTCGCCTGCTCTGCCTTATGGCTGTCCCCTCTTTTGTCTTTCTTGCCAGCCGGGAGCAAGAGGGAACCGAGTCGGATGAGGGGCAGCTGCCCCAGGTGGTGGAGGAGCTGAGGGACCTCCAGGTGGCCCCTGGCACACGCCTGGCCAAATTTCAGCTCAAGGTGAAAGGTGAGGGACTGGGGAGTGGGGGCCACCACAGAGGGATGGAGGCCAGGGAGCGGCCTCCCACTGGTCACGCTTGGGTGGGGCCTGGACAGGGGAGGTCAGGCACTCATGTGCACCTGCTTCTGGGCAGCAGGAGGCTGCCACCCCCACCCCACCATCAGAGGCATGCTGGCCTCCAAGTGACCTCTTGCCTGGGCCTTCGACTCTCTCCCATCAGAGAGCATAGTGCCCACTGAGAATGGCCCTGTGCTGACTGCTCCGCTCTGTGGCCCCAGGCTACCCAGTCCCCAGATTGTACTGGTTCAAAGATGGCCAGCCCCTGTCTGCTTCTGCCCACATCCGCATGGCTGACAAGAAGACCCTGCACACCCTGGAGATCGTCTCTGTCACTCGGGAGGACGCTGGCCAATACGCGGCCTACATCAGCAATGCCGTTGGTGCTGCCTACTCGTCCGCCCAGCTGCTCGTCCAGGGTGGGTGCTCTGAGGGAGTGGGCAGTGCTGCAGGCCAGGGCCATGTCCACCGCATGCCCTCGTCCCTGTGCACAGGTGGCTGAATCGCCCTACAGGAGCCGGTGCCCATGGTGGGGTTGGGACTCCCCTGCCCTGAGTAATGGGCGGGCTTCTGGGTGAGGTGGACCCAGGGAAGCAGGCCAGTACTGGGCCCCCAAAGCTGCTCGGCGCCCAGTGGCCGTCTGGCAAGGACAGCTCGATGTCGTCGTTTTCCAAAGGGTTCTGAGCACTGAGAGATTCCCAGTTGATTCCCAGTTTGACCCACACTGGTCTTACGGAGAGACCCATGCCTCTCTGGGTGCAGCCCCTAGCTGCTCCAGTGTCCTTGTGGCTCCAGGCAGCACCCCAGACTCCCGGGTGGGCACGTGGAGGGCAGGGCGTCAACGCGGTGTCTGATCACACCAGAGTGAGTCCCTCGCTGCCTGGCTGAGGTTTCAGGCAGGGTTGGGACCTTTGCCCATGGGCTGGGGCCATGCCCAGCTTCCCCCACCGGAGAAGGAGGACCAGGACCTGCCCCAGGTGGGAAGCAGGGGACCTGTGCATGCTGGACATTGGACCCTCTGCATTTTTCAGGCCCCGATGAACCCGAGGAGAAGCCAGCCTCAGGTGAGATGGCCCCTGGTGGACACAGGGTGGTGGACTGTGGGCACTGAGGCCAGAGTGGACTGGCCCTGGGTAGCAGTGGTGGAGGTGCAGGAAGAGGGCCCTCTGGACCTTGGGCATGGGCCGCAGAGACCTGCCCAGGTTCCCAGGACACAGGAGGAGGGCACTGTGCCATGAGTTCCCACAGCCGTCCTTGTCCTTCCAGACATGCGTGAGCAACTGGTGCCACCCCGCATCCTGGAGAGGTTTACCCCCAAGAAGGTGAAGAGGGGCTCCAGCATCACGTTCTCCGTGAAGGTGGAAGGTGGGTGTCCTCGCTCCCTAAGGAAGGTCCCCGTGCCGTCCTCCTGCGGGTCCCCAGGCCTCCCTCCCCCAGGTCTCCCAGGCCTGCCTCCCCCAGGTCCCCAGGCCTCCCTCCCCCGAGTCCCCCAGACCTCCCTCCTGCGGGTCCCCAGGCCTCCCTCCCCCAGATCACCCAGGCCTCCCTCCGCCGGGTCCCCCGTGCTGCCCTGTGTGGCCTGCCCCCCACCCATGCCACGGCACCTGCTCTGGAGGCCCACACCTGGGGGGCTATGCCCGCTGAGCCCTCCTGCCCACAGGACACCCGGCCCCCACTGTACACTGGCTCAAGGAGGAGGCCGAGAGAGGCGTGCTGTGGATCGGCCCCAACACTCCAGGCTACACCATGGCCAGCTCTGCCCAGCAGCACAGCCTGGTCCTGCTGGATGTGGGCCGGCAGCACCAGGGGACCTACTCGTGCATCGCCAGCAACGCCGCCGGCCAGGCCCTCTGCTCCGCCAGCCTGCACGTCTCGGGCCGTGAGTGGGGAGCCGGTGTGGTGAGGGGCAGCTCGGGGTGCAGCCTCCCCCATCCTCCTGCAGAGCCCAGGAGCAGTCTGGGCCAGCGCTGCGGGCACGCTTGGCCTGGAGCCTCAGTCCTGCCCCATGGTGCACAGCTGCCCTCTGCTCAGCCCCTCAAGGGACGGTGTCTGGAGGGCAGATCTGTCCCAGCCCCACTGAGTGACCAAGCGCTGAGCAGGGGACAGGGAGGTGGGTGAAGGCCTCACAGACCTTGCCAAGGCTTCTGAGGGACAGTGAAGGCAGGGCCCCCAGGGCAGCCCAGCATCCCGGGTGGGGTTGGGTGCAGCCTGGCTCTGATGGCTCCGCTGGCTCTCTGGACAGTGCCCAAGGAGGAGGAGCAGGAGAAGGTGAAGGAGGCTCTCATCTCTACCTTTCTGCAGGGGTGAGTGGGGCAGGCCGGGGTAGCCAGTGGCGTGGCCAGCCTTCCCTGCACAGTTCCTCCCCACGATACAATGAGGCTTCTCAGGCCCCTCGGGTGCGGAGCCCCCAGTTGGGGTGCCTGGCCCCAGGCTCCTCTCTGAGGGGAGCAGGGTGGTAGGGTCCAGGCAGGGCTTGCAGGACACCCCTCTCCCCTCAGGACCACCCACGCCATCTCAGCACGGATGTCAGAGTCTGCTGGTTTCACCGACCTTGCTGGGCAGAGGAAAGGTATGCCTGGGTGCTGCCCTTCGGACAGGAGCTGCCTGGTGGCTGCTGGGCTCTGACCAGTCCTGCCCTCTCACAGCGGGTGCCCAGCTCTGGTTGGAGTCAGAGCTCGTTCTGGCCCCGTGGCTAGGCACCCATGTCCAGTGGGCACTCTGTGACCAGGGACCCACATCCAGGGGGCTGTGTGGAGGTTTGGGGGCCACCTCGGCCCACAGCCCTGCCCCTGTATAAGCCAGATGCCAGGCTGGACCCTGCCCAGCCCTGTCCTCGCTCCTTGCCGTCCATCCTGCAGCCCTGCCTGCCACCTGCTGCCCCTCAGCTGTGTGCCCTGTGCTCTGGCCACTGGCTGCCTCTTCTGTCCAGCCCTGCTCCCTCCTGTCCTGGTCCTGGCTCTGCATCCCGCTGCCCACCCGTCTGCTATCTGCTGGCGCCACCTGGTGGCCTCCTGCCGGACGTCAGCCCACACTTTCCTTGGGAAAGTGTGGTGAATCTTTGGGATGCACGGCCACGTGGTGCTGTGTTTGCTCCCCAGGGGAGGCCCTGGTGGCTGAGGAGGCCCGCGGCCACCTGTCCCTTGCTGAGGTGGGCACGGAGGAGTTCCTGCAGAAACTCACCTCCCAGATCACTGAGATGGTGTCGGCCAAGATCACACAGGGTGAGGGGGCCAGCATGGGTGTCCAGGGTCCCCAGGGGAGGCTGCAACCCAGTGTCCTCATGTGGGTCCAGGCCAGAGCCTCGGCGCCTGTGAGCCCTGGAGACTGGGTGGTAGGCAGCAGGGGACAGCCTTCCAGGGGCATCACAACCCTGTGTCCATCCAGCCAAGCTGCAGGTGCCCGGAGGTGACAGTGACGAGGAGTCCAAGACTCCGTCTGCCTCCCCCCGGCACGGCCGGTCCCGGCCCTCCTCCAGCATCCAGGAGTCGTCCTCGGAGTCGGAGGACGGGGACTCCCGAGGCGAGGTGGGTGGCTGGGATCCTCACCCTCGGGCAGGCGGGGAGCAGGTGGGGAGGGGCCTGACCTCCTGCGAGGTGGTGTGGGGCTCCCTGAGGGAGGGGCACCACCCACAGGGACACCAGAGGCTGGACAGAGGCAGGGTCCTCTGCACACGGGTCCCTGCAGAATGCTGCCCTGGCTGTCACTCCCCTGCTTCTGGGGAGAACACGCCCCCAGCACCTGCGAGGTTGCAGGGGTGGCGGGCAGCAAGGCACTGTGAGCAGCCATAGTCCAGAAGCCCAGCCCCCTGTGCAAAGTGACCTGGGGCTCCTGCCCCGTGGCCCTGGACTGGGCACCTCCCAGCCCCTGACTCAGCACCCTCCACTCTGTGCTCTTAGGTGGGGGTTGGGAGACCCTCTCCCTTCTCAGAGCTAGGGCTGCAGGCTTGGTCCACCTGCCCAGCCCCTGACTCAGGGCCCGCTCTTCCTCAGATCTTCGACATCTACGTGGCCACGGCCGATTACCTGCCCCTGGGGGCCGAGCAGGATGCTGTCGCGCTGCGGGAAGGCCAGTATGTGGAGGTCTTGGACTCGGCCCACCCACTGTGCTGGCTCGTGCGCACCAAGCCCACCAAGTCCAGCCCGTCCAGGCAGGGCTGGGTGTCACCGGCCTACCTGGACAAGAGGCTCAAGGTATGAAGTCTGGAGCCGGGGAGGGTGCTAAGGCCCTGGGACCCTGGCCCTTGGCCAAGGACCCTGGAAGTGAGGGACGGGAGCCCAAGGACCACAGGAGGCCAGAGCTCTGGAGTCCTGGGACAGACTCGTGTTTCTCAACAGCTGTCTCCTGAGTGGGGACCCAGCGAGGCCCCTGAGTTCCCCGAGGCTGTGTCCGAAGACGAGTACAAGACCAGGCTGAGGTGAGTGGCCGGCGGGGCCCAGGGTGGAGCAGAAGCTGCTGCTGGGCCTCGGGGCCAGCTGGGGTTCTGGCCTGCTTCTTCATGGGGACCCGTGCTTGCTGACTCTGCAAGGTCCCTGTCCCACCCCTGGTTTCTGCAGTGTGCCCTGCCCAGAGCCTGGTGCTGGGGACTCTGGGGGAGAAGGCAGTGCCCCTGCTTCACCAGCCACCCCCTTTCTGAAGCTGGGTGGCAGGCTCCTGATCTCAGGTGCCTGTTCAGCAGCTGAGGGGCAGCAGCCACCAGGGAGCGAGCTCTGCTGCTCTGTGCATCCCGTGTCCCCATGTCGGCCGCAGGAGCAGGGTGGCTCCCGGGTCTCCCCTCATGCCACCTTCCTGCCCAGCTCCGTCATCCAGGAGCTGCTGAGCTCAGAGCAGGCCTTTGTGGGCGAGCTGCAGTTCCTCCAGAGCCACCACATACAGCACCTGGACCGCTGTCCCCACGTGCCGGCAGCTGTGGCCAGCCAGAAGGCAGTCATCTTCCGCAACGTGCAGGACATCGGTCGCTTCCACAGCAGGTGGGCAGGGGTCACACACGCACGTCAAGTGCACGCACAGTTGTGGATCAGGCTTTGTGGAGACTGACAGCTGCTGAGGAAGGAGAGCCTGTGCGGCTGGATGACCCACTGGCATGTCACATCCTTGTGACGCCCATAGCGACAGACACCTGCTGTGTGGGTTGGGAGTCTGTGGAATGCCTGCCACCAGTGGACACAGGCCTGCATGCACACACATGCCTGGACTCGGACACACGGGCACACGTGCAGCCTCCACACGGTGTACCCTCGTGCATGACACACTTGTTCACACGCCCTTGTGCACATAGTGTGCACACATGCTCACAGACACATGAACCCTGCACACACAGGTGTGTGCACACAAATGCATGCTGGCCTGTGTGCCCCTGTCCTTTGGCCCACTCACACAAGCATGTAAGTGCACGCCCACGTATACACTGCCACATCCATGCCGACATGGTCACGTGTGTCATACACATGCACACACCACACATGTACATGGTCAAATCTGTGCACACGTGTGTGCATGCACCTGCATGTGCACACCCTCCACACGTGTGTCCCCTCAGACACACACTACACATCTGCACACGCGGGGGCACGTGCACAGACCCATGTGCTTCCCTGCATGCCTCACGTCTGCTCAGCATTTGCAACCTCACCGGCCCCAGCCCCACCCCGGGCAGGAGGGGCCCGCCTGGCTGGGCTGCGGTCCTGACCTGCTACACTGCGGGCAGCTTCCTGCAGGAGCTGCAGCGCTGCGACACAGATGACGATGTGGCCATGTGCTTCATCAAGAACCGGGACGCCTTCGAGAAGTACCTGGAGTTCCTGGTGGGCCGTGTGCAGGCGGAGTCCGTGGTCGTCAGCACGCCAGTCCAGGAATTCTACAAGGTGCCCTTGCCTGGCTCTGTGGTCCGCCAGCTGGCCCGTCCCTGGCAGCTCCCAGGCCTAGTGCTGGCCTGGACTCCCAGAGAAGACTCCCTGGCCCAAATGTCCGCTGTGGCTTAGCTCATCTTCCTGAGCCTCTGCCTCAGCCGCAGGTCCCTCAGCTGCGGTCAGTGCAGACGCAGCTAGAGCCTGCAGCTCTGAGCTCCTGGGACGGCCACTTTGCTGCCCAGCGCCGGGCTTGCCGCCTGTCAGATGGCGATGCAGCCCTTGCCGAGATCGGGGCTGGTGTGAGGCACCCCGGGACCACCCTCTGCTGTCGGGTGCCGGCATTCCTGCCTGAACCCCCTGTGGTGCCCACAGAAATACGCAGAGGAGACGCTGTCTGCAGGGGACCCCTCGCGGCCGCCCCCGCCCCCACTGCAGCACTATCTGGAGCAGCCTGTGGAGCGGGTGCAGAAGTACCAGGCTCTGCTGAAGGTGGGCAGCCCCGCTCCCCGCCCCAGCTCTGTCCAGCGGGCCTGGGGCTGGGCCAGGTCCTGACGTGGGTCCCCCCCAGGAGCTGATCCGCAACAAGGCGCGGCACCGGCAGAACTGCGCCCTCCTGGAGCAGGCCTACGCCGTGGTGTCGGCGCTGCCGCAGCGCGCGGACAACAAGCTGCACGTGTCCCTCATGGAGAACTACCCGGGCACCCTGGAGGCCCTGGGGGAGCCCATCCGCCAGGTGGGACTTGGCTCTGGCACTTTGGGGCCATAGCTTTGGTGGGTGCTGGGCTCATAGATGACTGGGGGTCTGCACCCGGGGGTCCAGGCAGACGCAGGCCAACCACAGCCGGCTCGCACCCCAGGGCCACTTCATCGTGTGGGAGGGGGCGCCGGGGGCCCGGATGCCCTGGAAGGGCCACAACCGCCACGTCTTCCTGTTCCGGAACCACCTGGTGATCTGCAAGCCCCGGCGAGACCCTCGCACCGACACCTTCAGCTACGTGTTCCGGAGCATGATGAAGGTCTGTGTGCCCGGGGCTGTGGGGCTGCAGGGTGTCAGGTGGGGTGGAGGTTTCCTTGTTGCTGGGTTCCAGGCGGCTGCTGGAGCAGGACTGGCCCCTGTTCTGGGGTGGCCTGGGCATGGCCCTGTCCTTCCGCTCATGTCCCTCCCCCACAGCTGAGCAGCATCGACCTGAACGACCAGGTGGAAGGGGACGACCGTGCCTTCGAGGTGTGGCATGAGCGCGAGGACTCGGTGCGCAAGTACCTGCTGCAGGCGCGGACGGTCATCATCAAGAACTCCTGGGTGAAGGAGATCAGTGGCATCCAGCAGCGCCTGGCCCTGCCTGTGTGGCGTGAGTGACCCTGGCACTGCGCTGGGATGGAACCTGAGCCTTCCCGCAGCTGCCCAGCCGGGCCGCACCTGGGCCAGGCCCCAGCCTCGTGCTCACTGGGCACGCGTGTGACTGCTCTCTGGACGGGTCCAAGGGGACTGGTCCCTTTGGTCAGCTCTGGCTGGGGAAGCAGTGGCTGTAGCCTCCCAGGCAGCCCTGGGGCAAAGTGTTGAGCTGGCCCTGACCCCAGTGGGGGACCCGGAGGGACCTGGCAGGGAGGCAGTGTGGCTCCAGACTCGGGCATCTGTCCAGTCATGTCCTGGTGTGATGGCCTTGCACCCTGGTCTGTCCCTGGCCCTGCCCAGCCACACCCAGCCTGGCTTGGACACATGACGCTGGGCTGAGGACCTGAGGGCAGAGCCAGGCCCATGGACATGGGCCCTGCCCTTGTTGGGGGCAACCTGCCAAGGTGCATCCAGGGGACCGTGGCCTGACATCCTGCCTGAAGAGCCCTCAGACCCTTCCTGTGTCCTCAGGTCCCCCGGAATTTGAAGAGGAACTGGCTGACTGCACGGCTGAGCTGGGCGAGACGGTCAAGCTGGCCTGCCGAGTGACCGGCACACCCAAGCCCATCATCAGTTGGTACAAAGGTACTGCCAGGGCACGCAGGCTGACCTCAGTGGGAAGCACCACCCGGGGATAGGCTGATGGGGCTGAGGACAACATGGGGTCCGGTTAGTGGGCCGGATGTGAGGGACAGGAGGCAGGCCAGGCCTGTTCCAGGGTGCACATCCTGGGGATGGATGGTGAACAGATAAGTCGGTGGGGCTGTGGCCACCCCGGGGAGCGAGCAGGGTGAGAGGCCAGGAGAGGCCGAGGCAGAGGTGCCTGAGGGACCCTGGTGCAGGCCCTGGGCAGGAGCAGCACGCCAGGCCCTGTGAGCTGCAGGGGTCAGGAGGTGGTGACCACACTGCAGTTTCAGGGCCACGAGCATGCCTGACGTGACTCAGTGACGGGGGCTGCTGCAGTCAGGGGAGGTCAGGCGTCTCCAGGGCCAGTCTCATCAACAACACTGCAGGCTCGGGATCCCAAGACCACCCTCACTTCTGAGGCCAAGTTCAGGGGTCCCCAAGATCACCACCAGGTTCAATGATGCACTAGATGGCCTCTCAGAGTCCAGAGCTGTTACGCTCAGGGTTAGCATTCCCCGCAGCCCCTGAGGAGGTAGAAGCGCACTGGTGAGGTCCAGTGTCGCCTGGTGTGAGCTCCAGCTGCCCTGGGGTGAGGAGGAGCACCTTTGCCTCCCGCAACACCTGACAGCACACGGGGAGGCTGGCTGAGCCTCGGGGTCAGTGTGTGTCACGGGGCTCTGTCGGACGGCATGGCTGACCACGCGTGTGGCTGGCCTCCAGCTCTGCCTTCCCTGAGTCAAGGCGAAAGGCCTGGAGCCCAGCGTGAGTCTCACTGTCAGCACAGGAGTCAGCAAGAGCTCCACAGGGTCTCGTTGTGGGCCCTCCATGAGTGCCAGCCTGGAGGGTCGGGTTTGGCCCTGAGCCTCTGCCACAGCCCCACGCCGTTCCTTCAGGCAGCACGGAGGCTTCACTGCATGGAGCCCACACGGTGCCGTGAGCAGAGAGGGGCATGGCTGGGTCTGTCGTCTGCCATCTTGGCTGTACTGCCAGGAGCCTGCAGGGTACCTGAGAACCTCCTGGGGACCTGGCATCCTGCAGGTGGTGGCCTGCTGGTGGTTGGATCCTGGGTGCATTTTGAGGGCAGAGCAGCCAGATTTGCCAATGGGTTGGGCGGGATGTGTGGAGAGAGGTGGGATCCAGGTGCAGCGCGGTGTCTGTGTTCGGTGGGGCTGCTGGTCCTATTCACAGGGTGGGGGTGGGCTTGTGCATTCCGAGCTGGGTGGGGAGGAGAGAAACCCAGGTTTGCAAGGTTTTGAAGAATCCAGGTACCCATGGGACTTCAGGTGCTTATGAAGGAAATGGCTTGAAAATAAATCTAGAGCTCAGGAGAGAGGTCTGTCTTGAGGTGAGAAATGACAGGCAGGTCCTTGGTGCACAGTGTATCTGGAACTATGGGTCAGGCCTTGCATGTGGACCTACGATCCCAGAAGCTCAGGAGGCTGAGGCAGGAGGATGCAAGTTCATAGACTCAGCAACTTAGCGAGGCCCTAAGCAACCTAGTGAAACCCTGCCTCTAAATAAAATATAGGAAGGACTGGCATGTGCTCAGTGGTTAAGTGCTCCTGGTTCAATCCCAGCTGCCAAAAAAAAAGAGAGAGAGAAACTGCTGGTCAGTTTAATGGCTTGGGACCTGTGATTTACAGAGGTGAGGAGCATGAGTGAAGGGGAAGGCGAGCCAGAAGGACAGGAGGGACCCCAGGAAGCCAGCGAGGCAGGGTGGCCAGGCAGAGAGGGATAGAGAGGGCCCAGAGCCCTGCCAGCCCCAGAGCCAGTGAGCCAGCCCAGCGCCCCTTGCTGGGTGCTGAGGCTGGACAGCTGCAGTGGCAGTGAGCAGCACTGGGCTTCAGCTCAGCTGGACCCTGAGGCCCCTCAGTGGAGCCCCCTGGACCCAGACCCTCCTGGAGTCGGCGCCCTGTGTCGGGGGTGGAGTGGAGAGCGGAGCCACCCGCCCACAGGAAGCTGACTCCTGTTGGTGGATGTGGCTGGACGGTCCTTCTGCTCTCTTCCTCCTGGAGTGGACTGCCCATCCCTGAGTGGAAGCTCACAAGGCCTTGCTGGGTTGGGCTCTGGTTTTCTCCGGAGCCCCGCAGCATGCCCAGAGCAGATTGGCGGAGGTGGTGTGCCTGGCAGTTGTGTCTGGGAGACCGCGAGCCCAGGCCGGGGTTCTTCACCATCCGAGCCTGGTCCAAAGCAGGCAGTCTCAGGGACGTGGAGCTTGGCTGGCGTGTTTCCTGATGTGCCAACAAAGCGCCTGAGTCGGCCTTATTTACAAAGTGAAGAGGTTGTTCGGAGACTGAACAGATGGTGCCATCTGCCGAGGTTCCCCTCGGTGGCCTCATGGCATTGTGGGACTATTGCCAGGGGGAGGGAGCCATTGCAGTGAAACAGGAAGAAAGGGGTTCAGGCCAGGCTGGGTTTTCATGGTGGCCTGCAGACTCCGGAGACCAGGCCGCCCCTCCCCAGGTCAATGCCCTTGGTGACCTAGTTCACTCTGCCAGACCCCACACCTCAGGGAGGGAGAGCTCCCAGGGACCCTGTCCAGAGCTGCTGGTCTTGCACGGCGTGTGTATGTGCCCACCAGCTGGAACCACAGAGTCAGCAAGTGGCAGAGCTGGTGGTGATCACTGCAGTGGCCAGCTCCCTTTGGCCACTTCTGCTGGCCACACAAGGCCATCAAGCTGCGATTCGGCTTCTCATGACCTTTGCTGCCTCTGAGTTTTCAGCAAGGCCTGGCACTTCCTCTGCCTGCCGCCTGGCGAGGGCGGTGGTGGGCGTGGCGTGTGCCCTCTGCTGCCAGCTCCTTGCGTGGGGATGTCCCAGCTGTGGTTGCTTAAGTGTGAAACCAAATGGCCAGGCCCCTTGCCACAGCTCCTGTGTCCACAAGGGCACGTGCCCCTGACCCGGAGAGTGGCCTCGGGCAGACCAGCAGGTTGCCTGGCTCCCCGCTGGGCGAGGCCTGGTACTGAGCTTCCCGCACGCGTGAGCTGAGTCACACACACTCAGGCCAGAGTTCAGGTGCAGGGTCACCGCCATGGCACCCAGAGGCCTCCCCACAGCCGGTGACCTGGCGCCATGGCCCGCATAGCCATGGAAATCTGGGTGCTTTCTCGAGGCCCCTGCAGATCACGTGGGCAGAAGGGCCCTCTGCCCGTCCGCCCGCTGTAATGAGGAGGCCCATGTGGCTGGACGGGATCGGGGAGGATGGGCCCACAGCCCTGAGCTGGGCAGGGTCAGCCTGTGGGAGGTCCCCAGGGAGTCAGAGTCACGGGGTGGGTGACCAAGGACCTAGCTGTCCACGTGGATGTCCTCTGTCAGGTTTGGGTCTCTCCCCTGGCCCTGCTAACGTCCGAGATGGACAGAGAGACACAGAGAGAGGGATCTGGGCCACACCCTTTGTGGAGACAGAGCACAAGAGGACCTGAGACAGACACACAGACGCAGAGGGACAGGCAGCCCTGGGCCTG
>JAJEJO010047938.1:39754-59832 GCA_020662805.1 Glaucomys volans
TGTATATACTTGTGTACATGTGTGACGTGGGTGCGTGCAGCACACCTGTGTGCACACATCTATGCAATGTACACAGTGCAGGCACACAAATGTACTCAGCGTGTCCTCCAGTGCACAGCCCACAGAGTGTTCCACTCATGTGCTTCTCCTCTGAGAAAAGCTGGAAATGCCATCAGTTTCCTAAGGAAAGCCTGTCACAGTGTGGCAGTGCAGTGAAGCAGGAAGTCCCCTGGGCCAGGAGCTGTGGGTCCCTGTCCCAGGACAGGCCACTTGGCCTTGCTGGCCACCTCCTCCACCTATCTGTTGGCAGTAAGAGGGCTGCTGAGCCTGGAGATGGCCTGAGGCAGTGGCCAAGCCCAGGCCTCCCCAGAGGCCTAGGGAAGAGGTCTTGAGGTAGTTGGGAGTAGGAGCTGCCTGGTTCCAATGAGTTCCATCCTCTCTGGAGCTCCAGCCCCCAGTGGCAAGGAGGAACTCTAGGCCCCGTGTGCTGGCTTTGGGAAGGTCAGCAGCTGGGAAAACCAGGAGAGGCCACTGAGCTGGGGACTGCTGCCCTTCACAGAGCTCAGGCATCCACCACATGCTCAGGCCCAGAGGTACCACATGCAGGACTCTGGTGTCCCTCTCCCCTGGAGATGCCTTTTGGATTTAAGCCATTTTTGTGGCAAAGGCATCAGCCAACCTGGCATCAGGAAGCCCTGGGCTGTGCTTCCCTCTCTCCAGGCCTCAGGTTCTGTGTCTGAGAAGTTGGTACATGTGTGAGGACTTCACAGGCTTCTGTCCACATGTAGTGGGCAGCAGAGGCAAGCTCTCACTGTCCCCACAGCCCCTGCAGCACTCAGGAGGGAGAGTGGACCCATCCTTGGGGTGCATGTTGTCACCCCAGCCTCTCAGGGCAGGCACTCTCACCCCCATGCTGCAGCTGAGGGAACTGGAGCTCCCAGCTGAGACAGGCTGCCCAGGAACACATGGCTAGCAGGACCTGACCAGCGGTCCTAAGCCCAGCAGGTGACTGCACTGTGGTGTCACTTAGGGAGCAGCCCCAGGCACTGGCTGCCCTGTAATCCTTGCTATTCTGGCTGTTTTCTTTGTAGTCACTGAGCAGGAGACTAAAGTCCCCAAGAAAACCGTCATCATGTAAGTGCAGGCGTGTTCCTAACTGTCCTCGGACTGTAGTGCCCTGCATGCCACTAACCTGCCTGAACCTTGCTGTGTGGCCTGGCCACTGCTTGCAGCAGCTGCACTAACAGCCTCATTCACCTTGGGCCACCAGTGCCTTGCAGATTCCTCACATAGCTGTGGCCTCGGGCACCTCCACATGTCACAGCTCTCCTGCTCTGCACACTGTACAGTGGCTCACCAGAGTCCCACCAGCTAGGGTGGGGCTGGAACCAAGCCACTTACCTCAGAGGACTAGAGTCAGACTTCTACCTCTTGGCACCCCAGGGTCTGGGGCAGTGTCATCCAACAGAACTTCCTACAGGGGTGCGAATATTCTCTCTACACTGCCGTATGTGACAGCCACTGGCAACATATCTATTGAGCACTTGAAGTGTCCAGTGCAGAGGAAGAAATGGATTTTAGCAGTCTCCAAGCCCAAGCCTAACCAAGTTTCAGGGAAGCAGGAAGCTCATGTGGCTCACAGTCGGAAGTCAACTGGGAGCCCAATTCCCCAGTGCCATGCCCACAGAGTCTTTCTTAATCCCTCAGTGCCTTTGCACTGGAGCAAATCTACACATGTTGGTGAACTGACTGAGGGGATTAGAGCTGGGTGAACTCACAGAATGTAGGCTTGCTTGTGGCCTGGGCAGTCCTGGAGACTTCCATCAGAGGCCTGCAGCTGGAGGTGAGGAGGGCTGGAGGCAGGACAGGCTGTGGTTTTTATAGGCTGCAGGCTGGGATGCTCCAGGGTTGTAAACCTCCACTCCCCAGTGGCTGATAGCTGCCAGAGGGGCCCGAAGTTGGCTGTTTTGATGAAGAATTCTGCCATCAGAATTGATGAGGCCCCAGTTAGCCCTTCCTTGACCTCCCTCTCCCCTAAAGTAGGTTTCTCCTACTGTGCCACCCAGCAGATGGAAATGGCTGGTTGGTGGCAAGCACCATCCCTGGGGACAAGCAGGAATGCTAGGGCCTCACAGGGGTTATTGTTCCCTTCCCTCCACAGGGAAGCATTGTAGAGGTGGAGCCAGATCCCATTTGGGAAGCTTCAGAGCAACCCATTCCTTGGCAGGGAGGACTGGGGATCAGAAGCATCCTGGAGTCCAGTCTAGTCCCAGGTCTGGGAGGTGCCCACTTTCATCCTGCAGAGAAGGCTGTGCCCCCTCAGCTTGGGCAAAGTAGGCACAACTGCCCAGCACAGCATGGTCCCCAGGGGCAGAGCACACAGGGAAGGGCACTGGGGGGCCAGGGGACACCAGAAGGAAGCAGGACCTGCTGCCTGTGGTTCCAGGAACTCTGCAGGTGTCTGGTGCACCGTCGGTGCCTGTGTGCCCCTTGCAGGCAGCAGTGAGCCTGGCAAGGGGGAGATTTTTGGGAGATGTGAGCAGCTCCCTGGCCCCTCTCTGCCCCCGCCCTGCACTCCTGCAGATTGGGCAGCATGAGGTCAGCATGGGATTTGGACTGGATCCCCTGACATGGACAGGCTCTGAGTCCACTGCGAGCAGATGCCCCGGCCTGGGTGTAAGGAGAGAACACAGGCATTTGACCCTAAGTGGGCCACTTGGAACCTCAGCCTCCCCACCAGTCAGTGGAGTTGGAGTTGGACATTCCCTTCCTACTGGACAAGGGACAGGGAATGTAGGGTTCATCATTGCTATGCACCCTGAGGGGTGGCCACATGCCTCTGCCTGTCCCTGGAACAACTCTTCCTGGAGCCCCAAGTTAAACAACAGCAACAAAATGCTGAGAGGGGCGGGGAGAGAGAGAGAGAGAGAGAGAGAGGCAGTGCCTTGGTCACAGCACCAAGTGCTCACCACGGGCAGGTCCCGAGCTGAGCTCTGTGGACGTGCCTCCCTCAGCCAAGCCTGCTCCCTCCCATGGCCCACTTCACCTCAGCTCCCATTGGGGTCAGGATCACTGGAGCCAGAGAAGGACCTGGGCTGACCAGTGCATGCTGCCGCTTGGATCTGGGCTGCTTTGAGCCTCTCACTCTGTCCGTGCCTATAAAGGGGGTCAGAACCACTCGTGGCTATTCCCAAGCCAGGCCAGAGCCGCTGAGTCGCTGGTACACCCGACATGCATTCTGTGTCATTGTCCTTGAGTTCTGCCTCTTCCACCTTGGGAGATGCCAGCTGGGCAGGGGACGGAGCTGTCTGGAGCTCGGTGTTTAGCCAGGCTCCCCGCTTGGCTGCTGGGGCTCAGTGGCCTCAGATTCAGAGGCCAGGAGCACAGGCCACAGGCCAGGGGCCTGTCATTCACTAAGGATTTCAGGGCATGCAGGTACTTCCCTAGCAGCAGGCTGGGCGCCCTGCCTGAGGTCCAGAGCAGAAAGCCTGGTGGAGGGAGGACGGGGAGACTGCAGGCTGGGTGTCCAGAGGCTGGGTGTCAGGTTGGATGATGTAGCATGGGCCTTCTAGGTGCCTCCATGTCTTGAGGCCCCAGGCCAGAGCCTGGGCTTAGCCACGTGAAGCACTGTGCTGTTTCCTTGGCCTTCCGGCGGGGTCTGAGGCTGGGCTGCGGGGCGTGTGAGGAGTTTGCGCACTCACCCTCCACCCGCCTGTGCGTTAACTGGTCTCTGGCATGTGCTGATGGCATGGAGCTGGTGAGGCTGTGGGCTCTGTGCCCATTTCCTCTTGGGCCCTCTCCCCCGCCAGAGAGGAGACCATCACCACTGTGGTGAAGAGTCCCCGCGGCCCACGACGGTCCCCCAGCAAGTCCCCCTCCCGCTCGCCTTCTCGCCGCTCCACCAGCCCGCAGAGGCCAGGCCTGTTGGCCCCTGACCTGCTGTTCCCGCCGGGGTCCAGCCAGCTGTGCAGGCCTGAGGCAGAGCCAGGCCGGAAGCCCACTGTGCCCACCCTGTACGTGACAGAGGCTGAGGCCCCCTCGCGAGCCCTGCCAGGGCACGCAGGAACCCAGCCCCAGTGGGTGGAGGTCGAGGAGACCGTTGAAGTCCGTGTGAAGAAGTCAGGGTCTCGGACTGTGTCTCCCGTTAGGGAGGCTCCCAGAGGCATGGGGGCGCTGCTCTTCACACTGCCCAGCGGGACCCCAGGAGGGGACCCCAACGCCAACAACTCCAACAATAAGTGGCTGGGCCAGGAGCCCCAAGCCCAGGGTCCAGCCATGGTCCGCGTTGGGGAGCCCCTGGTCTTCCGTGTGGACGCTGGGGGTGGTGTGGACTGGGCTGCGTCTGGAGCAGTCAGTCCTGCGCCAGAGGAGATCGAGGCTGCCATCCAAGACAGCGGCATGGAGGAGGCCAGGGGAGAGGGCGAGGCAGGGGACGCTAGTGAGGTCGAGGAGCCCCAGGACACAGATGGTCTTTGCGGCCGTGACCCCAAGATCCTCACGCACAACGGTCGTGTGCTGACCCTGGCCGACCTGGAAGACTATGTGCCCCAGGCGGGGGAGACCTTCGGCCGCCGTGGCCCCGCGCCCAGCACTGCCGACTCTCGCTGTGAGGTCTCTGTGCTCCAGACAGAGGTCAACGAGCCCACCGTGGGGCGGCCCGTCCTGCTCAACGTGGGCCGCCCACCAGGACACGCGGGCGGGCCTGACTTCTTCAGGTCAGGACCCCAGCTCCACAGCCCTGAGGGCCTGTCCTTCCACCTGCGAGGGGCCCGTGCTGGGCCTGTGGGCAGCGCTCCCTGGACCTCCTCCTGCACCCGGGTCCAGCACGCTGCGGATGGCAGCCAGAGCAGCTTCAAGACGGAGGTTTCCACCCAGATGGTCAGCCTGGGGACCGTGGGAGAGACCGTCACTCTGCACATCCGCCCAGATGGGGACGAGGACCCTGGCCCCTCCCATGGCTGAGGCCACACACCCTGGCGAGATCAGAGGGCCAGGGCATTCCTCCTGTGCTGCCCTTGAGCGTGGGGCCCACGCCCTGCTGGGCACCAGCACCTGGCCCAGGAACTCTGCTCTTCTGACCTGGGGTCAGCGGCCCTGCCCTCTGCCCTGCGCCCTTCCTACCTCACTGGACTTTGGTTCCCAGCAAGGAGGACCACAGTGCCTGCACCGCTGGGCGCGCTGAAGCCCTTCAAGAGAGCCCTGGCCAGGGGCAGCTCAGAGACCCAGCTCTGGGTCGTTCCCTCCGGCAGGCAGGAGCCGCAGGGCTCTGGACACAGATGTGGACTTGGGCGTGTGTCCTGCTTCCACTGGGCACAGCCTTGCCTGTCCCCAGGCCCCAGGGCCACACCCACGGCCTCTGCCCACAGCAGCTCTGCGGGGTGGGCCTGGGGTCTGCGGGCGGTCTCCTGTGCGCTGGCCGATAAAGCAGTACACCACCTCTACGCCTCCTCTCCTTGCTCTCGCTCACCGCTCGGTCCCCTCCACTGCTAGCCCTGGATGGGCCCTTACCAACTGCCCTTGCTCCCCCACTCCAAGGTCACAGCTGGGACCTCAGGGTCCAGACTGGCTCCTGTGTGCCCAGCTGGGCTTGTGGCAGCACATGGGCCCAGCTCGCCCCCAGGCAGGGGCTGTGGGCTGATCTGACGGACACGTGATGTGACCAGAACAACCCACAACCGTCCCTCTGGCCCGCCCGGTAGCTAAGGCTGTGGTCAAGACAGACGTGGTGTGGGGGTGTGAGATGGAGACCGCGTGCGGCCCGAGTTCTCGGCACCTAGGGGTTTACCCATTGTCCCCAGCTGAGGTGACCCAGGACAACCTATCGTCTGTCAGAGGGGTGGGAACAGCCTCTGCTGACTCCCCTGGGGCCTCCCAGGGTCCTCCTGACCTCCTGGAGTGGGAAGGGGGGGTGGGTTTCCTGGCCCCACAGAGGGCAGCCTGGAGCTGCTTCTCTGGCCGGTGTCCCAGGGCACAGCAGCTCTTCCCTGGCAGGGCTCAGGGAGGACTGGGGCATGGTCAGCATCTTCAGGCACACGTGGGAGGCTGCAAAGGGTTGGCAGGTGGAAGGGAGGCCACACCCAGCAGGGGCCTGGGGCGCCCTTCAGGGACAGGTGGGAGGCCAGGGAAGGGGCAGGGAAGGGTGGCCTGGCCTGGACTGGGGCAGATGGAGGGTGGAAGGCATTGTGCAGATGGAGAGGGGCTAGAATGGGGCTGCCTGGGGAGGCGGGTCTGACCCCAGGAAGGGGGCCTGTGGCTCTGGCCACCTGAACACCAGCCCCAAGGTTCCCCTGGCCTATGACGTGATGTCCGGCTGCCCCCAGGTTTGGAGCTGGGGTCCAGGGTCAGCCTTGAGGGACAGCCAGCCTTGGCATGGAGGGTGTGCTGGGATTAGGGGCACGAGAAGGGTGAGGGTGGTTGTCCAGGTCCCTGGCCCAGGGGAAGAAGTTCTCCATGGACACCTGGGGGAGGACAGGCCTGAGCTCCAGGGGAGGAAGCAGCTGTCCCCAGTGTGGGTTCCAGGCTCCTCTCTCTGTGCCCAGCCTCCACCCCAGACAGCCGGTGGGAGGGGCCGCCTGGGGGGCCGCCCACCGGCCCTCTCTGACTGGGACGGGTCTCTGGAGGCCCCTGCCTGGGATGGGGTCACGCCAGCCCTGGGCCTTACCGCCTGCTGCTGACCCCCTCTTCACAGGTGCCACTCAGGAGGTCTCTACCCACCCCTCCCTTGGAGCCAACCAGGAGGTCGCACCTGTGCTGTGGAGATTGCTGGGCCCTGAGGCTCCGGGCCCTTCTGCAGGGGACTCGGCCAGCCCGGGCTCCAGGGAGCCCCTGGCACGGCAGGAGGCTGGCCCCCAGGCCCCAGGCACAGAAGCCTCCAGCTCGCTGGGTAAGCCCTGCAGGGAACTGGCTGAAGGACGCACCCTGTGCTGACCCTGTCTCTGGCCACGGAGTGTCCCTGGGCTCTGAGTTTGCACGTGGCTGCCCCAGCGTCCTCAGCATGGGGTCATTTAGGTACAGGCCTTCCCAGTGTCCCTCTCAGGCCCTAGAGTAAGGCAGCTTGATCTTGTGTGTCACCCACCAGCAGTGATGGGCTGGTGCTGCAGGGGATGGAAGGACAAAGGCCGGGGAGGGCAGCCTGGCCTCCCTTGTCACCCGGCCACCATAGGAAGGGCTGCTGGGTCACAGTGGCCTGCAGAATTCTGGTGCACCAGGAACAGGTAGCAGGGTGGTCCTGTGTCCTCCTGTACCTCCTTGAACATGGTGATGGGGTCGCACAGCCTGGTCACCAAACCTGGTCACAAACCTGGTGCCTAGAGCCCATCCTGGGCTTCCTCTCCCTCCACTCACGGCCTGTGTCCTACCTGAGGATGGAGGTGTCCCTGCAAAGCTCAGCCTCGCTCCAGCCCTGCCCTCAGAGGCTCAGCACATTGCCCCTCCCTGCCCGCCCTGGCCCTGGCCACTGCCTGAGGTGCCGCCAGTGCCCTGCAGCCAGCCGCAGAGCCCCAGAGGAGCCTCCCCAAGCAGGACCTGTCTCCCAGGGGCACCATCACTTGCTTTGGCCATCCCAAGCCCTCCTTTTCTAGCCAGGCTGCTGGGCTGTCCTGTTGTGTCCCTGGTCACTGATGGAGTGGACCTTAGCTGCATGCTGTGGCCATAGTGCAGCTTCTAGTGCTGGGTAATGTCACCTGCCCTTAGGAAACCACTGGAGCCCGTGGCACCCATGGTGTGGGATACAGCTACCTTCCCGCAAGGTCAGGGGACCCAGGCTGTCAGGGCATGCCCTGGATGGCAGCCCGGCTGGTGGGAAGGGACACTGAAGTTGGTGGCCCTGGCGGGACAGGTGCCTGCAATCTGGACTCCAATGTGCACTTACTGTGTGGGCTGAAGCTGGGCCTTGGGGACAGTTCTCACCCAGGGCCCCAAGTCCCTGCGGCCTGTGGCCTTGCTGAGTACATCTTACCCTAGCCTGGTGACATGGGAACCCATCCTCCTGGGCAGCCACGGGGCCAAGGAGGGTCCCCTGAGCGCCAGCCCAGCTCCGTCTCACGCGGCTACTTGTCTCCCAGCAGCTGAGCCCCCAGAGGTGCCCCAGCACCTCCCCCGGGAAGTCCTGGAGCAGGAGACGGTGACTGATTCTGGGGCCCAGGAGCGGACCGTGCCCATCCGGTAATCTCCCCCAGCCAGCTGGGGTCACAAGATGGGGGCAGTCCTGCCAAGGACATCTGTGGGTGGGTGGGGCAGGGCTGTCGACGCTGGCCACGCGGCACTGTGGCCTCCTGTACTCTCCTTGACCACCCAGGCCAAGCCAGTGGGCAGGGAAGGCCAGCCTAGGGCAAGAGGCGCAGGGAGCCCCGCAGCAAAGGCCAGGCCCCTCTGCATACCACATCCCGATGCATGTGGGGACGTGCGAGACTCCAGCTTGTCACCACCAGCCAGCATGGGCTCACCGGCTCTGTGATTCCAGGGTGGAGGGTTCCGCCTGGCCAGCGGCAGGTGCCGGGCAACTGCTCTGGGATGTCCACAGCCACGTGGTCACAGAGACCACACGAAGGACCTACGTGTTCCAGCCTCTGGACACCAGCGCCACAAGTACGAGTGGGCCCCGCTGTGAGCATGGCCAGCAGCTTGCTGGAGGGCCCCAGTCCCCACCCCAGCCTGGGTCCTGTGCCGCCCTGAGGAGGGGCTGCACCCTCCCGGACCCTCCTCCAGGAGCGGGCACTGCAGAGAGGGGTCTGCAGCACCGGCCCTGGAGAGCCGGCCCCTAGCAGCTTCCGCCTGCCTCAGCCTGGCTGTCCCCGTGGCCGCCGGCCAGCAGAGGCAGAGCAGGGAGGCAGTGGTTGGATGGAGGAAGGCCTTCCCGGTCGGGGCTCTGCAGCCTCACTGCCCAGGCGTGTGGGCGTGCACCTGGGAGTCCCCCCCATGGCCCCTCCCACTCTCCCCAGGGCCCCCAACCATGCAGGTCACCATCGAGGACCTGCAGGTTCCAGCGGGTGGCACTGCGCAGTTTGAGGCTGTCATTGAAGGGCACCCCCAGCCCACTGTGACGTGGTACAAGGTAGGAGCCCGCCGGGGAGGCAGGTGGGGCCCCGGGGACGGCGCTCCTGTGTGTGCACTCGTGAGCACAGAAGCCCCACCACGATCCCGGCCATGCAGCCCCTCCTGCAAGCCCCCCGGCCCCCAGGACCAGGCATGGGGCTGGACATGGGGCCAGACGCACGGCAGGTGCCGGGATGGGCTGACGGCGGCCTGGCCTGCTGGGGTTCCAGGACAGTGTCCAGCTGGAGGACAGTGCCCGGCTGAGCCAGGTGCAGGACGGCACCACCCACTCCCTGCTGCTGAAGGACGTGGCCCAGCACGACGCTGGCGTCTACACCTGTCTGGCTCGCAACGCTGGCGGCCAGGTGCTCTGCAAGGCGGAGCTGCTGGTCCAGGGTGAGTGCGGCCCCTCAGGCCCCGGGCCAGGTCTCCTCATGGGTCCCCTTGCCGCCGCAGGCCCAGCCAGGCAGCAGCATCGGTGCGGGGCAGGGCAGTGGCCTCTGCCGTGCTGACCAACTTCTGCGCTGACCGTAGGAGACAGCGAGCCAGACCCCGAGAAGCAGAGCCACCGGAGGAAGCTGCACTCCTTCTACGAGGTCAAGGAGGAGATTGGGAGGTACACCAGCCCCTCCCTGCCCCGGGGACGCCAGGACCAGGCACAGTGTGTCCACCGTCCCCTCCTCCCTCCCCAGGGGCGTGTTTGGCTTCGTGAAAAGGGTGCAGCACAAAGGGAATAAGATGCTCTGTGCCGCCAAGTTCATCCCCCTGAGGAGCAGAACCCGGGCCCAGGCGTACCAGGAGCGAGACGTGCTGGCCACGCTCAGCCACCCGCTGGTCACCGGGCTGCTGGACCAGTTCGAGACCCGGAAGACCCTCATCCTCATTTTGGAACTGTATCCTTCCCCTGGCCCTGGGGTTTGAGGGAGGGTGCAGTGGTCCCCAGGCTGGAGATGGGAGGAGCGGTGTGCTCCCGGGCCTGCTGGGTGACAGCATCACCTGTCACCGGGCAGGGCGTGACACTGTGGCACAGCTGCCTGTGGCTGGTGCTGTGTGGAAGTGGCCCTGTGCTCGCCACGTACGGTGGTGTGGGTCGGGCTCCCTTCTCTCTGTAGGCTTTCCATGGGGTCAGTGGCTGGGCTGGGCCTGAGGGTCCACATGTCCTCAGTGGAGCTGACCAGGGTCTCTTCCCCTGGTGACCTCTTAGATGCAGGAGAGAAGTGGCCTGCACAGGTCTGGGTCTCAGTGTGGAGGGCCTGTGTGCTGGACCTGGCCCTGTGCTCCTGGACGTCTGTCCCCTGAGGAGGGGTTTGTGCAGAGTGCAGGGTGCCCCCAGCCTACCACTGCCCCGGGGTCTGCCTGCAGCCCCTCATCAGGGCGGGGTGCCAGCTGGGGTCCCTCCCCTCAACCTGAACACCGACCCCAACCCCGAGACTGCAGGGCCCCAGCTGGCCACCTCCGAGGGGCTTTCCTTGACCACGCCCAGATGCTCGTCGGAGGAGCTGCTGGACCGCCTCTTCAAGAAGAGCGTGGTGACGGAGGCCGAGGTGACCCTGGCCTGCCTGCCCTGGCCTGTGCTGCGTGTGGTCCCAGCCCCCTTCAGAAGCACAGCCTCCCTGATCCCAGACCCCATGGCTCCCGGGCTCCACGCCCAGCGCGCCCTGCTTTGCCCAGGCATGGCTCCTGTGCACCCTCCTCGTTTCGGGGGTTTCCCTGGCTTTGGGGCACCTAGGGCTCAGGATGCCACCTGCCCTGTGGGCCCATCCCAGGTGCTGGACTAGGGCCCTGGAGCAGGGAGAGCGGGCGGAGGCCGGGTCCCGCGGCAGGGAGAGCGGGCGGAGCAAGCCCGAGCCTGAGCACAGCCTCCCCACAGGTCAAGGTGTACCTCCAGCAGCTGGTGGAGGGCCTGCACCACCTGCACAGCCACGGGGTCCTCCACCTGGACATCAAGGTACTGCCTCCTCCCGGCACCTCCAGAGCAGAGAGGAGCCCTGGGCCTGCGGGCTGGGCAGGGACAGTCCTCCGACAGGGCTGGCTGTCCTGTGAGGACGGGAGCACACTGCCTCCTGGCACCCCGTCTCTGGGCTCTGCTGAGGGAGCAGAGGCTCTCCCCACCTGCCCAGCCTGGCCTGGGACTCCCTATGACCCACGCTGGCCTCATGGACCCTGAGTGACCTCTGAGGCCCCGAAGCCCCGGGTGGCATGGCCTCCATGGACTCCCAACACTTTCTGACAGCCCCCCAACATCCTGATGGTGCACCCCGCTCGGGAGGACATTAAAATCTGTGACTTTGGCTTTGCCCAAAAAATCACGCCTTCTGAGCCGCAGTACAGCAAGTACGGCTCCCCGGAGTTCGTGTCCCCCGAGATCATCGAGCAGACCCCCGTGAGCGAGGCTTCTGACATCTGGTAAGTGGTCAGGCTGTGTCAGGACAGTGGCTCTCCTGGGACCAGGCTGGAGAGTCATCTGGCAGCCCAATACCCAGCCAGAGGGTCCACTCTGAACTTCTGCCTCCTCCTCCAGCCCTGGACTCCCCCATGCCTACTCACACATATCCCTTGGCTGTGGGCCAGGCCCGGGGTGACTCACGGTGGTTTTCTTTCTGCAGGGCCATGGGGGTCGTCTCCTACCTCAGGTGAGCACAGCGCGTCCTTGGCAGCTGCCTCTTCAAACCCTTCCTACAGACTCCTGAGGGCCACATGTGCTGCTGGCCACACCCCAGGCCAGAGACCCAGGAGCCGGGGGCAGCTATCTTGGGAACAGGCAGTCAGCCAACCCTGATAAGAGCCTCCTGCCCAGTGCGCCTCACAAACACCTGTCATCACCAGGCAGAGCTGAGGGCCTCTCTGCAGGCCTGAGGGACTTGTCCAGACTCCACTCATCCTGCTGCTGTGGTTTGGGCTGAGCCTTGACCTCTGCAGACTGAGACCTGGTCCCCACCTCAGACAGAGAGGGGTGCCTACCCTAGGCTGACCCAGGACCCCATCCCAGCCTGAGCCTGGATCCCTAGCTCAGGCTAAGGCCGTGGCCACCCCAGGATGAACCTTAGTCCCTGCTCCGGCCTAAGCTGGCACCCAGCCTCAGCACACATCCCTGCCCCAAGCTTGTCTCCTTTGTAAGTCCATCCCGTCCCCACCTCAGGCTAACGGGGCCCATGCAGCCTGACGCTGCCTTGAACCCTGTCCCAGCCTGAGTCTGGACCTAACCCCAGTCTGAGCCCAGATACCACGTAGGCTTTGCGTGAACTCAACTACAAGCTGAGCCCTGATCTTTCTGGGGAAACCTGGGACGCCTGCCGGGTGGGAGCGGTGCTAGAGCCCATTCCAGGGGGGCCTGGGATGCCTGCCGGGTGGGGGCAGTGCTAGAGCCCGTCCCCAGGGGCTTTGCTGAGGGCAGCTCCATCTGTTTCCAGCCTGACCTGCTCCTCCCCGTTTGCGGGCGAGAGTGACCGTGCCACCCTCCTGAATGTGCTAGAGGGGCGGGTGTCCTGGAGCAGCCCCGTGACTGCCCACCTCAGCGAGGATGCCAAGGACTTCCTCAAGGCCACACTGCAGAGGGCCCCAGAGTGAGTGCACGCCTCCCGTGTCTGCCTAGGGTGTAGCCAGCCCTGCGCGGGGCCAGCTGGACGCCCAGCTTACCTGGCTCTGCTCTCCCCCCAGGTCCCGGCCCAGTGCCTCCCAGTGCCTCGCCCACCCCTGGTTCCTGGTGAGTAGGTCCAGCCTGGCTCAACCCCAGGCCTGCAGGGAGGGAAACCCAGGACAAGGGGACGAGGGCCTGCCCAGGCCACAGGGTGCAGCCGCACGTATGGTGGCGGTACCCAGGCCCCCGTCCCCAGTTCAGAGGACAGTTGTGCCTTCAGGCCCCCGTCCCCAGTTCAGAGGGCAGTTGTGCCTTCAGACAGGCAGGAGGTCCTGAGACCCTCACAGGAGAACTGCCAGGGGGTCAGGGATACCTCCCCTCGCCTGTGCTCTGCCTATGCCCTGCCCTGTCTGGGTAGAGTGAGAGGGTGAGCTCCATGAGACCCCAGGGCTGAGGGCAAGTTCACCCGCCCCTGCGCAGCTGGGCTCCATCCCAGGAGGGTCACCACCAGGGTGCTGGGGTCTCCTCAATGAGGCCACTCCCTCACACCCTAGAAGTCCGTGCCGGCGGAGGAGGCCCACTTCATCAACACCAAGCAGCTCAAGTTCCTCCTGGCCCGGAGCCGCTGGCAGGTGAGCCGACCCAGCAGAAGGGCGCCGAGGGGGGGCAGGGGAGGGAGACCCCACCCTGGGCACCTCATCCTGGTCTGCGCTGGGAGTGTGCTCAAGGCAGAGGAGTGTCAGGGTGGCTGGGCAGAAGCCAGAGCCCTGGTGCGGAGGCCTCCGCTGCCCTGGGTCTCCCCAGGGCCCACTGGGAACCTGAAGGGGACGGCCGCCCTGCCCTCACTGCCCGTGCCCACCCCCCTCAGCGCTCCCTGATGAGCTACAAGTCCATCCTGGTGATGCGCTCCATCCCCGAGCTGCTGCGGGGCCCGCCCGACAGCCCTTCGCTGGGAGTGGCCCGGCACCTGCGCGCAGACGCCAGCGGCTCCTCCAGCTCCTCCTCCTCGGACAACGAGCTCGCCCCTTTTGCCAGGGCCAAGTCGCTGCCTCCCTCCCCGGTGACCCACTCCCCGCTGCTGCACCCGCGGGGCTTCCTGCGGCCCTCCGCCAGCCTGCCGGAGGAGGCGGAGGCCTGCGCGGCTCCCGAGGCCGAGGCCCCGCCCGCCTCCCCGCAGGGCTCGGCACCGGCGGCCCCGGGCTGCGTACCCCGGCACAGCGTCGTCCGCAGCCTGTTCCACCAGCAGGCGGGCGAGGGCCCAGAGCGGGGCGTGCTGGCCCCCGGAGGCCGCCGGCACGCGGCCAGGAAGCGGCACCTGCTCAAGGGGGGGTACTTCGCCAGGGCCCTGCCGGGTCTGCGCGAGCCGCTGATGGAGCACCGGGTGCTGGAGGAGGAGGAGGCCGCCCCGGAGGAGCAGGCGGCGCTGATAACCAAGACACCCTCCTTTGAGACGGCCCTGCGCCTGCCCAGCGCCAGTGCCCGCGAGGCCCCGGGCCGAAGCCACTCGCTAGACCATGACCCTCCGAGTGCCACCAGCCCCTCCAGGGAGGCCTGCAGTGAAGGACAGTGTCCTCCCACAGCCTCCACCGGGGGCGCTGGTGGGGCTTCTGCCAGGGCCCCGGGGAGCCTGCAGGGGCCCAAGCTGTTGCCGTCTCCTGCTAGTGACTCAGGGTCTGCTCAGCAGGAGCAGTTATCCAGCCCGGGGCAGGGGGCCCCTTCCTGTCCCCCAGAGCAGGGTTCTGCCCCCCAGAAGGGCTGTGGCCCACAGTCACCACAATCTCTTGGTTCTTTGCCTCCAGGGTCTCTCAAGGAGGTGCTCTTGGACCCCCCTTCCTCAGCCCAGACAGGAATCCTTCCAGGCGCTGGGAAGGAGCCTGACACCATCTCCCTACCTGGGGGGCCCCGGGCCAGCTCCACCAGCTCCCTGGAACCAACCTGGCCCATGGGCATGGAACCCAGTCCCTCCCTGGACACCAGCAGCGTGTCCCAGGAGGTTGGGTGTTCCTTGGACTCCACACCCCCCTTACCACGGCCTCAGGAGCAGGCCACCACCCGGAAGTTCTCCCTGGGGTCCCGAGGGGGCTACGCAGGGGTGGCAGGCTATGGCACCTTTGCCTTTGGTGGGGATGCAGGTGGCATGCTGGGACAGGGTCCCTTGTGGGCCAGGATGGCCTGGGCTGTGTCCCAGTCCTCAGAGGAGCAGGACGAGCCTGGGGTGGGGAGCCCCCAACCCCAGGCCAACTTGGGGCCAGTGCCTGAGATCAGAGGGGCTCCCATGAGGGCCTCCCCGGAGCTGACCTCGTGGGAGGAAGACGGGCAGGTGTCCCTGGTGCAGATCCGGGACCTGTCTGGGGACGCAGAGGCTGCTGACACTGTGTCCTTGGACATTTCCGAGGTGGATCCCGCCTACCTCAACCTCTCTGACCTGTATGACATCAAGTACCTCCCATTCGAGTTCATGATCTTCAGGAGGGTCCCCAAGCCCTGGGAGCAGCCAGAACCGCCCTCTCCTGAGGCCGAGGCTGGGGAGGAGCTGGCAGAGTTCCCTGAGGCCTCGTGGCCCTGGCCGGGGGAGCTGGGGCTGCGAGCTGGCCTGGAGATCACAGAGCAGCCAGAGGACCTGGAGGCGCTGCTGGGGGAGGCCGCTGCCAGCAGGAAGCGCAAGTGGTCCCCCTCCCGGGGGCTCTTCCAGTTCCCTGGCGGGTGCCTGCCGCTGGAGGAACCCCCAGAACTGGGGCTGCGCCAGAGGGTGAAGGCTTCCATGGCTCACATCTCCCGGATCCTGAAGGGCAAGCCGGAAGGTGACCCCCTCCTCATCCTGCACCCAAGTGTCCCTTGTCCCTTGGGGTCACTCACCCTTTCATGCCAAGGATCCACTGCCCAGGGTCCTGCTGGGACCCCTCCCTGGTGCTGCTGCTACTGCCCCTACCTTCCAACCACCCTGGCCTCTGCCTGAGTCCCAGGGCGCCTCTGCTGACCTGACCCTACCTTGCTGGGCATGTGAGACCAGCCTGGGGACAGCTGTAGGGGTGGGCTTCTGGGAGAGGGTTTACCAGGACCCCAGCCCTCTGACCTAGGAGCCTCTCTGGTCCACCCTCAGTGGCCCCAGATCCTCCTGACTCCAGGTCTTCCTTGACCCCAGAGTCACCCCATTCTAGGCCGCCCTGACCCCAGAGCGACTGGCAGTCCCTGACTTCACAGCAGCCTGACTCTAGCCCTCTCTGACCCCAAGCCCTCCTGACCCCAGACCCTCCTGACCCTGTCCTGACCCCAGCCCCCAGCAGCCCCCTGCTGCAGGCCTCAGAGCCCACAGCCCCACTGCTGAGGGAGGTGGAGCAGTCTAGCCTGTCCCCACGGTCCTGGGGCCCGGGCTTTACTCCTGCTGAAATCTGGAGAGGGCAGGAGCAGGCCAGTGTGAGGGGCTGTGCTGCCGCGGGCCAGGCCCCTGCTGAGCCCTCCATCCTCCCTGCAGGTCTGCAGGAGCCCCCCAGGAAGAAGGCAGGCCTGGCTTCCTTGCGGCTGGCAGGTTTGAAGGGCAGGGACCAAGGTAAGCAGGCCCCACTGCCTCCCGGTCCTTCCCCAACCGCCATGGTGCCTAGGCCAGAGGGGCAAGTCCCCAGGCCCAGAGGCCGGCTGGGCATGGGGGCTAAGTGGTCCTGAGGTCCTCCAGGAGTGTCACCTGAAGGCTCTTCTTGCCTCCTCAGCGCCGACCTTCCTGAGGGAGCTCTCAGATGAGACCGTGGTCCTGGGACAGTCAGTGACCCTGGCTTGCCAGGTGTCAGCCCAGCCAGCTGCCCAGGCCACCTGGAGTAAAGGTAAGGGTTGGGGCCAAGCAGGTGTGTGGGGCCTCACCGTCTGGGGAAACTGAGGCTGGCTCTGTGCTGTCACAGATGGGGCCCTCCTGGAGAGCAGTGGCCACCTCCTCATCTCCTCCACCCTGAAGAACTTCCAGCTGCTGACCATCCTGGTGGTGACTGCCGAGGACCTGGGCGTGTACACCTGCAGTGTGAGCAACCCTCTGGGCACGGCAGCCACCACGGGCGTCCTCCGGAAGGCAGGTGGGTGGGCTCTGCTGGAGATCTCACAGGCCAGGGAGGCCGGGCTGGGGTGCCAGAGCCCAGCTCAGTGAGCCAGGCCGGCACTCCCTCGGCTGAGGGGCTGTGGAGTCTGGGGCTCTGGGCTCGGGAAATGACCACAGGGGCATCCGAGTTACCAAGCAGCCCGGTCCTGACGGGCCGGCATTGCACGTGGCTGCCGTGTGTGCCTCCTGGACTGCCCAGGGTCTGCAGCAGGCAGCAGGAGGCAGGAGACGGCTGACAGGAGACAGATGGGATGGCGGGGCAGGGCGGAGAGCATGCCCAGGAGAAGGGAAGCATGGCCTGGTGTGTCCGGGGCAGCCTGCTCCCCGGGGCTGCCCGTGTGCCCCTGCCAGAGGTGCACACCTCTCCACCCCTCACCTGCTTCCCAGCCCAGCCTCCAGGAGGCAGGAGAGAGGAAGCCAGTCCTGCTCTGTGTCTCGCTCAGAGTCCTGTAAGGAGCTCAGCGTGCAGCGCCTCGGGTGTGCCTACCAGCGAGGCGGCTGCTGGCCAAGCCCTGGACTTCCCACTGACCTCAGGCCCTGTGCTGGGCATTGAGCAAGGCGACCAGGGCACCACCTAGTCCTGAGCACACACTGGCCAAGGGCTGGCCAGGAGGGATCCTGTCAGGGAGGGCTAGGCAGACCTGACTGCCCTCTGGGGGGCAATCAGGCCCCTTCTCTGATGGCTCTCCAGGGTCTCACCCTCTGGGAGAAGGTGGACTGCCTTTGTGGAAAGTCAGGGAGGGAGGCAGGGCCAGCGGTGGGAGCAGAAGCTCACCCTGACCGTGGGTGGCCTCTGGCAGAGCGTCCCTCGTCCTCCCCTCGCCCGGACATCGGGGAGATTTACGCGGATGGGGTGCTGCTGGTCTGGAAGCCCGTGGAGTCCTGTGGCCCTGTGACCTATGTGGTGCAGTGCTGCATAGAAGGTAGGGCCCCTCTGCCCTCTCCGCCTTGGGTCCCTGAGGCTCAGGTCATGTCCAGGGTCAGCACGGAGGGCCCTGGCACCCAGCCTGCTCTGTGCCCATGGGTGGCCTCTGGGAAAGGTCTCCTTCCCCCTGCAACTGCCTCTTGCTCCAGGAGGTGCCTGGACCACCCTGGCCTCTGACGTCTTCGACTGCTGCTACCTCACCAACAAGCTGTCCAGGGGTGGCACGTACACCTTCCGGACAGCATGTGTCAGCAAGGCAGGGATGGGCCCCTACAGCAGCCCCTCGGAGCAGGTCCTCCTTGGGGGGCCCTGCCACCTGGGTGGACGTACCCGGGGAAGACAGGGGGGGGGGGTGGGGGGGCAAGGCACCGGGGTGCTGGGTCTGGGTTGGGTGGAAGAGTGCTGCGATTGATTAGCAGTGTCTGCTGTGGGCTCAGGAGAGGGTGACGTGATGTCATGGCTGTCCCTGGTCCATCCTGGGATGTCCCTGCCGCTCACGATGTGCTTCCCCACACTCACGATGAGTTTGTTGTGTCCTCAATCCACGTTTCCTTCTCCCCCACGAAATGACTTGAGGGAGAAGAGGTCAGAGTGGGGACTGCAGAAGGGCCACTGTCTGGTGCCTGGGGAGGAGCAGAGGAGGGGAGGGGGAGCTGGACCCTCCTTAGCCTGTCACCTGCCCCTCCCAACAGCCTCTGAGGAGGAGAGTGGCCAGGGAAGGCCAGCCCCACCCCTCCCCAGCAGCAGGACCTTCGCCTTCCAGATGCAGATCCGGAGGTGCAGGGGCCTCTAGGGACAGTGGGTGGGTGGGCGGGGACCGTGCCCAGTCTGCCCTGCTGGCTCTTTGTGCTCCCACCCCACCCCCACCCTGCCCACGCCTGGCTCAGAGCCTCTTCCCTGGTGTCTGATTGCTGCCCCTGCGGAGCTTGGTCCCTGCAACCCTGAAAGTGTGGGGGCCACTCAGGTCCTGCCTGTCTCTGTCACCCAGGGGCCGCTTCAGCGTGGTCAGGCAGTGCAGGGAGAAGGCAAGTGGGCGGGCCCTGGCCGCCAAGATTGTCCCCTACAGGCCCGAGGACAGGGCCGCCGTGCTTCGGGAGTACGAGGCCCTCAAGAGGCTGCGCCACCCGCACCTGGCCCAACTGCAGGCAGCCTACCTCAGCCCCCGGCACCTGGTGCTCATCCTGGAGCTGTGCTCTGGCCCTGAGCTGCTCCCCTGCCTGGCCGAGAGGTGGGGGCAGAGGGATGGATGGATGGACAGCGGATGGCGCGGGTACTGGGAGGGAACGGGCTGCACCCCCCACGTGCTGACCCTGAGCTGTGCCAGTGGAACTGGCTGCTTTCCCAGCCCCTGCTCCTTCGAGGCGTGCATGCCCTTCAGGCCTGGCCTGAGCCGCCTCTGCCCCCAGGACCTCCTACTCAGAATCCGAGGTGAAGGACTACCTGTGGCAGATGCTGAGCGCCGCCCAGTACCTGCATGCCCAGCGCATCCTGCACCTGGACCTGAGGTCTGAAAACATCATGGTGACTGAGTACAACCTGCTCAAGGTCGTGGACCTGGGCAGTGCCCAGAGCCTCAACCAGGAGAAGGTGCTGCCCTCTGAGAACTTCAAGGACTACCTGGAAACCATGGGTGCGTCGGTGCCACTGTGAGGGGGCAGACATGGGCACCGGACCCGTGGGGGGACAGGAGGACGCCCCCTCCTTACTGCTTTGCCCTCTCAGCTCCACTGCAACCCCCAGCCTCACCCCTGGGCCCACCCACTTGTGCCCGTCTGTGGTGCCCACCTACCGGGCTCTCACCTGTGCCCCTCCCTCTGTGCCCCCCACCCACGCTCCCCCCGCAGCTCCGGAGCTCCTGGAAGGCCATGGGGCTGTTCCCCAGACAGACATCTGGGCCATTGGTGTGACCTCCTTCATCATGTGAGCCCTTCCCTTGTCTGGGGAGAGGGTGCCAGATGGGCAGGGCAGGGCCCCATCTGTTTGAGGGTGATTTCAGAGCCCCTGAATCCCCACGGAGCCATCCAAATGTGACCGCAGAGTCCCTGTGCCCCATCATCCTTCACGGGTGACCTTGGAGTGCCTGCACCCAAATGCATCAAGGGTAACTGAGAGCTCCCTGCACTTCCTGTCCACTCAGGCTGAGCGCCGAGTACCCGGTGAGCAGCGAAGGGACGCGCGACCTGCAAAAGGGCCTGCGCAAGGGACTCATCCGGCTGAGCCGCTGCTACGCGGGTCTGTCGGGTGGCGCGGTGGCCTTCCTGCGCAGCGTGCTGTGCGCCCAGCCCTGGTAGGGAGCGCCCCGGCCCTCCTGCCCCGGCCCTCGCGCCCCGCCCCTCGCGCGCCGGCCCTCCTGCCCCGGCCCTCGCGCCCCAGCCCTCGCGCCCCGCCCCTCGCGCGCCGGCCCTCCTGCACCCGCCCTCCTGCCCCGACCCTCGCGCGCCGGCCCTCCTGCCCCGCCCCTC
>JAJEJO010047938.1:69132-102037 GCA_020662805.1 Glaucomys volans
GTAGTTGGTAGAGGACAGGGGAATGAAGATGATGCACAGAGGGTAGATGGTAGAGGACAGAAGAATGAAGATGATGCACAGATTGTAGATGGTAGAGGACAGGGGAATGAAGATGATGGACAGATGGCAGACGGTAGAGGACAGGGGAATGAAGGTGATTCACAGATGGTAGATGGTAGAGGACAGGAGAATGAAGATGATGCACAGAGGGTAGTTGGTAGAGGACAGGGGAATGAAGATGATGCACAGAGGGTAGATGGTGGAGGACAGGGGAATGAATATGATTCACAGAGTGTAGATGGTAGAGGACACAGGAATGAAGGTGATGTTAGAGCACTCTGAACTTGTTCATATTTTAATTTTCACTGGTGAGTTTTGTATCTTGCCATCATTTCGTTTTGATTTTAGTTTGCGTCATGGCCCAATTGCATACACTGCTGGGTTCAGTATGATGCTTATCAGCAGTGAGCTTAGGGCACTCGGGAAACCAGTGTCCTCGGCTACTGCCCCGTCCTCAGCCTCCTGGAGGCTCTCACCTACCTTGAGGTCAGTGTGTGGTTCCTGCTCCCACACTCAACATGCTGTGCCTACGTTGTTTCCATGTCATAACCTCCTCCATTGCAGCCATGTTCCTGCAGAGGGCAGGATTTCACCCCTGCCACCTGATGCTCCATTATGCACACCCCGCTTCCTCCTTGCCCTCGCTGTGGATGGGCGCCCTGCTCACCTCGGCCCTGCAGCAGCCTGGGGAGAGCCTGGGAGCAGGTTCCTGGAGGAGTCTGAGTGAGCGCTGGGATGTGGCTACACTTTGACTTCGGTGAGGAGCCTCTGTGCTCCTGGGGTGGCTGCGGGTGTGCCCCCACCAACCACACGCAGACCCTCCCCTCTCGGCCTGGCTAGCCTGGCATGCCTGGTTTTGTTCTGTGATAACAGCTGTTCCACCTGGGGTGAGATGCTGTCTCTCTGTGGTTTTGACTTGCATTTTGCTGAGGCAGGTGTTGTTTTTCATAATTTATTGGTCATTTGCATTTCTTCATTGGAAAGTGTCTACTGAGATCATTCACTCATTTTAAAATTGATTAGTTGCTCCTTTGATGTTAAAATTTTTGAGCGCCTTATATGTTTTTGCATTAACCTTTTGCGCCTTTTCTCCTTATACAGTAACATCTCTTAGTTGGAAGAAACCTAGCATTTCTTATAAAACAGATCTGGTGGAACTGCATCCTCTTCTCTTTTGTCTGGGAGATCTTTATCGCTCCTTCATTTCTGAAGGAGAGCTTTATACATAAATATGTACCTTTATATATAAATATTTTAAGATGTAAATATATAACAAACTCAAAAAATTTAACAACAAAAAATCCAATACAAAAGTGGGTGAATGGCGAACTGGGATGTGGCTCAGAGGTAGGGCCCCTGGCATTGTGAGGCGCTGGGTTCGATTCTCAGCACCGCATGTCAATAAGTGAACTAAAGGTCCAGCGACAACTAAAACATATTTTTAAAAAGTAGGTGAATGATTCAGACACTTCTCCACGAAGACACGCCGGCGGCCGAGGAATCTTTGCAACAGCGCCTCACGGGGAAGCGCGGCGCTCCGGGCGGCGCCCCCTGGTGGCCGGCTGCGCCCGTGGCACTGCGGCTGGAGAACCCGTCCTTGGGGTCTGGGGGCCACGGGTCCAGCTGCTGAGCAGCCCCGGCCTCCCCGCGCCCGGGGAGGTCTCCGCTCTTCCCCTGAATTGCGCCACATCCCGACGGCTTTCTCACGTCCTTGCTGACCCGTGTTCGCTCCCGCGTCCTCCCCGAAGTCCCCAGGAGCGTCCCTCAGTCCCCACCCCGCCCTTTCGTCCTTTCTCCTTGCTGACTTCTGAAGAGCTTCCGTTTGGAGAGGGTGCCGGCGCCGCCGTCCGTGTGCTTCGAACTCACCGAGGGCACTTTTCGGGTTAAGACGGGTGTTTTGGAGTTGCTGCCATCGCGTGGGGATAGAGGGACAGCGCCAGATGGACGGAGGAGGATGCGTCCCGCTGGTCTCAGCAGCTCACCGAAGGCAGCCTGTGGTCTTCCCCCGTCCTCCTGCCGTGTCCTTGTCCACTCTTCTTCTGAGGATTTTCTTTAGCCACTGTGAGGGCGGCTCTGCGAACGAAAGGCATTTGGCTCCCTTCGTGAATGGCGACGCCTCCTCCTGTCTCAGGGTCTCCTTTACGGATGTCATGGGCACAGGCTTTCCTTCCAGCCCGGTGAAGGCTGTGCCGTGGCCCTCTGCCCTCCCTGGCGGCCCGGGAGGACTCTGTGGTCCTCCGAAGGCAGCGGGATGGTTTCCCTCCTGAGCGCCCTGGAGACTCGCAGGCCTGAAGGCTCGGCCTCCAGCGCGCAGGGGCGGGGCCTGGGGAGCAGCTAAGTGGGTGACTGGGGGCAGGCCTGGCTGGAGGACCGGGCGCTGGGCAGCCCTGGAAGGAGTCGCCCCTGCATGGCCTCTCTCCCCCTTCCCTGCCTCCTAAGCTGGGAAGCCTTCTTCCACCAAGACGCTCTGCCTCCCCCCGGGCTCAGGGCAGTGCCCGTGGTCAGCTATGGACAACCTCTGGCCCTTCGAGCCCAATCACACTTGCCGACGCAGTCAGAGCCATCGACAGGGCCACAGCCTGGGAAAGACAGACAGCAAGCTGACTACAGCTGAAAGACCCCAGGCTGGGACGCCCAGAGCCACCAACACAGCTCAGGAGACGGCCCTGGAGGGAAGACACCCCGGCTGGAGCTGCGCCAGGAAACGGAAGCGGTCAGGGAGGCTGGAGCTAGGTAGGCACAAGTGCGTCTTCCTCTGGCCTTAACTGAGTCACAGGCCACCGCGGAATCGGATCCAGACGTGAGGACTCGGATCCATGCCGCAGCTGGGAAGAGGGAGGAGCGAGCCGCGCTGGGGAAAGGCAGAGCCTGGACCGGGGAGGAAGAACCCCTGCTCAGAATGGCCACGTGCAGGCCCACACCGGGGCCCAGCACACGGCCCCACTGGTGTTCTAAAAGACCTCAGAGGATCCCGACAGTCACGAGCTATGGCCGTCCTATCCACGGTTTTGCGTCTGAGGACTCCTTCTGGAAGAAGTGGCCACTGTCCTGCACACGTCCAGGCCTGTTTCTTCCCACGGTGGCCCTCAGCAACTCGCTAGCGTCCTGAGATCCACAGGCCACCGCAGTGCCCAGGAGGAGGGTGCCGGGTATGGGGAACCTGAGGGCTGAGCGCACGAGGGCCAGGGACACGTCCCCGCAGACACTGAGGGGTGACCAACACACTGCGGAGGAGCGAACACAGAACCTCCATGTTCTGCTGAAACTAAGCCTCGCCCCAGGGGGGTCAGCAGGGTAGGGTGCTGGGTTCGCCGTCTCTGTCCAGCAGAGAGCTGAAGGTCAGGATCAGCGACAGCGGGCAGGTCGCGGGCTCACTGCGAAGGCGATCGGCCCACCCCCTGGGGACAAGGGCCCAGGGGTTGGCCTGCTCTTCCTGCGGTCTCTGGAGCTTCCCCGTCCTGGCTCCCCACCCACGCTCTCCTCACCACTACCGACTGGTGCCCTGTCCATGCATCTGCATGCTCTATTGGGTCCCCCCTTGGGAGCAGGAGGACGGGGTGTCTGTCTGGTGGTCCCCGCCGTGTCCAGGAGCACCTTGCTGGAGGAAGCCGACCTGGTCAGCAGACCCCTCCCCGCCCCTTCGTTCTGCCCCTGCCTGGCCTCCCCGCTCGCCACCATCTGGCCCCGGGGCCTGGGCCCTTCTACGTCTCCCTCATATTGTGATCCTGAGAGCGACCACTATCCTTGTCCCTGTCACGTGGGCCACGTGGCCCCCAGAAAGCATTTACTTGTTGCAGAAAAGTGGGCCAGAGGTACAGACAGGCCACGGGAAGGGAGTGCCCAGGTGTGTCCACGCACCAGGCAGATTGCCTGGGGCCGTGCATGGCGGCCAGGCCAAGGGCAGAGGTGGCCTTGCCGTTGGGTCCCACCTCCGTCCCCAGGAGCGGGCAGCAACAGTGATCAGGGTTATTCAGAGTGGAAACACTCGTCACAATAAATAAAACAGGATAAAACCCCACCCTGACGCAAGCAATTGCAGGGATCCTGAGCTGGGGTCACTGCCATCGGCTGTGGCCAGGCGGCCTGGAGAGGTCCCATGTGCTGTCTGCAGAGTCACCAGTAAGCCACTGAGGCCAGGGAAGTGTGAGGGTGAAGCCAGGCCACATCCCCTGGAACCCCACTCACTCAGGCCCAGGCAGGATGCCCAGGTCACCTCCCTGAAGGCCGTCTGCTGCTCCTCATTCCTACCCAGAGTGAGACAGGCTCTTACAGCCCTCCCACCCACGGGACCAAACCCTGAGGGCCGGGCTCCGTGGCCTTGCCCAGCATCTGAGGGGGTGTGGGGAGCGTCCGGGGGCCGCTGGGCTCACCAGGCTGGGCGGCCTGCAGAGGGCCCACAGGGAGCCACTGACCCGAGCAGTGCCCCCGAGCAACCTGCGAGCACTCGGAAGGCACCGTGTGTTCCTGCCACTGCTGGGGACTGGCCTCCCCTGAGGTCCTCCACATGGCCCAGAAACCCAGACGCCAGGAGGAGGCCCCGAGGGGCAAAGGCCTCCCGAGAGTGTCTGTCACTGGGGAACCAGGCCGTCCCCAGGCCCGCCCTTCAGCCGGCAGATGGTCATAGGGGTTGGGCTGCTGGACAGAGGCGAGAACAGGGGCCTGAGCGTCCCGGAGAAGGAGGTCTCGGGGAATATGAAGAGCAAGGACCCGTCGGTCACGCTGTAGAAGGAGAGGTGCCCCGCCTCGTAGTCCAGAAAGACCCCCACGCGCCGAGGAGGGTCCCGCAGCGGAGAGAAGGCCGGCTCGCTGGAGGTGAAGTAGCTGCCCAGGAACACCAGGATCCAGAAGCCGTTGCCGGCCGACAGCTCGCCCTCCTCCTTGCGGTTGGCATTCTCGCGGCACACGCCCAGGGCCCAGCTGCTGCGGTCCCCCACCTCCACCTCCCAGTAGTGGCGGCCGGAGCTGAAGCGCTCCTGGCCCAGCACGCAGGGGCCGGGGTCGAAGCGCTCGGGGCTGTCGGGCAGCGCCTGCCGCAGGCCGCCCCGCTGCACACTCCTGCGGTCCTCAGACAGCACCAGCTCAGGGTTGGCGGTGTCCGGGTCCAGGGTCACGTCCCCTGCGGAGAGAAGCCGGCGGTCACCAGGCATGGCGGTCTCCGAGGCAGCACCCCGCTCGGGCCCTGCTGGCAAGACCCGCCTGCCAACCTGCGCCCTGTCTGCCCCAGGTTCACCCACCCTCACGGCCAGCTGCAGGGATCAACTGTCCCCCGGAGGCCACTGACCCCCTGGAAGAAACTCACCTAGCCACTTCTGGTCACAACTCAGAATGCTCCAGAAACTGGTGCCCATTTCTACATCAGATGATGCAGGAAATCCTGATTGCTTTCTACACTCATTCTTTTAATCCCAAATCCAAGTCTGTGAGCTCTGCCAGACCCAGCCAAGCCCTGAGAGCAGGGAGACCCCTCTCTGGGAGGGCAGGGCGGCCATCCCACCCTGGCCACTCTCCAGGTGGTCTCTGAGTGTCCACCTCCAGGGCAGGCAGGGCCCAGCACAGTGCTGGCCTGGATGAAGCTGGTATGGAGCAGACAGATCTGACCTTTGCCCTGGTGCCGGCACAGGGGTGCCCAGTCCCTCACCACTCCTAAGCTGTGGGCCCCATGGTGTGTGGAGCCTTGGGACCCAAGGGCTGGAGCGTCCAGGCATGCCCACCGACTGACCTCCAAGCAGGGAGGGGGCTGAGGGTTGAGCTCATATACCCTGCCAGCAATGGGGCCTCCGGAGGCTCCTGGGAGGCTGGGAAGTTCCAGTGGGCAGGGTGCTCGGCCCCGCCCCACACCTGCACACCATCGCTCCCATCTGCTGCTTTCCGACTGTCTCTCCTCATAGCCAGCAATGGGAGGCCATGTCCCCAGCTCTGAGCCCTTGCAGCAGATTGCCTAGGGTGAGGCAAGGGTGGGGGTCCGGACTGACAGCAGGCAGGAGCTGCCTGCGTGTCCACAGGTGGGCCTTGAACCTGTGGGGTCTGCAAGCTCCAGGGAGATAGGTCGGAGCTGAGCTGGGTCACTGGACGCCCAGCTGGCCTGCAGAAGCTGGAGATGGCTGGGTGTGGAGACCCCTACCTCTGGTGTCACACTGGTCCCCTCCCAGGGTTGCCACCCACCTCGAAACCTGCGCAGCGTCTCCACCAGCCCCGGGACCCTGCACACGGTCCTCAGCTCCATGGGCACCACCTCGGGGGGCTGCAGCTTCACATCCTGGACCCTGCGGGAACAGCCCATTTGGCCTCGTGGCCAGCAGCTAGGCCCACCCGCACCTGCCACCTGGGTGACGCAAGGGCTCGTACCTGCGCAGGGCGTCCTTAACGTCCTGTGGGAAGGAGAAACACACTCAGTTCCAACGCCCGCACGGGCCCTGGCCTCCCTGCCCCTGCTCCAGGCAGCAGGAACAGCACTGAGGACTCAAAGCCCACCCTGAGCAAGCTCAGGATGCTCAGCAGGGGCCTGGAGGCCTGAGCAGGACAGCCACGAGGGAGGGTGTGCCCCAGGCCCCACGTGACAGGGCTGGCAGGGCACCTGTCCAGGCGTCCAGCAACGGGCGGCACTGTCCACCCCCGCCCCACGGCTGGGCAGCGTGCACACCCTCAGGGTAGGACCCTGCCCTTGGCCCTCCGCCCTCATGCCTGTGCGTGGCCGTCCTGAGCCTTGGGACCTCAGCGGGTAACGCCTGGAGAGACAGACTGCCCCATGGCTTTCCACCACGACAGCAAGAACCACCGAGGGAGCCACTGGGCTCAGTGAGAGATGCAGGTCACACTGGTGGCTCCGTTATGGATGGGGTGGGCGGTGCTGGGGAGCAGCCCTGCCCTTCCAGGCATGACCCCAGTGGCCTGCTCCCTCCCACCAGGCCCACCTCCCTGGAATGCCCGTAGCTACAAGCCCACCAATAGATCAACCCGAGGGCCCCGGTGGGGACCTCAAGTGTGGGCTGGCAGGGGTGGACCTGGAAGGTGGGACCTGGCCCTGGGGTGGGAGCCTCCCATGGCCTGGCCTCCTGCTGGCCCAGGATGTCTCCCCTGCCGGGGTGAGTCACACCAAGGGGCCACACTGGGCCATGCTGTGTGGACTTCAGCCTCCAGACTCTCCACAGAGGCCCAGTCTCGAGTATTTCACAGCAACAGAGAGAACCCCCGCACCTGCTGACACCTCGGAGCCCCAGGCTCCAGGACTGAGAAAACAAATTTCTGTCACTCAAGGCACCCAGTCTGGCACTCCATGGAAGCCCCCAGATTCATGCCCTTGTGTCAGGGAGTTCAGGATGCCCATGGCGCACGTCACCACTGCCCAACGGCAGGGAGACAGGCCTGGAGTCTGTGGAAAAGGAGCAGGTCCCAGAGTGGTGGCCACGCCCCTCAGGATCACCTGACCTGCCGCCAGGACGTGGGAAGGGCAGGTGGAGTGCTCTGGTTTAGGGGACAGCAGCAGAAGGCCAGGTTCAGGGACAAGCCAGCACCAGCTTTGGTTCAAACAGCCTCACGAGCACGGAGTCCCCCAGCAGGAAGGTCCTCACCAGACACAGCCACCAACCTCGGACCTCAGCCTCCAGACCATAAGCCAAAATAAACCTCCTCATAAGCTCTCTCAAAACTCCCATCTCAGGTACTCCACAAACCAACCGGAAACAGGCGAAGGCAGCAGGAGACACTCAGGTGCCCAGGGTGAGGAGCACGGCTCTCACACACACAGGAGCCCCTGGGAGTCCTGGCTAGGGTGGGCAAGGGTGGGCGAGGGTGACCCAGGGCAGCCGGGGGCAGAGGAGCAGGGGAGTCTTCCAGGGCCACACGTCGGCCAGGCCAAGCAAAGCCGCTCTCCACTAGGTCCAGGGCAGCCACCCGTCAGCCTGAGAAAACTGAAGGACAAACGGCGTGTCCCTGCTGAGCACACTGGCCCCTCCCATGCACCCTTCTGCACCTGCAGGAAAATCAAGTCTGTCCTGGGAGGCAACAGATGGGCACTTCCACAGCCTTCCATCACCACAGGCGCTACGGGAACACGGGCGCCATGCAGCTGGCACACAGGGCCTGCAGCCGGGAGGCGTGCTACCCTCGGTGTCTCCCAGGTACCAAGGGAAGAGGGAACCTAAGAGACACCGTCTGTTTGGGTGCAGGGAGGAAAGACCAGTCTCTCTTCTCCACTGGGCTTTGGGTTGTGGAATGGCTGGGGCACCCAGCTTGGCCCTGCAGCACCCAGCCCAACACGAATCCTGGGTCACCTCTGCCGCCTGCCTGTACTCAACCCCCACCCTTCACGTGATCCGGGCTCCAGCCATGCGCGCGCAACCGCCGCCCGCTCACCTGGAGCAGCCCCAGCGCTGGCAGCTGGCAGCGGCCCTCCAGCTCGGTGATGAGTGCGGCCAGCTGCGCGCTCTGCTGGCCCAGCCGTGCGGCGCCCTCGCGCAGCCGGGGCAGCACCTCCAGCTCCTCCTCCTCCAGCTTCTGCAGCAGCTGCTGCTCCTCCTCGGCCAGCAGGCGGCGCAGGCGCTCAAACTCGCTCAGCACATTCTGCCGCTGGCTCTCCACCATCTTCTGCGGTGGGGTGGGGTGGGGGATGGACAGCAGGGCGGCTGAGTGGACTGAGTCAGACCACTGCTGCGCGGGCTACCCACACTCCCGTCCTGCCTGGGTATGCCCACACCCCACATCTAACACCAAGGGTCGCTTGGACCCCAAATCCCCTATCCCAGCAGGTGGCACACAAAATACACCACTTGCCCAGACCCCAAATCCTATCTTGGGACCACTGGATCCCAAGTCACCACCCTGCCCAGCCAGTCCCCAAATCCACCACCTGGAGCCAGTCAGAACTCAAGTTACCAGATAGAGTCCAAACTGATACTGTGGTCACCAGGATCCAAAGCTACCCTTGTCCCAAATCCACCTTCAAAGCCCAACACCACCATCCTTGACCCCTAAACACACCACCTGGGGACTCTCCTCCCACCCCCAATTTGCCACCCCAAGAGTGCCAGGACCCCAGGAGGGATGCTTGAGGGGCAACACGCTCCTCCATAACCAGGGCATTCTACCTGTCTCTTCTACACAGTCTCCCTCACCCACCCTGGTCTGAGACCAGGCCACAGCAGTGACCACCAGATTCTCTGCCCCCACCTGCTGACCCATCTCCCAGGAACCTGGAACCCAGCACCTGCCTGCCACAAGGCACAGGTCTCCTCTGCCTGGGCCTGGGACAGCAGGGCATCTTCCATCTGCTTCCGCAGGTGCTCCAGGGACTTCTCCAGCTTCCCCTGGGGAGACAGACCAGGCAGAGCCATGGACCCCAGCCCAGCACTGGACGCACCAGGCAGGGCCCATGCTGCACATGAGAATGTGCCCTTTCCCACCTGACCTCCCGTGCCAAGTTCCTCCTGGGGGCACAGACTGAACTCTGCCCAGAGAATGGTGTGATTCTGTGGGCAGCATCCTCCTCTGGCCACCTGGCTGAGACCCCTTTTCCCATGTCCATCAATGGTCAAGGAGGAGTTGTTTTTTCCTCGCATGGGGGTGGATGTCTAGCTCAACCCTGTTGCCCCACCCCAGGCTGCATCTCCCCGACCATCTGCATGTCCAGGTTCCCAGAACAGGACGGCATCCTTCGCTCTCCTCTACCACGCTGGTTCTCCGCCACCCTCTTCCTCCTCTTTACAACCTGTTGATTGTTAAAGACTGTGCTAAGTCAGATGCCGTGGTCTGCATGTGTATGCCCCCAAATTCAGAGATTGGAATCCTCACCCCAGATGGCGGTGTCAGGAGGTGGGGTGTTTGGAGGTGATGAGGTCACGAGATGGGAGCCTATGATGGGATCAGTGTCTTTATAAAGGGACCCCAGAGAGCCCCTGCCCCTCCACCATGTGAGTACACACAGCGGGGCGACCACGAGTAAGAAGCAGCCCTTACCAGATGGAACTCTGCCTCGCTCTGACCCTGGGCTTGCAGCCTGCAGAACCAGGAGCAGCACGTGTCTGGCGCGTGAGCTGCCCTGGCTGGCTTGTTCAGGCAGCCTGCACCAGTGGGACCCCTGACTCCCACTGCTTTTCCTCAAGCCCTCAGCATCTTCCTGCGCTTTCAGCTTCCTCAAAAGGAGTTTGGACGGGTGTAATTATATGGCTCTTCCATTTGTCCTAACTTCCCATTCCATTCTCTCTCAGTCCTGTGCATCACTGAACAGCAAGTTCTATAAATGAGTGACTGGGTGGCTCCAGTTTGGGTTGTTCTAAGTCTCTGTAGGGGTGTGTTCGCTTTGATCAGGACACCTGCCCTGATGTGACGCGGGGCTGGGTGCTGACCTAAGTTAAGCTCAAGGTGGGCCTGATGTCCTGATGTACCTGTCAGCAGATGCAGTCAAGAAGCCTGAGGGCCGGGCTGGGTGGGGGTTGCCTAGCATCCCCAGAGGCATGGATTCCATCTCCAGCACAGCACAAAGTGTTTAAAAACTTTGAAAGTTACCACCCATCTTTTCAAGCTAGGAAGTTGGAAGCCCTGAGACTCTCCAGTATGGGTTTGTTTGGTTTAAAGCAGACAAACAAGGGGACAGAAGGTGGGCAAGGCCCATCAACAGATGGAAAAATGCCCCCCAGTACTCCACCTAGAAATCCTGGGCAGTCATGGAGGGACTGGGGGCAAGCAATGCCTCAGTCCCCCACCTTCTCCAGGACTGCGGTGGCCCCAAGGCGGATATCTGCACTTGCCCACCACACTTTGCACCTGCCAGCAGGAGTCCACAGAGGGCCAGTTGCCCACACCTCCTCTTCTGCTTTCCCTTGCTCTGGCCTCCTTCCTGGTCGTTGGCCACTACACCTATCCTGATTCCAGTGAGCCCTTCCACCTTCTCTGCTGGACCTCCACGTCCCAGACACAGCCCCCAGGGCTAGTGCCCACTGTTCAGCTCTATAAAAGGGCCTGCAAAGGGCAGGCGGCTCCTCGAGTCCACCCTGCTACCCGCACAGGCACTGGATAGCGGCCTCCTGAGTCTCTGAACCCGGGGTAACTCTGCCGCTCCAGCTCCTCCGAGCCCCGGCAACCCTGTGCCCTCCTCGGCCGGGACAAGCTGCGCCCGGGGCCTTCCCGCCCCCAGGCCCCGCCACGCGGCGCTCCTCCCCGCAGCCGGGACGCACTTTGAGGTCGTCGGCCGCGTCTTGCAGCGGGCGCACGCGGTGCGCCCAGTGCTCCCCCGAGCGCTCGCAGGCCGCGCACAGCAGGCGCAGCTCGTCGCTGCAGAAGGCGGCCAGCGGCTCGCGGTGCGCGGCGCACACGCCCTGCGGGACGGGCGACGGCGGGTGCAGGCGCCGCGCCATCTCGGCCATCTTGGCGAGCGGGCGGTTGGGCCGCAGGTTCCTCTGCGGGGACAGCTCGCGGCACTCGGGGCAGGCGTACGGGCCTTCGGGCTGGCCCCAGCAGCGCCGGATGCACTCGCGGCAGAAGTTGTGGCCGCAGTCGGTCATCACCGGGTCGGTGAAGTAGTCGAGGCAGATGGCGCAGGTGGCCTCCTCTTGGAGGTTGGTGGACAGGTCCGGGGCGGCCATGGCGCGCCCTCCGACGGGTCCAGTGGCCTGGACCGGGGCGCCGCGCCGCTGGGGCTGTGGAGCTCCCCGTTGTCGGCAGGAAGCGGAACCGCGGCGGAAACCGGAAGCGGACTTTTTTTTTTTTTTTTTTTTTTTTTGGAACCAGCCGCTTTGAGATTGGCCGCAGCCGGTCACGCGGCCCGCGGCCCGGACGGACTCGGGGCGTGTCCTCGGGTGACCTGGCGCTGCGGCTGGTGTCCGTGCGGCTCGGTCCCGGAGCCGGGACCCGGGCGCGCAGGCGCGGGATGGGGCGGGGCGGTGCGCGCAGCGCCCCCTCGGGACCGGGAGTCGCGGCCGCCCATCCCGGGACAGTGTGGTCGCACGCTGCGGGGCGGGCCACCGTGGGAGTGTCGGGATGGGAGTGGGGCGGACACTACCGTGCCACCACCCTCCCCTTTGGCGCCAGATTCCCAGTGGAAACCACCTGGAGGCGCGTGGTTCCCGGGCTGCGTGCGGGCTTCTTGGAGAGGGAGTTACCAGGAACGTACTGGCGGAAGGGGAGAGGGGACCCCCAAAGTTATCCTTAGCATCTTTGTATTTTGCTCCTCATGTGCAACTTCAGGGGGCCAAGGATGGGGGTGGTCAGCTGAGGCTTTTTAGGGGCTCAGCCCTTCCCAAATCTACGCCCCCCCCCCCCCGTTTTCCGTGGAGGACCCCATAGCCAAAGGACGGCACCGGAAGCGAGGACACAGTTTCAAATTCCCGGCGAGGCCGAGGCAGAGCTGCACACACACTGGACTGCCGCTGCGCCGCTGTGTGTGTACACAGGGGTCAGAGGAAATGGCCGGCTTCCCACGGTCCCCTCTGGAAGCATCAGTCAGTGCAGTCTCAACATTTGGCCGCTTTAATCGTGGTTATGCTTTGAGGAATTGCACAGTGATGACTCCCAGAGTCAGGCAGGAGCCTGGCAGGTGGCCCGCAAGCCAGGAAGGCACCTCCTGAGGAGCCCAGGTCGCCCGCAGGGGCTCTGCCCCACCCACGCTAGGCCTACCCTTTCACCCACAGAGTCACCGTGGAGATGACCATCTGGCCTGATTTGGGAGCCCCCAGGCAGAAGAAGGGCTGCAGGGGTCCCGGGAAGGTGACCTCCGAGTAGGTGTGCAGGTGGGACCCGTCGTTCACACTGTAGAAGGACACTTCCCCGGCCTCGAAGTCCAGGAAGATGCCCATGTAGCTGGGAGGCTCCACCAGCGTGACCGGGACTGGGGTGGGCACTGTGGACAGGGGCTTCTTCCCCTTGGAGAGCTGCACCACCCAGAACCCGTTTTCAGGGGACTTGGGCACCCTGTCCTTGCGGCTCACGTTGTCTCTGCACACGCCGAGCGCCCAGAGTGCGTCCCCCGTGAGGTTCATGCCCACTTCCCAGTAGTGCCGGCCGGAGGAGAAGCTCTTCTGGCCCACGGCACAGGGGTAGGCCATGAACCGGTCCTTGCCCTGGGGCGCGCTGCCCTCCGGCGGGTGGCTCAGGTAGCGCCTCTGCCGGCTCTCGTACAGGAGGAGGTGCGGGTATGCCGAGCTGGGGTCTGGCAGTACGTCCTCTGCAGATGGCCCCGGACGCCAGGTCAAGTGGGAGGGACTCGCCCCGGGCGTGGTGGGGCAGCAGGAGGCTGGAGCTGAGTGGCCCCCTCTTCTCCCTGGCTCCCAAAGGCCTCCCCTCCTGAGTCCAGCTGTGAGTCAGGGCTATCTAATGGCCCCATCCCCCACTCCACGGGGCTTTTGGTGGCCGTGTGTAAATGAGGGTGAAGGGGACAACAAGCTTAATCCAGAGAGGATGGCCAGTAAGATGACCGGCTGGAAGGGCAGGACTGAACCTGACCACGCGGTGTGGCCCAAGCCCTGTTTGCGGCTCTGGCCCTGTGGTCCAGGGTGGGGTGGGGCATTGCCAGCAGGATTGGGGCCGGGGTTGGGGTCCACCCGGCCCCCTTACCTTGGAAACCTTTGAGGATCTCTATCTGCCCGGGAACCCTGCACACAGTCTTGAGCGCTGCGGGTAGGGCCACCTCGGGGTACTGCATGCTCAGGTTGTTCTTCCTCCAGTGAACACAGACTCGCTGTCCCCTCGGGCCCACGGGAAGGCCCCCCTTGCCAACCTCCGCCACCACCTGCACCGCACTGCACTGCGTACCTGGCCAGGGTGTCCTTCATGTCCTGCAGACAACGGGAGGAGAGGGGGATGGGCAGGCTGCAGCTGTGCCTGCCCCCATGTCACTGAGAAGCCACTTTTGTTGGTCACTTCTTTGGTGCAGACCAAGGATGTCATTTTCTGCTGGGAATCAAGCTCCACCCTCTCCACTCCCACCAGGGGACCCTCTGCTTCCCCTCCCCCTTCTCCCACTGTCAGACACTGGGGTCCAGGAGACAGAGCTGAGGGGACTGCTGTCCCTGCTCTCTCCTGCGCTGGGTGGGCACCCACCTGGGACACAGACCTGATGTGGAGAAGTGGGGGCAGCAGGTGTGACCAGCTGCAGGGTAGGGATGGAGAGGGAATCTCCAGGAGATTCTGGAACCTGCAGACCCCAGGCACCATGCGCACCCCAGCCCAGAGCGCCCTCCTGGGGGTGCGTGTTCTCCACTGCCATGCCACTGCCTGAGTGTGGCCACTCCAGGGCTCATGTGGCGGCCGGCTCCCTGCTTCGTGGTGTGGGGTGGCGGGGGGCTTTAAGAGTGATTAGGTCAGGGGTCACAAAGGCTGAGCACAGGTCCCATGTGTGGGTGAGCTTGCTGTTGTGAGGCGGGCCTGGCCACTTCCCTCTTGGGCACCTTGCACCATGAAGCCCTCACCAGAAGCTGGGCCCGGCCACGCCCTTAGAGCCTTAGAACCGTGAGCCACAAGAGGCCCCTTTCTGTATGACTCTCCCAGTCTCAATATTCTATGGTAGCAAGAGAAAACCAGCTAAGACTCGTGCTTTTAGTGTCCAGAACGTCACCCTAACTCTGGGCACAGGAATCTCATGCAGACGGCCCGAGGGGCGTCCTCAGGACAGCACCGTGGAGCCACCCCGAATGACTGGCTCGGTTCTGTGAGTGTGCAGGGATGTGTGCCTTGTGGCCTGCAGTGGGACCTTCTTGCCACAGAGTCCAGTCACTCCATGTGCTTGACGAGCAGTTACCCACGTAGGGCACAGTTGCCCCTGGCCCCATTGGAGGGCCATCGTACGTGCCCACAGCCCTGTGACTGTGCTCCACAGGAGTCCCAGTGCAAGCCAGTCTCTATGCCTCCTCCACAGGGTGACAGTGTGTCCCGCCCCAGCTGCCCACAGGGATGCCAGGGCCCGGAGGGACTCCCTGGGCCTGCAGGGACGGTCTTGGGTTGCAGCCTGGTGGGATGAACTGTGCTCCACCCGCAGTTCTCAAGCTGCAGTCCAAGGCCCAGGACCTGAGAATGATCCTGGACCGATGGGGCCACGTCCTGATAAACCCAGGGAGAGCTGGAGATGCCCGACCGGCCAGCACCCAGCCCAGCTGCCCAGCATGCTGTGGGCTGTCCTGGCTCACCTTGGCCTCCTGGGGCCGACGGAGCTGCCACTCACAAAGGCATGATACTGCTGGCCCCGAAAAGACCCCGATTCAAAATTCAAAGCCCCATTTCTACCAAATGCAGGTGCTTTTGCGCCACCATAAAACAGAAGGTGAGAGGCGGAACCAGCGTGTCGGGCCATCTGTACTTGGAGACAGTTCATTGGGGTGGCCCTGATCCAATGTGACTGGTGTCCTCATAAGAGGTCATGACACAGACACACACAGAGGATGGCCAGGGCAGGACAGGGAGCACACGGCCCTCTGCAAGCCCAGGGGAGGGCCCCCACACACCCTGACCCCGACTCCAGCCTCTGGACTGTGACGTACACTTCTGTTTTTAAGCCGCTGCGGTACAGGTTAAGCATCACTAATCCGAAATTTGAAATGCTCCCAAATCTGCAACTTCCTGAGCACTGACCTGACACCAAGTGGGCACTCCACACCTGCCCTCATGGTCACAGTTCAAGTTCAGGTGCACTAAAAACACGTACGGAACCACCTTTAGTGGAACGGACGCATTTCCAGTCTAGACAGGGGTCCTGTCCCCACAATACCTCATTATGAGTATGCAAATAATCCCACACCCAGAACGATCTGGAATCTGAAACAGTCCTGGTCCCCAGCACTTCTGATATGAGGGTCCCCCTGTATTGGCCACGGCAGCCCACTAGGCAGCCCCTGACCCAAGCTCGCAGCCTCACACCCCCATCCTGGGCTCAGGTGTCCACCCTGCTGGCCTCACCTGCAGCATCTGGAGGGGCTCCCGCTGGCTTCGGTCCTCCAGTTGCAGCAGCAGCAGGTCCAGGGCGTGACCCTGCTGGTCCAGGCAGGCCTTGCTGTCCCGCAGCCTGGCTGCCGTTTCCTCTTCCTCCTCCTTCAGGGCCTGGAGGAGTCTCCGCTCTTCCTCCACCAGGAAGAGGGCCACCTTCTCAAACTCCACCACGATGCGCTGTCTCCGCTCCTTCACTCTGTCCTGCAGGTGTGGGGTGCCCACACTCAGCCCTGAGACGTGGCCCCAGGTGGGATGGCCCTGCTGGGTGGCTGCACGTCTCTCCTGGCTCCCTAGTGACCCAGAGAACTCGGGCCGAGGGTGGGAACCAGGGACTTGGACGGAGGCCTTCGGACTGTCACTGGGGGCTCCCCTGAGCCTGAGGGCAGTGACCACACCCAAACACCCACGTGCTCTTGCTCAGAGGGTTCAGAAGTGACCCCCAAAGTAGGTCACTCAGGCATGTTGCATAAAAATTACAGGATGACATTGTTTTGGAAAAATGTCCTCACTGGGCCCCCGCAGGCAGGCTGAAGTCAGAGTGGAGTGACCCACGCTGAAGTCTCTCCACACCAGCACTCAACAGACCTAAGAAATCAGGATTACAGAGACGCAGCCAACCTTCCCCAACAGGCTGCTTGATCATCGGGCACTTACACAACAGCTCAGTAGCGAAGCACCTGCCTGACGTGCCCAAGCCTGGGTGCAACCCAGCACCCAGGCAGCGGAGCTGGTGTCGACCAGCGCGTTACTCTGCTGTTTGACCTGTCTCTCTCTCCTCCTGCCCAACGAGGAAAAGGACTTTGGAGCCACGACCCACCTCTTGTGCTATCCTCCCTGCTTTGCGAGCCCTTTCCTGTCTTTAAATCCGATCTTGGCTTAGCCCACGCTTACCCTATTTTATGGAACAAAGAGTTGCCCGATTCTGGAATTAGCGATAAAGACAAGATCTTTGACCTAGCCAGGTGTGGTGGTGCATGCTTGTATTCCCAGCTACTCTGGAGGCTGAGGTGGGAGGATTGCTGCCCTTGAACTTGGGTGGCATGATATCAAATAAATAAATAAATAAATAAAAATAAAAAAGGGCTGGGGATGTAGCTTAGGATGGGGCTCCTGCTCCGTATGTTCCATGGGTTCAACCCCATGGAAATAAATGAAGGAAAGAAACCAGCTGGGCCTGGTGTGTAGCCTGAAGTCCCAGCTCCTAGGGAGGCTAAGGCAGGAGGATGGCTTGAGCCCAGGAGTGCCAGGCCAGTCTGAATTACAGTGCATTTAAAGATTTGTGGTTTTGGGGGATAGTGTGACCCCATCTTAGAAAAAATGACCTTTCAATGTGCTGTGATATGTCCTGTGGCAAGCATCAGATGGTCTAGAAGGCTCCCTCTGAGCCTCGCTGGGTGAGGCTCCTCCTCTGCCCCTTGCATGTCTTCCCCTCCTGTGCACCTGTCTCATGTCAGCTTAATTCCTGGGCCGGCTGCCAAACCCAGAGGGGCAGAAAGAGACTCTTCACGCAGTAGCCCCTGCACGGCAGCATCGCCCACCTGGAGCAAGGGTAGGACGCAGGGATCGTGAGGTGCAGGGGGTGGAGGGGCTGCAGGACCCCCCGCACTGGCACCCACCTGCCATTCAGCTGAGGTCCGTTCCTCCTGGGCTTGCAGCTTCTGTGTCTTGGTCACCTCCTCCCGAAGGTAGCCCATGTCCTCCTCTAACTTCAACTGTGGGTGCACAAGACCACAGAACTTGGGGTCAGGGGTTCCCCCACCTCTGCCCAGAATCTGGAGCTGCATTGACTCCAAAGACCCTCCTAAAGCAGAGTGTGGGGTTCAGTATACCACCCCGTGCCATGCAAGCCAGCAGTTAAGTTCAGAGCACACACCCTGATGCTCACCTCTGAGCATGACCCCCAGCACCCCACCTCAGAGCCCGACACCCCAACACAACTGTGACTCAAGGATTGTTTGGGCTAAGGGAACTAAAAAACAAAAGTGCTGTTACCAGGCTCCCGGTCCTCCCCGGTCCTCCCCGTGCTGCCTGTTCCTCCTGAAGAGGGAGGAGGGCCGCCAGATCTCCTGGCAGGGTGGGAGGTTGGACCAGAGTCGCTGCAGACAGCCAGGCACCTGCCCTTCCCCGCCACCCCTCACCTGGGGCTGCTCTAGGCGGCCCCTTCGACTGAACTGTCACAATTTCCTCCTCTTTTTCAGAGTGGGACGCTGTCCCTTGGTGTTCAGGGGCGCGAACACAGCCTGAGCTGGCCCACCTTGGAGGTCTGGCTGCCCGTTCTGCCCAGGAGCCAGAAGATACCTGGCGCAGAGCCCGGAGCCCCGCCCACAACACTGTCTCCCGAGCCTCCAAGCCTCTGCCTGCTGCCCACCTTGTACTCCTGCACTGCCTCCTCCACGGGCAGCACCCTGTGCAGCCGGTGCTCCCGCGCCTCCCTGCACACCACACAGATGGGGACCTGGTCCTCCTGGCAGAACAGCTTGAGCGGCTCCTGGTGCGCCTGGCACAGGTCCCGCTTGTGCAGCCCAGGGTGCTGGCGCGCCATCTCAGCCACCTTGGTGAGCAGGCGGTTGGGCCGCAGGTTCCTCTGGGGGGACACCTCCCTGCACTCTGGGCAGGGGAAGGAGCCCTTCTGCTTCTTCCTTCCCTTCTTGCCTTTTGTCTTCTCCCAGCTCGTCTGGATGCACTCGCGGCAGAAGTTGTGGCCGCAGGTGGTCATCACAGGGTCTGTGAAGTAGTCCAGGCAGATGGAGCATGTGGCCTCCTCCTGCAGCTTCCTGGCAAGCTCCACGGCGTCCATGCTCCACGGATGTGAGGTCAGGGTTCTGGGAGACTCTGGGGAGCAGCTTGGCCTCCGATGGGTGCTCGGTTGGCTCGCCGAAGTCACCCGTCCTAGAGGGGGACAAGAGCCCAACACCCAACACACCACTGTGACATATGAATTATTTGAGCTCAGGGAACTAAATAAGCAAAAGTGCTCTTGCAAGACCCCCCTGGTCCTCCCTTGTTCTTCCTGAAGAGGGAGGAGAGCCAATCAGGGAGTTGACAGCTGTTTGACTCATTTTATTGTATTTTTAAATTTCTTTTTGGTCTGGGGATTAAATCTGGGGTGCTTTACTATTGAACCATGTCCCCAGGCCTTTTTATTTTTTATTTTGAGACAAGGTCTCACTAAGCTGCTGAGGGATTCAATGAGGTGCTAAGATTGGTCTCAAACTTGTGATCCTCCTGACTCAGCCTCCCCCATTGGTGGGATTATGGGTGCCACCACACCTGGCAGCTGTTATCTTTAGATTCCTTAATAACAGGCACAAATGCATTCTGGAAACTACAAAGACCCTCTTTGGCCAGATGCCACAGTCCCCTCCAACCCATCCTCCAGCCCGGCCCTGGCCCTGGCCCTGGGTTATCTTCAGCCTGCCAGGCCAGTCTTCACAGAGGATCCTGCTAAGTGGCCCCACTTGGCTACTTGGTCAAGTCCTCATCCCCTCCTTTGGTGTCCAACCCTGACCTGCCTTCTAGGAGGGGGTACCCTGCTAGGTCGGTTTAGCTGGAAGCCCCCTTCCCTCCAAGTTTCTGGATACTTGACTTCCATCCCCTGAGCTACGGTGCCTTTGCTGCTGGAGGCGAGTCCCATTTCTCCCCTCGGACAACACTCCCACTGCAAGAGCCTCCAATAAAGGGCCTTTTAACCATTGTCAGAATAATTTTGTTTCCTTCAACAAAACCCCTGTACAACAAAGGAGGGAAACTTCGGGAAGAAAAGACAACTTTTCCACTAGGGAGCAAGGCGCAGTGTGGAAAAGACAAGAATGTACACACACACACACACACACACACACACACGAGCACGAAATGCACACATGTATGCAAACACGTTTCACACACACAAACACAAAATACCTCCAAAACGTGCACGTTCACAAACAGCACAAAGGCACGGCTGTAAACGCGCGTGACCACACAGGCACGCGTGCACATGCGCACGCTGAAGCACACTCAGGCCCATGTAAGCATGTGTGCCCAAGGTGTGCATGCATGTGCACTGCTGGTGGCAGGCACTGCAGGGCACGTGCGCTGCACACGGGCACCTCCAAGTCTGACACGCAGGACTCATGCCGTGGGGAGACCCTTCCCCTCCCTACCTCACAGGGTCCTTGTCGGGGCCAGCAGCGAGAACGGACCAGAACCCAGGCCCCCAGCGCTCCCTCCCGCTCCACTCGTCCGCAATCCCTAAAGCAGTGGCGTCTCTGGATTCCTCGGCTACTCTGGAGTGGGTGCCACGTTCATTTCAAGAGAGCCCTCTGTAAGCAGAGCAGGTGGCGTTAGCTCCTGGCCTCCAAGTCCTCCGGAGCCCTAAGGGGTCACAGCTGGGCAGGGGAAAGGTGAGCATGGGTGTCCGGCTTGCGCTGGGGCTGGGGCGGGCCCCCAGGGCCCTGGGCACTACTGTTCCTTTGTCCATGTGGGTTTCATCCAGGGACCTGTGTGTCCAGATTGGCCCATGGTCCCACGTGTGACCCTCCCCAGGGGCAGAACGGCCCAGCAGAAGCGGGAAGGCTGGCGTTGGAGGGTTGGGTGGGCCCGGGGTGGGCCCAGAGCGGAAGTGTGGTCTCGGAGGAGCTGGTACTCACAGAAGGGGGCCCTGCACTGTGCCCGGCGCCCCGGCCCAGCCCGCACACTCTCGGCTGGGAAAGGTTGGGTTTGCGCGGAGGAGTCCATGGGGCGACCGCCGGGCCTGGGGCGCCCGGGGAGAGCGGCATAGGGGCTTTGTGGCGTCAGCAGGGCGAGCTGGTTAGCAAGGGGCAGGGGCCGCAGGGGCGGGGCCTGTGACCTGTGGGGCGGGGCTTGCAGGGAGGCGAGACAGAGGCGGGGCCTCTCTGTTCTGGGGCGGGGCTTGCTTGAAGGGGGAGGAGACAGAGGCGGGGCCTCACTGGTTCCTGGTAGGATTTGCAGGGAAGGGGAGGAAGTAGCCCAGGAGTCTCTGCTAGCCAGGATTGGGGATCCCAGAGGGGCGGCAGGCCTGGGGGGCGGTGGGGTAGAGGGGAAGAGAGATTGCTGTGGGATGAGGCCAGAGCTTGGGGAGGGAAGTTGTGGGGCAAGGGAGCAGGAGGGCGCTGCAGTTGAGGGAGGGAGATTGTGGTGGCAGCCGGCACAGGCGCCCCAGTAGGAGGAGATGCAAGAGGTGAGGCCGTGGACGGCCTGTTCTGGGCTCCGGATTTAGCCGGCGTCAGGCGCAGACAGCGGCTTCCCTGAGCCCGCTGGGCCGCAGGGGCTTCAGGCCTGCAGTCACTGGCAGCAAGGTGGGGGTCTGTCACTCAGCACTCCCCTGGCAGGTGCTGAAGGCCCCAGTCTCAGACCTCCATGTACCTGTCCTTCCGATCAGCGAGGGGGTTCCAGGCTGAGGCTTTAGTTCAGTTTAGAGAACAGCAAGCAAAAACAAACCAAAATCAAAGCAAAACAAAACCCTCAAAAACCAAAACCTGAAAAGGAAATAAAATTACAGAATTTTAGAAAAGTGAATAAAAGATTTAAGAGGGCAAACCCAAGGCAAGAGAACACAGCCATGCACACACTGCTGGGGTGGCATCTTGCTGCACTTGCTGCCTGTGCCCCGGGGGCTGGTCTTGGCTGAAGGGTTTTCCAGAGCAGAGCACTGGTGCGGCCTTGCCCACCCAGCACAACCGACAGCGCCTTCAGCCTCACGGGCAGCACTGCACAGATAAAACGCGGGCGAGCGAACTGCATTCCACCTCCTTCTTTGGTATCACTTCCCCTGAGCCATGGAATCTTGGTTTTGGAAGAGCCCCTACGGTTGCACAGTCGCTCACCTTGTCAAAGCTGAGTCCTTCTCGCCAGGACCCTGGTAATGACCACCCCCCGAACCATGCCCACTGAAGGAGATGCTGGCTGGACCACGTGGGAATTGGGGAGAAATGGCCTCTGGGCCCTGCAGCTTCCAACCCAGGCCCCTGTTTGACCTTTTGAGAGAATGCAGAGAGAGCATCTTCTAGGGGATGCAGCCCTTCAATAGTGGAGTCTCTATCAACCCCACACCTCACCCAATCCTCATTCCCTGACCACTGGGGGGCGTGGGGGACGGGGGTTCTTCAGGCCTAGCATTTACATGGCCGCCACCATCTTCCAGGACCTGGCGATTTGACAGCTTCTCTCTGACCCTGCTGTATCTCTGAGGGTTTTGTTGCTGTAACCAACAGCACCAATCCCAGAGGCTCACAACTCCTATTATTTCTGATACACTATGTGCATCTTTGGCCTTAATGGGAGGGAAAACAAAGCTTTTCCTTCACCCTTAGGTTCTGTGCCTGGGGCCTGCAAACTAAACTGACAAGACTCAGATTAACAGGAAATGTCATGTACATTTCATCTTGTTCTTCATTTTACATGCATGGGGTTTTCCTGAAAACAGTGGTTGTTAGACATGGGGGCTTCTATGTCACTTTAACAGAGTGGTATGTTGTGACTAGATGGGATTGGGCTTGTCCCAAGTTGTGGGAAGGTAACTAGGAAAGGCGTGAGGTGACTGATGGTAGATAAGGATGGCTTGTGTACAGCCACCTTGGTGCCCTCTGCAGGAACAAGGTTCCTTTTGGTACAGGAGAGGTTCTCCTTGATGACAGCAAACTTCTGCTGCAAGTGGCATATTTGGGGTGGCATGTCCTGGTCCTGCCTGGGGCTTTGTGCAGCAGTGACGCAGGCCAGTTCCTGGCTCTGGCATCTGGAGTAGTGCCAAGAATGGATTCAGGACACGCGTTGGAAACAGATGCAGCACCCAACTCTCTGGACTCCGCCGGTGGCAGGCTGAGGAGAGTCTGAACCACCCCTGCACCTGACTAGCTGGACTAAGGAGCGGGAACCCTGTCGCCCAGGAACCCGCGTGGTACAGCCACTTTCTCCGACTCAGTAAGTGGCTCTGAAAAGAGCCTTTGGGGTGACAGCAGCACGATGGTGGGTGGCCCTGGAGCCTAGGCCCGCTCCCCGCGGATGCGGCGCGCCAGCTGGATGTCCTTGGGCATGATGGTGACACGCTTGGCGTGGATGGCGCACAGGTTGGTGTCCTCGAAAAGCCCCACCAGGTAGGACTCGCAAGCCTCTTGCAGCGCCATAACCGCCGAGCTCTGGAAACGCAGGTCGGTCTTGAAATCCTGCGCTACCTCGCGCACCAGGCGCTGGAACGGCAGCTTTCGGATCAGCAGCTCGGTAGACTTCTGGTAGCGGCGGATCTCACGCAGCGCCACGGTGCCTGGGCGGTAGCGGTGCGGCTTCTTCACACCTCCGGTTGCAGGTGCGCTCTTACGGGCCACCTTGGTGGCCAGCTGCTTTCGGGGCGCCTTGCCGCCGGTGGACTTGCGAGCCGTCTGCTTGGTTCGGGCCATAGCTTCGGTACTGCTCCTTCTGTCTTTCTTCGACTATCGGAGCTTCGGAGCAAGCCTACCTTTATAGAACCTCCTGCGCTCCCATTGGCTGGCCACCGGGTGGCGTGATGGCAGACTACGCTCTGATTGGTCCATGGGCTGCGCGGTCCGAAGCCTTCCTCTTATATTCGCACCTGTTCTCCCAGCTCCCAGAAGCGGCGTCAGCTTGTCGAGGGCCAGTTTGTTCGTGGCCTGCATTCTCTCTCCTCTCCTGGATTCCTTCTCTTCCTTTCAGCCCTGTTCTTACCCTTCTCCGCTGGCCAAGGTGGAAAAAACCTTCTAGGAGCCAGCACTCTGCTTTGCAGTTTTACATGTGATAATGTTGATTTTTTCGGGGGTTCTCGGAACCCGGAAAATAGCCACAGTTTAAAGGACTCTTCCACCCCTTCTGACCGTCAAGAACCTCCTTGCCCACATGGCCAGACGAGACTGATGCCGTGGAGTTACAAATATGAACGGAGGCCACCTCAGCTGCACCAACCAACCTGTATAAAACCTTGCTAGACTGACCCCTCTTCTGGTTACTCTCCTCCACAGCTGCCCCTCTGTCCACCCCGTGTGTCAGAACTTCATCCTACTCACTTCTCCACCCAGTTAGCGACTCCAGCCCAGGCCGGCTTTGCTGCATCCATGATGAGCTCAACCGCTTATTCTCACTGATCAATCCAAACAAGGTGAGCAAGTTGCTTGTTTGCCCAGCTTTGGGTCAGCTTCAGTCCTCCCTCTGGGGCCCTCCTGGAACAGGCCAGTCTTGGGTACAGCATTCTCAGATCTGTCCCTCAGCCTCCCTTCATCCTACTTCCCCTGGGCCACTCACCCCATGCTTCCAGTTCAGTTTCCCAGAAATTGAAAAATTAAAAGTCGAAATTCCTGAGGCCCCTGGAACTTCTTACACTCCATCTGGTCCACACTCTGCCCCCAGCATTCCTCAACATGACCCCTGGAGTGCTCCTGTCTGTTGGTGGCTCAGTGGCCTCTGCTCCAGGGCACACTGGACTGTCCTGCCACTTGCGGAACGGTGTATTTTGTCATCACATATGATGCAGGGTTTTGGTGGTGGTTGTTTTGTTTTTTGTTTTTTTTTTTTTGAGAGGTCTTGTTTTATCAGGATGAGAAATGATCAGTCAGTTGTTGTGGTTATTACTTTGGTACTGGGGATTGAACCCAGGGGCACTTAATCATTGAACCACATCCCCTTTTAATTTTTATTTTGAGACAGGGTCTCCCTAAGGTGCTTAGGGCCTCACAAAATCGCTGAGGTTGGCCCTGAGGCTGGATCCTCGTGCCTCAGCCTTTCAAACCGCTAGGATTAAATCAGGTGTGAACCGTCATGCTTGACTTCACTTGTTACTTTATTCAGAGTTTACTGTTCACTTAAAAAGATAATTTTCCAGTATCAGCAAAATGGTTTCAGTAATGATAGGGAACCTTTATACCTGGAGGGATGCTCCGTGGGCTGCGCCGCCCAAAGTGCTCGGCCAGGCAGGTTTCTCTTGCCTGCTGGGAGCTCGGCTTTGCTGGGGGGAGATCTGGGAGCCATGCCAACCACACAGGGCCTTGAGGGAAGGAAACAGCGAATCAGTGGAAGGGATGCACCCTGGCTCACTGGTGTCGGGGTGGCCCCTGAACTGCCTGTGGAAGGCCCCTCGAGGCCAGGTTGTGCCCAGAAGGGCTCACAGGCCACATTATAAGGCCCCAATTGCACAGGTCCCTAAACAGATTTAAAGCACACAATGAGGAGCAAGCGGAAAGGGATTTACTGAGCACGGGGGTCCCGGGTGCTGTTGTCTGCTGTCAGCCTTTCCTGCCGGTAGTGTATTACGAGGATCAGGACTCAGTGTGAGCAGGCACTGTGCCAGTGGCACACAGGTGTGGCGACTCAGGGGCAGGCTCCTCTGGCTGTGCTAAAGGGAAAGTGTCTTGCAAGGGTGTCTGAGCTGGTGTAGAATGAAGATGCTATGATAGCTCTGCATGCCCCGGAGTGTACCTGGACATCCAGGGCCTCTTGTCTGCTTAGATCCCAGACATGCACCTTTTGTGTGCTCAGTTATCCTGGACGTGCATCTGCCTGGATCCTGGATGTGCACCTTTTGTGTGCTCAGTGATCCTGGACATGCATCTGCCTGGTCCTGGACATGCACCTTTTATGTGCTCAGTGATCCTGGACATGCACCTTTTATGTGCTCAGTGATCCTGGACGTGCATCTGCCTGGATCCTGGACGTGCACCTTTTATGTGCTCAGTGATCCCGGACGTGCACCTTTTGTGTGCTCAGTGATCCTGGACGTGCACCTTTTGTGTGCTCAGAGATCCTGGATGTGCACCTTTTGTGTGCTCAGTGATCCTGGACATGCACCTTTTGTGTGCTCAGTGATCCTGGACATGCATCTGCCTGGATCCTGGACATGCACCTTTTATGTGCTCAGTGATCCTGGACATGCACCTTTTGGGTGATCAGTGATCCTGGACATGCATCTGCCTGGATCCTGGACGTGCACCTTTTATGTGCTCAGTGATCCCGGACGTGCACCTTTTGTGTGCTCAGTGATCCTGGACATGCACCTTTTGGGTGATCAGTGATCCTGCACATGCACCTTTTGTGTGCTCAGGGATCCTGGTCGTGCACTTTTTGTGTGCTCAGTGATCCTGGACGTGCACCTTTTGTGTGCTCAGTGATCCTGGACGTGCATCTGCCTGGATCCCGGACGTGCACCTTTTGTGTGCTTGGTGATCCTGGAGTGCACCTTTTATGTGCTCAGTGATCCTGGTCGTGCACCTTTTGTGTGCTCAGGGATCCTAGACATGCATCTGTCCTGGATATTTCATCTCTTGTGTACTTACAAAGTATTGACAATCTCTTGTATAGTTATTGATTTTGAATATATAAAGCCTCTTGAATACTTAGTGTTCACCTGAATGTCCAATGCCTCTTGTGTATTTAGTGGTCCTGGATATTTGGCACCTCTGGCATGCATAGTGACCATGGATATTTAGTGCCTGTTGTATGCTGGTATCCTGAACATCCTCTGCCTGTTTTGTGATGAGGGCAGTTGAGTGCCTCCCTCTGTCATAGTCAGTGATCCAGCATGTCACTGCCTCCTGTCTGCTCCTGCCTCCTGGGCACGCAGTGCGTAGGTCTTCTCACCCACTTCTGCTCTGAGAACCTCCCCCCACTCTCCTTCCTACTTATCTCTGTGTAGCAAACCTTAGGGAATTCTTCCATCCTCATGCCAACAACAGGGTGGTCAGGCAAGAGGACATGCAAGGGCTTTGGCCTGTTCAAAGACCAAGCATGCCTTTTCACTCCTTCAACTGTGGAGGTCTGAGGCCCTGGCATCCAGGCCTTCCGGCTGTCTGATCTGCAGGTGTCTCTCCTGATTTGCAGGGAGTCTTCCCTTCTTTCACCTGCTTTTTTTGCAGAGTCTTTTTCCCTTTCATTACGTTCACGTGATCACGCATCCTGTGCTAGGTGTCACATGTGGGAGCGTGTTGTCCGGCCCTGCCTTGAGGGTGTTCTTCTTATTCCTTATCCACAGTTTTGGCAGTTCTGTTTTTCACTGAAGTCCACGGTCCATTTTGAGTTGATGTTTGTGTCAGGTCAAACTGAAGCGGCTACAGGGGAGGAAGCAGATAAAAGACGCCTAACAACTCACTGCGAGCACAGAGGGCCAGGTAACGCGCCAGAGGTGACCAATCAGGAGGAGACCTGCTGACCCTGACGTCCACCTTGGTCCACCTTTCCTGGGCATGACCCCCCAGCCCCTTCCTCTGTATAAAAACCCTGAGCAGCCAAAGCCACGTGCGACTTCTTCTGGCTCTCCCACCCCCACTCTCACCCCAGAGGGCTGGGATCTCGTCTGGGAGCGCAATCTCTAATAAAGCCTACCACTTCCATCTGGCTCTGGTCTGGCCATTCACTGGCATTATTTATATTATTTATATTTCCGTCGAGGTGAGCTAGTAATTTGGTCCAAACCCGCTCCAACGAATTTACAGTTTGTGAGTTCATCTCTCCCCTGTGCGATGTTCAGGGCTCTGGCCCATCTGCTGACAAGGCTGCCCTTCCCAGCTGACGCACCGCCTGCTTTCACAAGTGTGGTGGGAACGCGTGCCAGCCGTGCTGCTCCTGGGCGTCCTGTCCTGCACGTCGTCTAGCCATCGCATCCGCAGAGGAGCCCTCTCACTGCTCTCCTCTTCAAGGTTGTGCTAGCCCCGTAGGAAGGTTTGCAACGAGCTGGCTTCTGCCTACAGAAGTCCTTGCACGGACTGTGGCAGGAATGGCGTGAAACCCCTGCCTGGGGCTGGGAGGACTGGCGTCCGCTGTGTGCTCCTCAGTCCACCCGCCAGGCGCACGTCTGCACCGGCCACCTTTGACTTCTTTTCCCATTGCTTCGCGGTTCCCAGCATCCAAGTCCATCTGGGTGTCTTTTCATCTTTGATGAACGCCTGTTCCGTCAACATTGGGTTGACTCTAAGGGCATCGTGCTTCTGACTCCAGTTCTCACGGGCTTGTTGCATGGACAGCCACCAGAATGACTTCTTTGCGGCTCTTGTCTGTGTCCCGGCCTTACTGAGTTCACCTGCTAGTTCTCAGAGTTGTCTTGTAGATCCTGGGAGAAGTTCCGTGGACACAATCACTCATCTGAACCAGGTTTGATTTCTTCAATCCCAATTTGTAATGCCTTTTACCTCTTTTTTCCTTTCCCCCTTACTTCCCTAGCTAAAATTTCCAACACTGTTGGTGGAGTGGTGGTGAGATGGACACTGCTTTCTTGCTCCCCGTCACTGGGAGAGAGCAGCAGTCTGTCACTGTCACCTCCTTAGCTGCAGGTTTCCTGTGGTGTGCTTCATCAGGGTGAGGGAATTCTCTATTACTGGTTTGCTGACTTTTAAAAAACAACGAATAGGTGTTGGAGTTTGCCTGCTGCCTTCTCTGCATCCGCCGAGGTGTGTGCGTGTGGGTGTGTGTTCTTTAGCTTGCTCTGTTCATTGATTTTAGGTAGATTTTATTTTCAAGCAGTGAAATTACATTTTGAGAACATTGTGTGTTGAAGTGAGAAGTAGAGGAAGGACTGAAGTCTAGGAGATTGGCAGGGAGCCTGCTGAAGTGGTGCAGCTCAGAAGTGAGGACACACTCATTTCCTGGGTATCACACTGCGGATGCCAAACGCCCCAAGGCTGAGAGTTGAAGGTGAGTTGCCACTGCGACTGGCCGTGTGGTGCCACGGCAGGCGGTGGACCTTCAGGAGCAGGAGCCTCGTTGGAGGAAGCCAGTCACTGGGCATGTCCTCGAGGCCTGGCCTCCCCTCTGCCGCCCACCTCCTGGCTGCCACGAGGGGAGCAGATCTCCTCTGCCACATGCCCCCACACGATGTCCTGCAGCACCCCAGGCTCAAAGCAGCTGGAGCCTCCAAAACCAGGAGCCCACACAACCTGTCCTCCTTGAAAGCTGATTGTCCAGGTGTGGACTTTGTCTCTGTTCAGACGACAGCAACGGAAAGCGCCTGACGCCTGGGGCGGTTGTGGCATGTCACCACACACTGGGTGGACTCACGTCACAGGTGTGTTCTTCCATGGTTCTCGAGACCGGCAGTTGGAAAGGGACGTGTGGGTGGTGTTGACCTCCTGAGGCTCTGGGGACCCTTCCTGCTTCTCCAGGACATCTGTGCCTCGGCTGCCTCATCGCTCGCGCCTTTGCCTCTGGTCAGCTGACTCCCTCCTCTCTCTGCGTCTCTTGTTCTGGGCACCGTTATGGAGACACTTGTCCTTGGCTTGATGATCAGGATGATCTACTCACTTAAAAATCTATGACTTTATTACACTTGTGATGACCGTTCTTCAAAGGTCACGGCCACAGGGAGGAGGTCCTTTCAGGAGGCTGTCCTTCAGCTGGTGCAGTTGGCATTCCAGCCAGGGCAGCGGCGGCGGAGTGCAGAGGATGCATGCGCCTGGGCTGTGCGGAGTTGGCTCCAGGAGGGCTTTCGGTGGTCTCTGCAATAGCTAGTAAGGCCAAAACGAGCCAGGGACCCTGCTGTGGTCTCAAAGTTTGTGTCCCCTCCAAATTTGTATGTTGAAACCTAACCTCGAGTGATGGCATTTGAAGGCAGGGCGTTGGGAGGTGACAGGGGGATGAGGTCGGAGCCTTGGGGTGGCATCGTGCCTGCTCTGGTTTGAAGGTGGCTCTCAAATCTCCTGCCCTAAGGTCATGTGTTGGTGGTCGGTGGAGCAACGGGGTCAGGAGGGCCCTGTGGTCACCAGGGCATAGTGGTTAAGGTGGGCATGGCTGTTAGAAAGCTGCGCCGTCCGGCACCCGTGAGGGCCTCGGGGGCCCTCCCCAGGTCATGGTGTGCAGAGCCCTCGCCTGATGCCAGTCGATGGCAGCACCGTGGTAGGGGTGGCCCAGTCTCCAGGATGCTGAGCTGCTAAACTACCCTCTTTCAGTCCCCGCCTGTGCCATTTTGCTATAGCAACAGAAGTGGGACTGACAGCGCCTCCTAAGGATGTGAGTGGAGGGCACACTCAGCAGCACGGAGGGCACAGCAGTGGTGCCATCCCTGAGGGGAGAGTCACAGACACCCGTCTGGGACACCTTGGTGCTCGACTTTCAGCCTCCAGAGCCTTGAGTGACACACTCAGTTGTCTGTCAATCACCCAGTCTACAGTACTTTGTCACAAACCCAAGCGGGGCAAGCAAGAAAAGAGGAGGCCCAGGAGGAGTGGTCAGAGCCCCAGGTGAGTCCTTGGAGAGTGGCAGTAATGCCTGCGGGTCCTCTTACCCCAGGCCCGTGGCTCCCGACATCAGCCCAGCTGCCATGACTTGGTATGACTCCCGGAGTGTCCCTCGAGGGACAGTGTGGCGATTCCAGGTGGGGCCTCAGGACCCTTGAGCCCAAACTACTAACTTACCACTGCCTCATCCCTAACCCTCCAGCTGACCCATCCTAACCCTCTACCTGACCTTCCATGTGACCAGTCCTCCTGACCAATCCTGACCTGCCAGCTGACGTCCTTGAACACCCAACTGACTCATCCTGACCCCCCATGTCACCTATCCTTGACTCTCTAGCTTACCATCCCTGCCCTCCAGCTGACCATCCCTGCCTTCCAGCTGACCATCCCTAACCCTCCAGCTGACCACACTTGACTCACCAGTTGACCCATCGCTGACCTCCAGTTCTTCCCCCAGTGGGCAGCAAATGCCCATAAACCAGCATTAGTCTGTCCACCAACTGGAAGAGTCCTGCCAGCAGGTGGTGAGGGGAGTTCTACCCTGGGCTGAGGGTCAGCTGAGGCCAGAGCCCAGGCCCCATGGAGGTGGGCCGGGGCCCAAGGGCAGCGCTCCAGGAGAAGCAGCTCCCACTCCAACAGCCAGACCCGAGCCGAGCGACAGGGGACCTGGTGTCTCAGCCACCTGAGCAGAGGCTGCTGCAGGCAGGCAGTGAGGTGGCGTGAGCCTGTCGGGAGCGGGCACCACCAACGTGGCTGTGGGCCACTGCTGAGCGGGGAGAGTCTGCTTGCTGTGTGGCCCAAGGCTTGCTGAGCAACACCCAGAACACAGAGACTCCGGGTACAAAGGCGACCCAGGGTCGCTGCCGCAGGACAGAGGAGTCACCAAGGGGCAATGCACAGCCTGAACCTGTCTGCCTGGAGAAACCGTGTCAGCCAGGGTGACACCGTCACCCAGAGTCCACAGGGCACAGACGCCGGGAGGAGGGGGTGGGCAGTGTTTTCTCCGAGGGGGGTTTTAACATCTGCCTGGCACCAGGCCCTCCAGCCCCACAGCACAGCTGTGCCCAGTGTCCGTGATCCTCAGCTGGAGGGTGCGCAGCCGGCCCTTCACATCTGCAGTTCCACCAACCTGGCTTCAAAGACATTTGTAAAAATTGTGTCTGTCCTAAACACGTGCAGTCTTTTCTCTGGTCATGATTTTTTTTTTTTTGGAACTGGGGATTGTACCCAGGGACACTCGGCCACTGAACCACATCCCCAGCCCTATTGTGTATTTTATTTAGAGACAGGGTCTCACTGAGTTGCTTAGGGCCTCGCTAAGTTGCTGAGGCTGGCTTTGAGCGCGTGATGCTCCTGCCTCAGCCTCCCAAGTGCTGGGATTACAGGCATGCGCCACCACACCCGGCCATGATTTCTGAAACCACCTAGTAGAACAACTGCTTATGTAGCATTACATTGTATTGTGTCATCGTACAAGTTATCCAAGATTATTTATGTTTTTAGGTTAGACACAAATGGCATGGCATGACACAAGGGATGTGAGCACCCTTAAAGTTTGGTATCCACAGAGTCCTGAAGTCAGTCCCCTATGGGTACTGAGGTCAAGGGTAATGTCCTCTAGGTTCATCCAAGTGGTAAAAAATATCAGGATGCCAACCTTTTTAAGGGCTGTGTGGTGTTCCACTGTCTGGACTTCATATTTCCTGTGACATTCCCTCGTTGCTGGGCACAAGGCACTGGGATCAGTGATGCTGTAAACACAGGAGGGCAGGTGTCTCCTGAACACACAGGTCATTTCCCAGAGGTGGAATTGCTGTCCTATGGTGGCTTTGTTTTTCATCCTGAGATGGGAGATTATTGGTCATGTGGATGAACTTGTGAGGACAGACCCACAGAGCAATCTAAACATGACGGCAAAGGGGGACAGACCCACCCCGTGGAGAGGAATACAGATAGAGCAAAGCCAGGTGGAGCACACCTACCAAAAACCCCGTCCCTGGATGTTTCTGAGGTTGGCCCAGGCTGCATTCTTCTTCTAGAACGCTGAACCTTTTCCTTAACTTCATTGATAGGACACCTACTCACACAGAGGTGTGCAGAGTGACTGAGGTCACCCCGATGCAGACCTGGGCTGAGTGACTGAGGTCACCACGATGGAGACCTGTGCAGAGTGACTGGGGTCACCCTGATGGAGACCTGTGCACAGTGACTGGGGTCACCCAGATGGAGACGTGTGCAGAGTGACTGAGTTCACCCTGATGGTGACCTGTGCAGAGTGACTGAAGTCACCCTGATGCACACCTGTGCTGAGTGACTGAGGTCACCCTGATGCAGACGTGCGCAGTGACTGAGGTCACCCCGATGGAGACGTGTGCAGAGTGACTGAGGTCACCCCAATGGAGACCTGTGCAGACTGACTGAGGTCACCCCGATGCAGACCTGGGCAGAGTGACTGAGGTCACCACGATGCAGACCTGGGCAGAGTGACTGAGGTCACCCCGATGGAGACCTGTGCAGAGTAACTGAGGTCACCCTGATGGAGACGTGTGCAGGGTGACTGAGGTCACCCTGATGCAGATCTGTTCAGAGTGACTGAGGTCACCCTGATGGAGACCTGTGCTGAGTGAGTGAGGTCACCCTGATGGAGACCTATAGACAGTGACTGTCGTCACCCTGATGGAGACCTCTGCAGAGTGACTGAGGTCACCCGGATGGAGACCTGGGCAGAGTGAATGAGGTCACCCCGATGAGACCTGGGCAGAGTGTCTGAGGTCACCCCG
>JAJEJO010047938.1:112148-125173 GCA_020662805.1 Glaucomys volans
TCACCCCGATGGAGACCTATACACAGTGACTGATGTCACCCCGATGGAGACCTGTGCAGAGTGACTGAGGTCACCCCGATGGAGACCAGTGCACAGTGACTGAGGTCACCCTGATGGAGACCAGTGCACAGTGACTGAGGTCACCCTGATGGAGACCAGTGCACAGTGACTGAGGTCACCCTGATGGAGACCTGTGCAGAGTGACTGAGGTCACCCTGATGGAGACCTGTGCAGAGTGATAGAGTTCACCCTGATGGTGATTTGTGCAGAGTGACTGAAGTCACACTGATGCACACCTGTGCAGAGTGACTGAGGTCACCCTGATGGAGACCTGTGCAGAGTGACTGAGGTCACCCTGATGGAGACCAGTGCACAGTGACTGAGGTCACCCTGATGGAGACCAGTGCACAGTGACTGAGGTCACCCTGATGGAGACCTGTGCAGAGTGACTGAGGTCACCCTGATGGAGACCTGTGCAGAGTGATAGAGTTCACCCTGATGGTGATTTGTGCAGAGTGACTGAAGTCACACTGATGCACACCTGTGCAGAGTGACTGATGTCACCCTGATACAGACGTGCGCAGTGACTGAGGTCACCCTGATGGAGATGTGTGCAGAGTGACTGAGGTCACTCTGATGCAGATGTGTGCCAGTGAGAGGCCTCCTTCTTCCTGTAGGAAACAGAATTGAGCCAAGCCCTGCAGAAGTGAGCTGCTCGTGGGCTCGTCCAGAGGCACTGCTCTGACCACCTAGAACAACTCAATATCCCTCCTCTTGGGTGGTCGCCAGGTGATGGCTGCAGCAGCTCCCAGAGCAGCAGTGCCCCAGAAAGCACTGGAATGTGTCCCTGGCTACTTCCAGACATCTGTTCCACCCTGTCCCCGCCCTCCCAGGCCTCCTCTGTCTGTTTTTCTCTTCTTATTCCTCCTGGTTCTTATTATCTGATACACATTCATTCATTAGAATCAGATTTTTTGAAATTGGGGTGTCATTCATATGACACATGGTGAACCATTTTTAAGTGATCAATTCCAGGGAATGAAGTACATTCAGTGTTGTGGGACCATCCTTTCTTCCTGGTTCCAAAACGCTCTGATCACCACCAAGGGTCCTGTACCCACTGGGCAGTCCCTGTTTCTCTCTCTTCCTCCAGTTCTGGGCAGTGGATGTCCTTGCTGTCTCTGTGGTTTGCCTGTTCTGGACATTCCACGTACATGGAATTATACAAGTGTGCGTTTTTGTGTCTGACTTCCTTGGTGCCATGCTCTTGAGGTTCAGCCACGTTGTAGCATGAAGCAGTGCTTGATTCCTTTTTAATGATGAGTAATATTCTTCAGTGTGGATAAGGCCACAGTTTGTGTTTCCATTCATCAGGTATTTCTACCTTCCAGGTAATGTGAACAATGCTGCCATGAACACTAGTTACGAGTTTTTGTTGGATGCATGTTTTCAGTGATCTTGGGCATGTTCCTAGGAATGGATTATTGGTCATGTGGTGCTTCCTTTCTTTAACACGAATCTAGTAAGTGTTCTCTTAGAGAGACGGGCAGTTCTTTACATTTCTGAAACTGATAGTCTGGTCGATCACCAGGTCTTAGGAGCTGACCAATTGGAGTTTTTCATGATAACGGACACATCTTGTATCTCTGCTTTCAGCATGGTACCCACTGGGCATGCAAAGCCAGGGCTTTTGAGAAATTACTCATTTAAAATTAAATAGCCCTGTGGCTTGTTGTGGTGTATTGGATGGTGAGAGATGAAAAGCCACCCTGTGCAGACCACCCCATTGCCTTCTTCTTCATGACTCACTTGAGTCACTTTTTACTTTTTTGAGTAAAAAGTTACTCACTTGAGTAACTTTTTTGTAAACATGGAAATGCATGGTATGCTTGAAACATCTATACCCCAGATCCTGAAAAAGTTTCTTCTTAAATGCCACTGTAGGGTTTCAGATACAAAGACCCACAGAGTCATAAATATATGCAGCTAGAATTGCAGGTTGTCACTAGAAACCTGAGAGGAATCTCTGGAAGGTCAGTCCTGGCAGCCTTGCTTACCTGAAGTGGTGAGTATGCACATGTTGCGTGAAATACATACTTTCTGTGAACTCACACTGCAAGAGCAGCTGCTTATCCATTTTTATGCATGTAGTTTCTTAGCTCTGGGATATTCTGTAAAGGCAAGCAGATTTGTGGTTCGCTCCACAGATTGTATCTAGGGAACCCTGGTTTGAGTTGATCCAATTTTAGTAGGATAAATACATATTGTGTGCAATATTACACATGCATATTATATAATATTCCTGAATTGTATTGCTGGCTCATATTCATTGTTATAATAAAATTAATGAAACAGTACAGGTACTAATAAGGAAGATAGGGTACCGTCAACTGAGCTCTGATTTTGTGGCAGGCATCCTCCAAGGATCATGGTGGTTCATGACAGAGACCTCCCCAGGCAGGTAGGTAGGACTATTAGCACCTCGGGCCATTTCTGTTGGATTTGCCTGGAGCTCTCCAGTCCTCCTTTATAACAAAAAGTGGAGATGATGAAGTAATCCTCCTAAAAATCCACAGGAATAAGACTTCATCTGTCACCAGCAGTTTTAATTTGCTGTTTATTAAAAATGTATTAAAATATAACTTTATTCTAAATATGCTAAACTCAGAAACCTAATTTCACCTAATTCATTGTACAAATTATTTTGTCTGAGGTAAGCAATTTAAGTGAAACTTCAATGTTTGACCAAGTCAAATTTAAAATAAAACTTTATTCCTTTAAGTAATTAGCCCATTCAGGAATAAATCTTAAAAATGTTTACATCTCCTTTAAGACCTAACAACCTGATTCTTTTCAAATATTGAGAAGGCCTTTAGGGAACAAACCCTTTCCCACGCCCTTTTGAAGTTCCAGTTCAATCAGTAAGATTCGGATTTTGGTGGACTTTGTTTTGTTAAAATCTAGCTATTTGGGGCTGGAGATGTGGCTCAGTGGTTAAAGGCCCCTGCCTGGGTTCAATCCTTGGTTAAAAAAAATAAAAAATAAAAAAAGTATACATACATATATACACACACACACACACACACACACACACACATATTTAGGTGTTTTAACTTGGTCACTCTCATTTTAAGTGGAAACCCCAAGATTTACCTATCAGAATTTCAAACGGCAAATTTTAATACACTTTTTAATATCAGATAAAACAAACCAATAGTCCCTGGAGAAAAAAATGACTATTTGGAATCCGGGTACTGGTCATTGATAATTCTGGCGACGCTTGAGGGGATAAAGCCCCACGAGTTTGGAGTGGGATTTCTGAACAAGTGGACACGTCGGGCGATTTCCCCTGCTCTAGCCGAAGCCGCTGCCCGCCTCGCGCACACTCGCGTCCCTCCCTGGCCCCGGGCCCAGTTTGTGCCCTTTGCTTGGGCTAATGCGCACTAATGCGCAGAAGGGTCCAAGGGAACCCGGCCCCAGGCCAAAACAGGCTGCGCGCTCGGTGCAGCTCTTTTCTAGAATCAGTGGTGGCTCTGAAAAGAGCCTTTGATATCCACGGGGCGAGCACAGGCAGCAGGGCCTCACTTGCCCTTGGCCTTGTGGTGGCTCTCCGTCTTCTTGGGCAGCAGTACGGCCTGGATGTTGGGCAGGACGCCGCCCTGCGCGATGGTCACGCGGCCCAGCAGCTTGTTGAGCTCCTCGTCGTTGCGGATGGCCAGCTGCAGGTGGCGCGGGATGATGCGTGTCTTCTTGTTGTCCCTGGCCGCGTTGCCCGCGAGCTCCAGGATCTCGGCGGTCAGGTACTCGAGCACCGCCGCCAGGTAGACCGGTGCACCGGCGCCCACGCGCTCCGAGTAGTTGCCCTTGCGCAGCAGGCGGTGCACCCGGCCCACCGGGAACTGCAGCCCCGCGCGCGACGAGCGGGATTTGGCCTTGGCGCGCGCCTTGCCGCCCTGCTTGCCGCGCCCGGACATCGCTGACTCCAACTCAGGGGAGCTGAAAGGTCGAAAAATCCGACAGAGACTATCCGACTCTGGCCCAGCGAGCCCTTTTATAAGATCCGGAGGTCGCGGAACAGCGCCTGCCGATAGGATGGCATCGGTAGCCAATCAGGAAAGGAAACCGGCCTCTCCTCCTAATTCGCCCACGCCTTTCCGAGCGGTGACGTAAGGCGACGCTCTGTCCAACCAGAAGTGAGTAATTCCTGATCCTTCATTTGAATCCAAGAGGTACAAATAGAGTCGGCGGGGTCGTCCCTGCAGTCGGTCAGAGGAGACCCGCCATCATGCCAGATCCTTCTAAGTCTGCTCCGGCCCCGAAGAAGGGCTCCAAGAAGGCGGTGACCAAGGCGCAGAAGAAGGACGGCAAGAAGCGCAAGCGCGGCCGCAAGGAGAGCTACTCCATCTACGTGTACAAGGTGCTCAAGCAGGTGCACCCCGACACCGGCATCTCGTCCAAGGCCATGGGCATCATGAACTCCTTCGTCAACGACATCTTCGAGCGCATCGCCAGCGAGGCCTCCCGCCTGGCGCACTACAACAAGCGCTCCACCATCACGTCCCGCGAGGTGCAGACGGCTGTGCGCCTGCTGCTGCCCGGGGAGCTGGCCAAGCACGCAGTGTCGGAGGGCACCAAGGCCGTCACCAAGTACACCAGCTCCAAGTGAGGCGCGGTGCTGGCGCCTCGAACCCAAAGGCTCTTTTCAGAGCCACCCACACAGTCGAGAAAGGGTTTCGAACACGGCGGAAGTTGTTAACCCTATGTATTGCCTCCACACACCGCGGTTCCCAGTCCTGGGTGCGTCCTGTCAGTCGTGTGTGTGAGGGTGCGAGCGGAACGGGGGAACGTAGCAGCCCAGGGTAGAGGAACGGCGGAAACGGTGGCCTTGCGAAAAAGCGGGCGTGCAGGTGAGGGGCGTCTCTTCCCCCAGAAAGCGCTGCCGGCGGTGTGTGCCCTTGGCAAGACCACGACTTTGGGGAGGCCTTGAGCATTGTAACGTGCCTGGCCGGCGCCTTACCACCTTTCCATCCCTGCCTGGATCACACATCTTTATCCGCAGGCGGAGGGCATCCCCTTGGATGTTTGCCTGGCAAGGTCCTGCAATGGCAATATGCCGCAGAGCAGAGGGAAATGGAAGCCGGCGGGCCCCTGCAGCGCTGTGGCGAGCTGGCTGTAGGAAGTGACCACAGCTGCCGGCAGCTTTAGCCCTTTGTGGTGGGAGGGTAGTGAAGAGGAACAGAATTACCTTGTTTAGAGCAAACGTAACTGGTCCCCCATTGGCCGCATGATTTTCTGTGAAGTGTTAGTAATTGAATTATTTTCTTCACGGTCATGGCATTTATTTAGGGAGTGCCATTGTGCGTCAGGAAAAGCGTTTTGGCATGAAGTCTTCATACTGGAAGGGACAATGCTTATCTTTTTCTTGGTTTGACTTTTCTTATTAAAGAAAAAACCCAAAGGATTCATAGTGATTCTTTGAGCTGTTGTGAGAATTAGAAGTATTGAGAGTTTGTATCATTGTCTCCAGTGAGGAAAAAATTAAATAAAATTCAGTAAAAGACATGCACACATTTTTTTTTAATCACCCCATTGTCTCTACAGGGAGCCTGTCATGTGTCTGGACTGGTGCAGACTGGCAGACTGGTGGGGCCGGGGAGGAAATGTCACCACAAAGGTCCTACCTGCAATGGCTGTATCACCACCCCACCCCTTCCTGCTTGGGTCCATGTGAGAGGATTTTTGGAAATTTCACTCGTTTTAAAGTTGTTATCTACACTATTTTTATAAAAAGTTCAAATAGGTGCAAGGATGCACATCCCAACATAGGACTTTTTAAAAAGCAAATTGTCACACCGTTTTAAAAAATATATGTATTGGAACATCAGTTTGATACCATAATCAGTTCATAAAATACATCATCAAATTCTGTATCAGCCAGATATTCAAGAGATTCTTAATTTCTGCCTGAACTATTTTTTTTCCATTTTCCTTTTGCATCAGGATTTTATCCTACATAATTATAGGTATTATGATTTATCTGTTACCTTTCTTACAAAAAAAGTCTGTCACCTGAAGTTTAAATACATTAGATAGCCAAAGATTACTCCGTGTTTTAAAAATACCTGGGCAGAGGCCTGGCACAGTGGTGCACATCTGCAATGCCAGCAAGTCAGGAGGCTGTAGTAAGTGACCACAGCTGCCCCTTAGTGAGGCCCTAAGCAACTCAGTGAGACCCTGTCTCTAAATGAAATACAAAAGGGTTGGGGATGTGGCTCCGTGGTTAAGTGACCCTGTGCTCAATCCCTAGGACCATTAAAATAAAAACAAGAAAGAAATTGCTGGGCCTTATAGCACACACGTGTGATTATAGTACACACGTGTGCTCTTAGCTACTTGGAAGACTGAGGCAGGAGGATCCCAAGCGCAAGGCCACTTGGGCAATTTAGAGAGACCCTGTCTCAAAATGAAAGATGAAAAGGACTGGGGTGTAACTCAGTTGTAGAGCTCCTCTGGGTTCAATCCCCAGTACCACTGTGTGTGTGTGTGTGTGTGTGTGTGTGTATGTGTATTAGGAGTGGAAATTCTGCAGTAGATATTTTACTCAATTTTGCCTTCAGTAATAATCTGAAGCTTAAAACAGTGATCCATCATTGAAAGTAAGCGCCTGTCAACAGTCTTAATTCTCTCAAGAGATATAGGATCTGAAGTCAACACTACTGAATCCAGTCCTTTCCACAATGAAACAGGTGCCAGATGGCTGAGGCCTCCAACCCTCAGCCTCCTAACAACCTAAATTGAGAGTCAAGACAATAAAAATTTTAAGAAGTCAAATTTATTTCTTGCAGTGCTGGGCAAGCTTACTACCACTGAGCTACATCCCCAGCCAAGTTGTTTCAAAGTATTTGTAGTCACTAGAGCTAGGCCCACAGTTCCATGTGATTCTCTGCCTTCAGAGCTGAATGCATACATTTAATAAAGTGAAACTTGTCTCGGCAGAGAGTGATTGTGTTAACAGTAGACTACGCTGTTTACTGCCAAAGAGTCAATGAACAAAACATAGCATCATAATTTCCAAGAATACATTTGGTTGTGGATAATGCAAAACATGGAGTGACTTCTGGGGTTTTCTAACTGCTCTGGCTAATGCCTGAAGTAATAGGCTGATTCTATTTGCTACACTGGCAGGCCCAGGCCCATCATGGGCAGGATTTGTCCCTCTTTCCTAGTTTGGGAATATTAAGGAGAGCCAAAAAACTGCTATTGAGATTTTTGTAATCAGGAAAATTGGGAGAGATTGTTTATGGAAACCATATCTGTACTTACATTGTTAGAGAAAAAGAACAACCAAGTTAACTAAGGCGGTGCGCATCACATGTGTGAAAATCCTCAGGCTAAGACAGCTAAGACTTAATGAAGCATTCTCTGGGTCTGACAGTTTAAAATATTGCTTAGAGCAGGGTTCTAGAAATATTTGGGATTTTGCAGGCATCCAATCTGGAATGCATTGACAAGTCTGCCCTTCCCCCACCTCAGCTAGACCTTTCAAGTCCAATTTGCTAATTATAGAAAAGAGCAAGAAATTGGGAGGGAGACAACTGTTTAAGAAGAAACTACACACACAAGGAAGCGAATTTGCTGTGAGACAGGAGGAGGTTAAACAAGGACAGATGTCCGGCTTTCACTGGAAGTGGTGTGGCAGTGACAGGCCATTGTCCATTGTGGGAACCCAGCTGGAAAATTCCAGTTTGTGGAAACCGGTTTCGAGTGGATAGCTCATTCCTATTGTTTGAGGAGCCAATATTTCACCTGCATTCGAGAGAGTACACCTCGGTCTGGTTGGGCTCGCATGCCTGTTATTACTTGATACCATTAAGTAGACACCATACTTACTTTGCATATAATGTATTGGAGTTTTTAAAATAAAAAGGTACAAATCTGCTTTATTAAAAAGGGTGTTTCACCGTTTGCTAGGTTTAGATGTTTGTTACATATTCACATACATACACACACATTTTGAGGGATAACCTAAGAGATTTTTCACTGCTTGCTATGGGGGAAATCTGTGTGTTTGTGGGCATGAAAGAACACCAGGAGCTCTTGCTGCGATATTCTAGTTGCATGAAGCTGCTGTCCATGCGCCAGACCTGGTGCTTCAAACCGAAAGCGTGGCATAAAGGGCCGATTAAGTGAAACGCTGCTGCAGTTTGCTTTCCCATAGACGTTCTCGGTGCCTAATCCAGGCCAGGGAGCGAGGGAGCGAAGGCCAAGCGGAAGGGTGTTTCTAAGCGCCCCCGCCAGGGCGGCATAAACACCCAAGGCACTCTCCAGCTTTACGCAGGAGGAGAGCGCGGTGGCGGTGGGGAGGCACGGGGGCCGGAGGAGCCGGGTGCATGTCCCACGCAGCCTCATTTCCTCGGTTGCCATCGCCTGGACTGTGCCCTCTCCAGCTTCCTATGGCCAAGGCTGACTTGCTTTATTTAAACCAAAATAGCAACAGAAAGGAAGGAAAAGGAAGGAAGGAAGGAAGGAAGGAAGGAAGGAAGGAAGGAAGAAAGAAAGAAAGAAAGAAAGAAAGAAAGAAAGAAAGAGAAAGAAAGAAAGAAAGAAAGAAAGAAAGAAAGAAAAGAAAAGAAAAGAAAAGAAAGAAGCAAAGTACGGTGACGAACAAGAGGTCCGATCTTATCTCAGGAGTTGCCCCCCCACACACACACATTGCGCAGTGCACCCTTTCCCCAGCACCCGATTGAATCACACGTCATAAGAGCAGGTGGCACGCTCCTTTTTGAGCTTAGGGGTGGCTCTGAAAAGAGCCTTTGGGTTCGAGGCGCCAGCACCGCGCCTCACTTGGAGCTGGTGTACTTGGTGACGGCCTTGGTGCCCTCCGACACTGCGTGCTTGGCCAGCTCCCCGGGCAGCAGCAGGCGCACAGCCGTCTGCACCTCGCGGGACGTGATGGTGGAGCGCTTGTTGTAGTGCGCCAGGCGGGAGGCCTCGCTGGCGATGCGCTCGAAGATGTCGTTGACGAAGGAGTTCATGATGCCCATGGCCTTGGACGAGATGCCGGTGTCGGGGTGCACCTGCTTGAGCACCTTGTACACGTAGATGGAGTAGCTCTCCTTGCGGCCGCGCTTGCGCTTCTTGCCGTCCTTCTTCTGCGCCTTGGTGATAGCTTTCTTGGAGCCCTTCTTCGGGGCCGGAGCCGAGCGGGAAGGCTCCGGCATGACGAGGTGGCGACCGAGCGGACACGAACCGTAATGCAATGAGGGCAGGGCTATTTGTCATCTTTATATTCAAATGAAGGCTCCAAATCTCTAGCTTCTGATTGGGGGGCCTGCAGCCGCGGCCAGGGCGAAGAATTTATGTAAATATGGGATGCCGGTTCTTCTTTCCTATTGGACCATAGTTCAACCAATCCAAAAGCGCGTCGGCAGCCCGCCAGGGCTCAGGTTGTGCGTCTCTGTGCAAACCCTTTGTTTTAAACGCAGAGGAGGTCTGAGCGTCTTCTGCGAATCTGGACGTGGCTCAAAGGAAAATGACAACCCCGGGTCTCTGTTCTCTCTGACTGTGAGGCAAATCCGCGGCAACAGCTAGAGAAAGAAAGCTTGATGCTTTTCCAGCAAGACGAGGAAATGACAGCTCCCACTGCAGTAACTGGTTATTTCCCATCATTCTCGCCGCCGCCTAGACACCAAAGGGATGCACTCCTTTTAGAATTCAAGAGCAGATCCAAACCTTTCGTTGGGAAATACTGAGAATGCATTTAGGTACTTCCATTGAAAGTGTGTAGCGGGCAGAAGAATGAAACAGCAGGTTTTCAAGTTGTTTTTGCTATTAAAGTCCACGAAAGCTCTGAAATGTCCTCCAGATTGCTCTGTGCTGGATACATGGGATGTCGCCTGAGTCCTAACAGCTCTAGGGCAGGCACGATTACTGTTGATTACTGTGTTCCACGATTGCGCATCGGAGCGCAGGCTTGGGGCCCCCACCCTGGGGCCCCATCCGAGAAGCCCTGCAGTGGAGGCCATTTAGCGGCTCTACCTTGGGCAAGGTATTCGCCTTCTTCCATCTCCATTTTTTCGTCTTTAAAATGAGGCTCAGTGCCTACCTGATAGGCTTGCTTGAGTTAACGTGCCGGAGGCAGCTGGCAGGGCGCCCGCAAGTGGGTTTCATTTTTCTTTCTTCCCAGAACCCAGCCAGTCAGCAGCCGCGTGGGCCGCCTCACCAAGCTCCTCTTCCGGCTCCAGCGCGTTCGCGCATAGCGCGAGCCTTTCTCTTTCTCGCCGGAACGCGGACTAAGCTGGGATCCTCAAGACAAAGGTGTGCCTTTCACCTCCGCATCTCCAGGCGGAACACGGCGTGGCACCTGGCAGATGCCACTCAGGGCATGGGAAATGAATAATCCCGCCGGCCAGGCAGCGCCCTCTACTGTGGGCTGGTCTGTGGGTTGAGTTTCTCCGGGCAGCCTGAAATCTTGAGTTTCTTGAGCTGCTGTGGATATTCTCAGCATATTTTTGTTTCCAAAACAAAAACGAAACCAAAAATCCAGGAATTTAAATATACAATAAAGATAGCATCACAACTCATCAGAGAGAAAAATGGCCAAATAGTGTCAGAGAAAGTATTAATAACTTGGGAGAAAATTAATTGTTCTTAGTTAGGGGAAAGGCTTTCAACACATTTTAAAACTATAGAAGTATGCCCTCCGCACACAAAGCTTTTTACCCCAGGTAAAATTATTTGCAATAGGAGGCAAACAAAATATTAATATTTTTAATATATAAAAATATTAGTGAGACAGCAATTTACAAAATAATAAAGGCTATGAAAAGACAACATGAAAAACATTAACTTCACTAATATCAAATGGATGCGTATTAAAAATGATGGCTGAGTTCGATAGTGCACCGCTGAAACAGCAGTGGCTCAGGAGGCTGAGACAGGAGGATCACAAGTTCAAGACCAGCCTCAGCAACTTAGCCAGGCTGTGAGCAACTTATGGAGACCTTGACTCAAAGTAAAAAATAAATGGACTGGGATGTGGCTCAGTGGTTAAGTACCCCTGGGTTCAATCCCTGCTACCAAAAAACCAAAAACAAACAAAAATGAGATCACTTTTCACCTATTAAAATGATGAAAAATTAAAAAAAATACAATAGGCAGTGCAGACGTACACTGTCTTTCATACATTGCTTAAAAGAGAAAACAAGATGTCACTGTATTCTGATATGTGTCCACAGTATACACTTCTTTCCAGAAGGTCCACTGTCAAGTGTCAGTCTCTTATGGAAATGAATATGGCTGGAACAGAGCTGGCAGGAGGCTCTATGAACAGCATCTATAATAAGAAAAAAAATAGAATTGACAGGGGCTAAGCTTGAATCTCAGCCCCCGTTGTTCACTGAGCATTCTTAAGGCTGTTAGTGATGGGGTGATAACACCTATTAAGTGAAACACAGCAGTAAGGAAAAGGGCGCGGGTGCTTCTCCCAGCGACCCTGATGTTTGGTTAGAGGCTGTAACTGAGAGGGCCCCTCCTGCTCCCACAGGCCCCTTTCTGCTCCAAGCCACTCCTCCTGCCCCAGGCGGGGCCTTTCTCAGAACTCCTACCTGCTCCCTCCCCTGCCTTTCTTTGTTGCTGAACCTCAGTGCAAACACCGCTCTGCTCCAGCCCAAAGACAGGCAGCTTGCACTGCGCTGAAAGGCAGCTTTCCCACAGCACCTATCAGCTTTTTGCAGCTCTCTTGGGAAACAGGCTGTTTTTCCAGGTCCTCCCTCCATCCCTCAAAACTTCCGTTCTTTCCTGCATATGATGGGAACTCAGAAGATGCAGTAGTATAGATCCAAGTCTGAAAAAGGAAATCAAAATACTGATTCAGATTCAGGTGGGTTACTGGATGCTTTCATTTCCTTCACATTTTCCTTCATCTTTTCTAGAACAAAGTCACATCATGCATGCTTTGATAATAAGGACAGCGAACAACCAGAACCATATTATTGTTTCCATTTTAACAGGCTCCTAGGTCAAGATTAGAGATGCGCATGCTTGCCCTGGGATCATAAATGAAACTCGGCTGTATGATTTCCATATATTTTGGAAAATGTTTACAGCCTGTGGTAGATTTGGTTGTACTCCTCCTCCGAAAGAGTGGCCTGCCCAGTACCTGGCAGAGTTAGCTGTGAGCATTCTGCTGTGAGCACTTCTGGGACCTTTCTCAGCTCAAGAACAGATCTGCTGGATTCTCTCAGTCTACGAGGGCTGATCCAGTTTTTTAATGGGATCCATGCAAAGCTCAGAATCTACAGGCACAAACTCCAAGTGCCCTCACAGCAGCCTCCTGGCCCTCCACCTTGCAAACTCTCCAAGTGCCCTCAGAGCAACCTCCTGGCCCACTGTTGCTCCCTGCCGAGCAGCAAGGTTCAGAATATCTCCTCAGGACCCTCCAGAGGAGAATATGAGGTCAGGCAGGATGATGAGTGTCCGCGGTGGCCAAGGAACCACACCAGAGCCGGGAGGTCTGTCGAAGCAGGATCTCAAGTTTATTAAGGAAGTTACACGACTTTTATGTAGGGTGAGGGTACAGCGAAATCCAATCAGATTGAGGGACTGCAAGGCATGGGGTGTGCACACAGGCAAGAGTCTTGCGGAACTGCTACTAGCCAATCCTAGGCAGTGAGTCAGGCAGCACCAGGTAGGGGAAGAAGGTTGCCAGGAGGGCACTGTCACCAATGCTGTCGCTATTAAAGGGTGTGTCCCCCATAGCCCACCACCTTGCAAACTCTCCAAGTGCTCTCAGAGCAGCCTCCTGGGCCCACCACCTTGCACACTCTCCAAGTGCACTCAGAGCGGCCTCCTGGGCCCACCACCTTGCAAACTCCACAAGTACCCTCAGAGCAGCCTCCTGGGCCCACCACCTTGCACACTCCCAAGTGCTCTCAGAGCAGCCTCCTGGGCCTCCACCTTGCAAACGCTCCAAGTGCCCTCAGAGCAGCCTCCTGGGTCCCCCACCTTCCAAACTCTCCACGTGC
>JAJEJO010047944.1:1691-43992 GCA_020662805.1 Glaucomys volans
TTTCACTCCTGAATACCAACCCCTTTCCATCACAAACTGCTCATAAGAGTATCTTTCCTTTCTTTTCTCCTGACTTTCTCCTTGAAGAAATTCTAACCCAGTGGGCCAAATACATACCACAGCAGAGGTGCTGGACTTGCTTTTCATCTCAGGTAATGGTTTTTTTAAAAAGATAGTATTCCTGGGAAAAGTCTCTTTTGCTAATTAGGGAATGTCTTAGCACCTTGGAGAAGCACAGTGTGTAAATATGAGTAGGGAGTGGAAAGAGGTGATTGACCAGAGGATCTGTGAGTCCATGAATAATATTTGCTCAGAGAAAAAAACCTATCTGCATTCAGTTTACAAACTTCCAGTACTTATGTTTGCAGAAATTCGTCTGAACATCCGTTGCAGTGAGATTTTTGCAGAAAGTCCTATCCCTTGAATTGTCAATCCTTCATTTCTCCACAAAATGCTGCTGCCCTGGTTTGGATCCCACTCAAGATATACCTAACTTGTTTCTCACTGCTCCTGGGACATGAGAGCAAGACAGAGGAGAGCTGCAGTATGCAGAGTAAACACAGATGGTTGCTGGAGTTTCATTTGAAAGTGTGTGAAATTTTTTGGATCATGTGGTGCAATGCAGTTTTTTCTCTCTCACAGGCTTTGTCCTAGGCCTTGAGAAGCATGGGTTTCCTTGAATGGCTTGGTTTTCATCCTAACTGTGCTGCACATACCACGTGAAATCCCAGAAAGGTCATATGACAGCACAAGAGTGTCACAGATGCTATGGCAACCAGAATCTCTTCATGTTCTGGTCACCGCAGACTATATTTCAAGAAAATCTACTTCCACCTATGCTGGTAAGAAGGTACAGGAAGCAGGTGTTTGTCAGTGGTATCTTGTTGGTCACAAATGTCCTAACCTCTGAACACATTAGAAGGGGTATAAGGGTGTGTAGAGAGCATGTTCACTTGGGCTTGAGACATCAGATATCATCCAAGTTAAGTTCATCATCCAAGCTGTTGAAACCTGACAGGTAACCACAATATCCATGTCCACGAGGTGACAATGTGCTCACTGGAACCCAAGAGTCCTTATGATTTCCTGGGAATTGGGATGTCCTGCAGGCTATTGTTCCCCACCAGGAGTAGTGGACTAGGGAGAGAAGAGGAGGTGCCCAAAGAGAGGTGGTTCACCAAGTCTAGAATGGGTCCAAGTGGAAAGAACTTACCATGAAATGATTCATTTTGTACATTTCTGGGTCAGAAAACTGGTCTAGGGCATTGGCATCCCCTTGCATTGATGGCCAATTTCATTTCAAAGAAGAGGAGGATGAGGGGAAGCTCTTGGGTTAGGTGAAGTTTGAACTGGGAATCAAACCACCAACTTTGGTGTCATGCCACACATGCCCAAACTGGGATTTATGACTTCTAAGTACAAGTGTGGAAGGTCTGAGCACTGAACATATAGGAGGGAGTCTAGCAAGTTGCTGGCAATATAGGAGAGACATTTGATGCTCACTCTGGCCACCATGCCCCAACATCTGTGATTGTCTTACAATTCTGGTGCACTCAGAAATTGTCTTGATTTTCTTAGCGGACCCTGAGCTCATCCTTTGATGTAGAAACACCTTTACAATGTGTCTTCACTGAAGGTGTAAGTCTGTTGATCTCTATATTGCCTGTCAGAAAAAAGACCCTCCTCACACTTCCAAGGACACCTTAACCAGCAGCTTAAGGATGACGACTACAGGCCAGGCCCACACACCCTGAAACAATGTCCTTCAAAACTTGAAAGTGAAGGATGAAACCAGTGCCTGATGAGGGCAGGACGTGTACGTTGTGACAGGGCATGGTGCAAAATTTGAACATGCATCTGGCTGAATGAGAGGAATGGTAGAAATTCTGGCAGTTAAATATTCAAACAGGGAGGAGTATGGATATTTCTTGTACACTATATGCTGATGGGTGTTTGAGAGGAAAATAACTTCTGTGAAGGGACTCTAATGGAGGTTTTCCTTGAGTGGTCTCCCCCCAAATTCCAGGAAATCTCTTCAGGTGCAAGGTGATATGCAAATACAGCAAGGAGTAGAGTACAGATCACACTCTAACCAAGGGAGGTTACTGAAGACAAGTGCCATTGCTGAGGATCTAAACCCCCCCACATTGCTGACCCTACCCTGAAACTTACAAGAGACACCTCATTAAGCACATGCAGATTTTGCTTTCCTGATATATGACCTGGGAAGAAAGGCCTTCCTTCACCACAGCAGGTAAACCCAAGCACTTCAATTTACAGAAGTACAAAGTTGCATATGGACCACTCAATGATGTCTCTGGAAGTAAAGTGTGCAGCACATCATTACATATCTAAGTAAAAATCATTTCTGTTATGATGCAACAATGAAGACCCAGTACATTTAAAATCCTGAAAAACAGAAAACAAAGAAAGTATGAAAGTTGTGATAGGACATAGGGCACAGGAAAAGGAGATCATACAGCATTTTGAAATTCCAGGTCCTTATTTGTCAGAATTACAAGCATCCACACCAATCGTGCCATATATTTAATGTCCCTGATTTCATTTCTTCAATAGGATTATTGTAAAAAGGCTTTCCTGGGTCATCCCTGCACTAGCATCAGAATCAAATCATTCTCATTTTCTTGCTGAAAATCAAAACATACCATCCTTCACCCATCACTACACAGCATTTCTTAAGACATTCCTCAAAATGACCCAAAGTCTGATAAAATGCTTCATTAGTAATGAAAGTGGATCTCAAGGAATACAGGGAAACCAGGCTTTACATAGCCCCTGTGGCTACTGAATTATATCAGTGAAGGTAAACTTATGGTCTCAGTCCCAATTCATGCAATTCTTTAATGTATCATGTCTGTAAACAGGAACAGCACAACAAACTGAGAGGAGTCAGTACCACATGCAGCTATGCTTTTTGACATCTCTAGGTTTTCAAGGTGATATTGGGGTTGTGTGGGACAACATTGTAGTTAGATGACCACTTTTTCACAGAGAGTCTGCAATGCACTCCAAAAAGCTTCTCCTTTACAAAAATTATTGCCTATGATATTTGGAATGTCATTTCCTGTTGAAAGGCAACAATGAAGTCCCAAGATGTGCTCAACCTGAACTTCCAAAATCAAAATCGGAGAGGAACCCATTTTAGACCCTGGTGAGAATTCTCATGGTGTAGAACGTGCTGATGCAAAACATGTGCCAGAATATTTATGAGATCCTTACAACCTCTGCATTCCTGAGTGTTGTCTCATTTTCTGGAATACCGAGTAAAGAAATTGGCATCTTTAGGAAGCACTTTTTCATGGTACCACACCTGGTTGCTGACCACTCTTTTTATTGTGGGCTTCCAATTACAACTGAGACTTATCCAATTGTGTTGTGTTCACTTGATTGAAAAGAGGAAGAAAGTTTGAGATACTGGAGAGTTGGCAGGATTTGAAGAGGCTCCTTAAGGTAGATGAATGCATTTTGTGAAGGCCTGATCATGTGATAAGCTTTACAGAAAATACATAAAATGCAGAGTCTGATAATTTCTATCAAATTCTCTAGAGGGCTTTGGAGAACAACATATCCAGAATCGTATTGCAGGTCAAATCCCAATGCCTAGTTAGTCATGAGCAGAAAGTTTCATCCCTGTCTCATTATGACAAAAGAGAAGTATAGATCCTCAATGCATATACAGTTATCAGAGGAAACCATGGAAGTGTGTGACCGTAGGAGGAATAGGCCTATTTAGGAAATTTTGTATGCTCTGATCTTTGGAACTAAAGGAAATGGAGGGAATGTTCACACCTGAATACCAAGCCCTTACCATAGCAAACTGCTCACACTGTTCTCTTCCTTCTCATTTCTCCTGGCTTTTTCCTTGAAGAAATTTTAACCAGCTGGGCCAATTCCATACCCCAGTCAAGCTAATGGACTTTCCTTTTCACCTCAGGTAAGAGGGTTCTTGGAGAAGATAGTTCTCATGGGAAAAGTCTGTTTCCATAATTAGGGAATGTCTCAGGAACTTGGAGAGGCACAGTGTGTAAATATGCATAGGGAGTGGGAAGAGATAATGGCCCAGATGATCTGTGAATCCATGAATAGTATTTGCTCAGAGAAAAAATGATCTACTTTCAGTTTACAAATTTCCAGTACTTATGTTTGCAGGAATTTTTCTCAACATCATTTCCAGTGAGTTCTTTTGCAGAAAGTTCTATCCATTGAACTGTCAATCCATCATTTCTCCTCAAAATTTTCCTATCCTGGATTTGGTCCTACTCCAGTTATGCCTAACTTGTTTCCCACTGCTCCTTGGACATGAGAGCAAGAGATAGATCTACAGTATGCAAAATAAAAGCAGATAGTTGTTGGAGTTTCATTTGAAAGTGTGTGGAATTTTCTGGATCATATGGGACAAAGCATTTTTTCTCTATCCTGGGCTTTTTCTTAGGCCTTGAGCAACGTGGGTTTCCATGAATGCCTTGGTTTCAATCCTAACTACACTGCACAAACCGCCTCCCATTGCAGAAAGGCCTTATGACAGCACAATGGCATCATGAATCCCAAGGGAACCAGAATCTCTTCAGGTTCTAGCTACTATGGAAGAACCTTCAAGAAAAATATTTCCAGATGTGCTGTGAGAAGGTTAGACAAAGCAGGCAAGTACCAGGGGTCTCTTTCTGGCCACAAACTTAGATAGTAATCCTAACTCTGAACACCTGAGAAGGAGAATCAGTGTGTAGAGGACATGTCCCCTTGGACTTTTGAAACATCTGACTTCATCCAAGATAAGGGATCCTGTTGAAATCTGACAGGTTGTCATACCATCCATGTCCATGAGGGGGAATTGTGCTCACTGGGCCACAAAAATCTTTATGATTTCCTGTAAATGGAGATGCCCTGCAAGTAAATGGTCCCCAACAGGATTACTGGACCAGGGAGAGAAGCAGAGGTTCCCAAAGGGAGGTATTTCACCAATTTTAGAACAGGCCCCAGTGCCATGGTCTTATGAAGAAAGTACTGCTGCTTTGGACACACTCTGTACATTGCTGATTCAAGAAACTGGCCTAGTGCATTAGAATCCCCTAGCAATGATGGCCAATGACATTTCAGAGAAGAGCAGGATGCAGGAGCAGCTCCTTGGGTTAGGTGATATTTAAAACTGGAAAAAGCACAACAACCTTGGTGTCATGGCACTTCTTTCCACTATTGCCCCAACAGGAGAGAGCTGGAAACTGGGATTGAGGACTTCTAAGTAAAAGTCAGGAGTAGCTGAGCTCCACAATGTGTTGATGATGGTGTTCATCACTAACCATATAGGAGAGAGGATAGCAAGTTTCTGGCAATAAAGGAGAGAAATTTGATGATCACTCCACTGGCTAGTCTCCACCACCTCTGGGGTTGTCTTACAATTCGGGTGCACTCAGAATTGTCTTGATATTTCTAGTGGCCCCTAAACTCACCCTTTGATGCAGAAACACTTTCACAATGTGTCTTCACTAAAGGTATAATTCTCTTGACCTGCCTATTGCCTGTCTGAACAAAGATCCTAGGTACATTTCCAAGGACACATTAACCAGCAGCTTGAAGATGCCAACTACAGGATAATGTAGTTGAAACAATGATCCCTCAAGAACTTGAAATTGAGGGATGAAGTCAGTGCCTGATGAGTGCAGGGTGCTTTAGTGGTTACAGGACCTCAAACGAAATTTGATCATTCATCCCACTGAAATATAGGAGTGGTAGAAAGTCTGGAAGTTGAGTATTCAAACAGGGTGAAGTATGAGTATCACTTGCACACTATATTCTGATGGGTGTTGTAGAGTTAAACAACTTCTGTGAAGAGACTCTAAAAGATGTTGTCCTTGTGAGTGGTCTCCCCAAACCTTCCAGGAAATTTCTTCAGCTGCAAAATGCTATTCAAATACAGCAAGGAGTAGGGGCCAGATCACACTCTAATCAAGGGAGGTTACTGTACTCAAGTGCAATTGCTGAGGTCCTAAATGCCCCCACATTGCTAACTTTACCCTGAAGTTTATAAGGGATACCTCATTAAGCATATGCAGATTTATCTTTCCTGATATATGACCTGGGAAGAAAGGCCTTCGTTCACCATAGCACATATACCCAAGCATTTCAATTTACAGAAGTACAAATTTCCTTATGCAGCACTCAATCATGACTCTGGAATTAAGTGTGCAGAATAACATCACAAATGTAAACAAAAATCATCTTTGTTACAATGCAACAATGAAGGCCAAATACATGTAAATCCTAACTTGAAAAACAGAGAACAATGGAAGAATGAAAGGTGTGATAGTACACATGGCATAAGAAAAGGAGATCCTATAGCTTTTGAAATTCCAATTTCTTATTTATAGGAATTACAAGCATCCACAACAATCTTGTCGTGTCCCTGATTTCATTACTCAATTAGGATTACTTAAATAGGCTTTCTGTGGTTATTCCTGCACTAATATCAGCATCTAATTATTCTCATTTTCTTGCTTAAATTAGAACATACCATCCTTCAGCTATCCCTCCACAGCATCTCTTAGGGCATTCCTCTTGATGAACAGAAGTCTGAAAAAATGCTTCAATAGTAATGAACCTGGATCTCGACTGATACAGGGAAAGCAGGCTTTACATAGTCCCTGTGGCTGCTGAATGATATCAGCAGAAGTCAATCTATATTTTCAGACTCAATTCATGCAAATCCTTAATAAATTATGTTTATAAACATGCAAGCACAACAGACTGAGTACAGCCAGGGCCTCGTGCAGCTGTGTTTTTTCTATATCTCCCAGTTTTCAAGTTGATATTGGGGTTGTATGGGACAGTGTTGAGGTGTGGAAGCCCACTTCTTTTGCAGAGAGACTTCAGTGCTACCCAGATAGCATCTCCTTTACAAACACTAGTGCTGTTGATATTTGAAATGTCATTCCCTGCTGAAAGGCAAAAATGAAGACCATTATATACTAAACCTGAGCTTCAAAACTGAAAATGTAGAGGAACACAATTCAGACCCTTGTGAGCATTTTGATGTTGCAGAAATTTATGATGCAATACATTTGCCAGCATATTAATGGACTGTTACCACTTCTGCATTTCTGACACTTGTGTCACCTTAAGGAATAATGACTCAAGAAGTCTAAGACTCTGGGGAAGTCCTATTTCCTGCCACAACAGATGCTTTCTGAATACTCTCTTTAGAATGGGCTTCCAATTAAATCTGAGATTTATCCAACCTCTCTGATTTCACTTGCTTTAACAGAGTAGGAAAGGTTGAGATATTGGAGGGTTGGCATGATCTGAATAGGCTCCATAAGGGAGAGGACTGCATGCTGTACAGGCCTGACTATGTGATATGCTTTGCAGAAAAACCACCCAAGACAGAGCCCAATAACTTATATCAAATTCTGTAGAACGATTTGAAGAACAGGTAAGTCAGAAACCTTTTTAGCAGGACAAATTCCAATGTCTAGGTAGTCATGTGGAGAGAAATTTTCATCTATGTCCCTTTAAGAAAACAAGAGAATTGTAGCCCCTCGATGATCAGAAAATTATCAGAGGGTACCATGTAGGTGTGTGGCGGTACGTGAAGTAGTTCTTTTTTAGGCAATATTACATGTCCTTATCTTTGGGCCCAAAGGATATTGAGGTAATCTTTCACACCTGAGCATCAAGCCCTTTACCATCGCACACTGCTCGCAACTGGCTCTTTCTTTTCTTTCTTCCTGGCCTTTTCCTTGAGTAAATTCTAACCAGCTAGGCCAAATGAATACCCCCAGTGGAGGATCTTGACCTTGATTTTCACCTGATTTAAGTGGGTGCTTGAAAAAGTTGGTTTTCCTGGGCAAAGTCTGTTTTCTTAATTAGGAAATGTCTCAGCATCTGGGCAAGGCAGAGTGTGTATATATGTATAGGGAAAGGGATGAGATGATGGCTCACAGGATGCGTGAATCCATGAATAATATTTGCACAAAGAAAAAATCATCCTCATTCAGTTTTCAAGCATCCAGTAGCACTGTTTACAGGAATTCCTCTCAACATTCTTTACTCTGAGATTTATTGCAGAAAGTCCTATCCATTGACCTGTCACTTCTTTATTACTCCACAAAATGCTGCAACCCTGGTTATCATCCCACTTAAGAAATGTTTACCTTGTTTTACAGTGCTCCTGGGACATGAGAGCAAGAGAAAGGAGAGCAAAAATATGCAGAGTGGAAGGGGCTTGAATCCAGGACTTTGGATTGTAAGGATAAGTAATTTTCTCTCTTTTGTTGGAGAATGCAGTTTTTTCTATTACCAGGGCATGTTGGTGGGCCTTGAGCAACGTGGTTTTCCATGAATGGGTTGGCTATCATCCAAGTTGCCCTGTACAAACTTCCTGCAGACACAGAAAGACCCTATGACAGCACAATGGTGTCATGGTTGCAATGGGAGACAGAATCTCTTAAGTTACTGGCTATTGCTGTGGGAACAACGTGTGTAGAGGGCCTGGCCCCTTCATCTTTGAGACATGTGACTTAATCCAAGATAAGGGACCCCTTCACTTATCTTGGATAAGTGAAACCAGACAGTTTGCCATACCATCCATGTCCATTAAGTGGCAATGTGCTCACTGGCCTGGTACCAGGGTCCAGCCCTAGCACAAAGGGTCGTGGTGCTCTCTGGTGATTGGGATGGCATCGGTGAGGTAGAGAACAAAGCAACACAGACTCAGTGATCTGAGGCTAAGTTGTGTTCTAACTTTATTTTTTCCACACACCATTTTTATATGTTAGCTTCTGGCATGAGTACAATATCTTGAGGCCACACAAAAGGAAACTGACACAAACTACAAAACAACAGGTAAAACATATTAGCAGATTAAATATTATCAACTCTTCATAATATTTTTAAGTATTCTTTTATATAATCTTTAACTAGTTCTACTTTCTATATTACTGGTAACATGGTGCACTGAAGTCATTTCTATGAACAACATATAAGCTTACACTATGTGGTTAATAATTAGTTTAATAGGAACAATATCTCTTGCTAGATTACACCTCCTGCTTTTGCCCAGTAAGCATTACCCTGTCCTGCCCAAGAAAGCTTTTCAGAGCAACTAAGCAAAAACCAGCACTTTACATATTTTAAATATTCTAAAAAGGGGAGATGAGCCTTCCATGTACATTTTTCATTATAATATACTTGATGCCAACCAAGGTATATACTGCCAGTGGGAGATAAAGGGAGTCTAAATATAAGGGACCAGAAGCTGGTTTCCTAGGAGGATACCATAGTTCTCCATTAACCAAGTAAGCATTACCAAATGATGTCTGAATTGTTGGGACTATTAACAACTTTGTTAACAACTTTGTTTGTGACTTGTTTGTCTGGAGTTAAGGTGGAAACAATGTGTCTTTCTGCCCTAGGTCATCTAGGAGTAGTCACCATCCGCAGTGACATTTAGCATAAGTTGCTGGAAATGAGCATAGCATTCTTTCCAAGTTATACTTTTATCACCCCAGAACAAGGGCCTTTCTTGGTTATATCCAGTATGATTAGCTGTTTGATTCTTGTGTTCTAAATCCCCTAAGACCATAAAATTCTCCAAAATCCAATATAATATTATTCCCAAGCATAGGCAAACTAAACAAGACAACAGGAAACAGCGGCCCCAATTTCCAGGAAGATGAGACCTTGCAAACATCTTTGTAACTCAGTGGAATCCTTGTCAAGCACTGAGGGGAATTGAAGAGCGTGCAGTAGACTGGGAACCAACACACCAACTCCAGTGTCATGCCACACCTTTCCCCAAATGCCCCAAGAGGTGACAGCTGGAACCTGCGATTTAGGACTTCAAACTTCAAGTGAGGATTGACTTATTTCCCCAATGTATGAGGAGGGTGTTCATCATTAAACATTTAGGAGACAGGTGGAACCTGTGATTTAGGACTCCTAAATAGAATTAAGGAGAAGCTGATCTCCCCAATGTTGAGGGGAGGGAGTTATTCATTAATCAATTATGAAGGAGGCTAGCAGGTTGATGGAAATCTAGGAGAGACATTCTATGCTCACATAACTAACCAGGTTGCACCAGCTCTTCTGTTTCCCTACAATTAGGGTGCACTTAAAAATTTTCTTGCTATTAATTAACAAGGGGCCCTTTCACTCATCCTTTGATTCTGCAATACCTTCACATTATGTTTTCACTTAAGTGTCATTCCCTTGATCTTCCTATTGTCTGTCTGAGTAAAGGCTCCCTGGTTCATTTCCAAGCACTCCTTAACCAGCAACTGGAAGATGCAGATTACAGGTCAGTGTCACAGTCCCTGGCACAAACATCCTACAAGAATGTAAACCTGAGGGAGGAAAAATTGCCTGATGATGACAGGATGAACCTGACCTCAAATAATACAGTGAAACCAGGCTTTACATAATGGTTGTGGCTGCTGAATGATATCAGTGGAAGTTAATCAGGTTTTCAATGCCATTTCATACAAATCTTTAGTAAATGATGTCTGTAATAATGCAAAGAACAAAAAAAATGAGTAAATCACAGGCTACGTTCCCCTGTGTTTTGTCTACATCTCTCTGTTTTCAAGTTGATAGTGTGGTAGTGTTGGAAAATGTTGAAGTGCAAGTTAACTTAAATTGGAGATTGACTGGAGTGAACCCCAGAGAGTTCTCCATAACAAACCCTACTCTAGGTGATATTTTCAATATCCTTTCTTGCTAAAAGGCAAGAATTCAATCCCAATATGTGCTTCAAAATGTAAAAATGGAAAAGAGTCAATTTGAGAACCTGGCAAGCAAATTCATCACATAGAACTTACTGAAACAATACACTTGCCAGCATATTAATGAGACTGTTATATCCTCTACTTTACTCATATTTGTCTCATCTTCAGGTGTACTGCCTCTTAAGAAATCCAGGTCTCTGGGGAAGCACTATTGACTAGCACACAGTGGCTTGCTGAGTATTCTCTTTAGAATGGGCTTCCATATAAATCTGATAAATATCAAAACATTTTGAGTTCACTTGGTTGATCAGAGAGGAAAAGTTGAGTCTCTGAAATCTTGGCATGATGTGAAGAGGTTCTTTACTGTAGAAGAATGCATGTACTTACTGACGTGACTATGGGATATGCTTTGCAGAAGAGCCACCCCAATGCAGATACAAAAATTTCTATCAAATTCTGTAGATCACTTTTGAGAAGAATCCAGCAAACATCCATTTTTGCAGGTCAAATCCCAAAGTCTTTGGAGTAATGAGGAGAGAAAGAATTATCCCTGCCCCTTAAGGATTGAGTATTGTAGCTGCTTGAGGGCAATTATCCCAGGGAAGCCTAGAGTTTTGTGACAGTAGGAGAAGTAGGCATTTGTAGTAAATATTATATGCTCTGGTCTTTGTGACCACAGAAAATTGAAGAGATCTTTCACAGCTGAACACCAAAACCTTACAATTCCAAACGGCTCACACCTGTCTTAGTGTTTCTAAAACTCATGGGTTTGCCATAAATAAAATCTAACCAGTGGGTCCAAATATATATCCAAGTGGAAGGGCTGGATTATGTTGTTCATCTCATGTATGTGAGTGCTGGAAAAGGTGGATGTGCAAATTCTGTTTCTCTGAATGAGGGAATGTCTCAAATAATTCACAAGGCCCAGTCTGTAAATATGTATAGGGAATGGGAAGAGGTAATGGATCACAGGATCTATGAAGCCATGAATAATGTTTGCTCAGAGGTAAGTAACCATCATTTACTTTTTAAATATCCAGGAGATATGTGAGCAGAAATTCCTCTCAGCATTCTTTGCAGTGAGATTATTGCAGAACGTCCTGTCCATTGAACTGTCAGTCTTTCATTTCTCCACAATATGCTGCTACCCTTTTTTATCCCACTCCAAAAATGCCTAAATTGTTAACAAGTGCCCCGGGACATGAGAGCAAAGCAGAGGAGAGATACAGTGTGTAAAGTGGAAGGGGCTGGCATGAGGGAGTTTGGTTTGGAAGGGTGGGAAATTTCTTGGCTCATGAAGGAGAATGCAGGCTTTCTCTCTCCCCAGGGATTGTTCCTGGGACATGATCACTTGTCTCTCCATGAATTGCCTGACATTCATCCTAGCTGTGCTGCACATATTGCATGCCATCACAGAGAGTCCAAATGACAGTCCAATGATATCCCAGTTGCCATGGCAACCTGAACCGCCTAAGGGCCTGACTTTTGTTGAGGAACCTTCAAGCAAAGGACTGGCGCAGCTGTACTGGTAGGCAGGAAAAGGAAGCATGTAAGTCCCAGGGGTCCTTTGATTGCCACAAATGTGATCCTAACCTCTTAGGATTAGAGAAGAGGAATAAGCAATTGTTTTCAGCAGGCCCCTTCTGGCTTTGAGACATCTGACTCTACCCATGATAAGGGAGTCTGGTGAAATTTGACAGGCTGTAATGCCATCCATGTCTATGAGGGGCTGATGTGCTCACTTGGCCACAAGTGAGTCCCTGAAAATGGGGAGCCTGCTGCAGGCAATTGGTTCACACCAGGGGTAGTGGAACAGCGAGTGATGTGAGTGAGTGTGCCTGAGGACATATGGGTTACCAAGCCGAGCAGAGACCATAGGGTCATGGACCTATGAAGACACTCATCCTGGTCTGAACTCACCCAGTTCATTTCTGAGTCAGGAAACTGATCTAGGGCCTTAGCAGCCACTCTAAATGATTGCTGTTTGATGACAATTTACAGCAGAAGTGCCTGCTGGGTAAATGTGTTGGTTCAGGAAGTTTGATATGGAAAACATCACACCAAGTCTGCTGTGTTGCCAAATCTTTCCATGAATGCCCTAACAGGGGCAGTCAGAACCTGGGATTTAGGCACTCTAAGTAGAAATAAAGATATGTTGATCTCCCCAATGTCAAGAGTAGGGACATATCACTAATCAAATGGGATGGAAGCTAGCAGGTTGTTGCAAACAAGGAGAGACATTCTATGCTCAAATCACAAGTCAGGCCCAACCAGCTCTTCTGTTTCCATAAAATTACAGTACACTCAGAAATTGTTTTCTTATGGTTTACCAAGGGTCTCTTCCACTCAGCTTTTGATGCTCAAACACCTTCACAATGTGATTTCAATTAAGTGGTAATTCTCTTGCCCTCATATTGGATTCACTAAGAAAAGGACCTCTGTCACATTTCCAAAGACCCCTTCACCAGCAGCTCATAGATGCAGATTACAGATCAGTGTCACAGAACCTGGCACAACCATCCTCCAGGAACATGAATCTTAGGGATTTAACAAGTGCCTGATGAGGACAGGATGAACTTGGGTCTCAAATGCTACAGGAAACCAGTCTTCATATAACAATGTGGCTCCTAAATTATATCAGCAGAAGCAAATTCATATATCCAGTGCCAATTTATACAAGTCTTTAATAAATGATGTTTGTAGAAATGCACAGCAGAAACAAATGGGTTAATAGATGAGCACATGTTGCTGTTTTGTCTACATCTCTCTTTTTTCAAGTTGATATTGTGGCTGTGTTGGAAAACATTGAGGTGTTGAAGTCCACCTTTTTTGCAGAAGGCCTGCAGTGCACATCAGAAAGCTTCTCCTTCACAAATACTAGTGCATGTGAAATTTTAAATGTCCTTTCTTGCTGAAAGGCAAAAAAGTAGTCCCAGTAAGTACTAGGCCTGAACTTCAAAATGCAAAAATGGAAAAGAATCAAATTGACACCCTGGTGGGCATTTTCATCTTTACTCCTTGCTGATTCAGTACACCTTCCAAATTATTAATTAGAACCTTATTTACCTCTATATTCCTCAGAGTTGTCTCATCACCAGTAATAATGTCTCTTAAGATATCCAGTTCCCTGGGGAAGCAATTGTGGGTGGCACATATATGCTTGATGAATACTCTCTTTAGAACAGTCTTCCAATTAAATCTGATCATTATCCAACTGTTTTGTGTTCCCTTGATTGATCAGAGGAGAAAATGTTGACACTGGAGGGTTGGCATGATCCGATGTGGCCCTTTAAGTACATGACTGCATGATCAACAGATCTGACTATGTGATATGCCTTATAGAGAAACAACCCCAAGGCATATCCTAATAATTTATATCAAATTCTGTGGATTTCTTTTGAGAACAATCCAGCCACCATCCTTTGTTGTAGGTGTAATCCCAATGTCAAGAGACTAATTAGGATGGAAAGGTTTATCACTGTCCCTTTAAGGGCCAAGAGTGTTTTATCTGATCACTGAGAAGACAATTATCCAAAGGAAGCATGGAGGCATGTGGTAGTTGGAGAAATTGTCATTTGTAGCAAATATTACATGCTCTGATATTGGACCCACAGGAAATTGAGGGAATTTTAACACTTCAACACCAATTCCTTACAATGCCAAACTCACAACTGTCTCATTCCTCCCGGGGTGTTTTGAGGGAAATCTAACCAGTGTGATCAATGCATATCACAGTAAAGGTGCTCAATCTTGCTTTTCACCGCAGGTATGTGGGTGGTGGGAAATGTGGATTTCCTGGGCAATGTCTTTTATTCTGAATATGGGAATTTCTCAGCAACATCATGAGGAAAAAGTTGTAAATACATATTGGGAATGGGAAGAGGTGATAGATCACAGGATCTATGAACACAAAAATAATATTACCTCACAGGTAAATAATTCCCATTCAGTTTTTAAATGTCAGTACTTGAGAGCAAAATTCCCTCTAATTATTCTTTGTTGTGAGATTATGTATAGAAAGTCCTGTCTATTGAACTCTCAGTCCTTTATTTCACTGCAAAATGCATCTATTCTTGTTTTGATCCCACTATAGATATGTGTAACTTTTTAACCAGTGCTCCTGGGACAGGAGAGCAAGAGACAGGAGAGCTCCAGTGTGTAGAGTGGAAGGGGTTGGCATGTGGGAGCTTGTTTTGGATGGACATGGAATTTTCTGGCTCATATAGAAGAATGCAGGTTTTTATTTTTTCTCTCCCCAGTTCTTGTTCTTGGCTTTGGGCTACTTGACATTCCATGAATGGTTTGGTTTTCATCCTAACTGTGCTCACATACTACTTGCAGTCACTGAAAGGCCTTAAGAGAGCATGCATGATGGCATCCGGGTTGCCATGGCAACAGGAACCTCTTCAGGTCCTGGCTGTTGTGAAGGAACCTTCAAGAAAAGTGCTGGCCCAGCTATTCTGGTAGGAGGGAAGAATAAGCAGGAAAATCCCAGGGTTGTTTGCTTGCCACAAAGAGACCCTAAACTCTAAGTACATGAGAAGGGGAATCAGCATGTGTTTTGGGCGGGTCCCCTTTTACTTTGAGACATCAAACTCTATCGAAGACATGGGAGAATTCTGAAGCGTGACAGGCTGCCATACTCTCCATGTCTCCGAGGGACCAATGTGCTTACTTAGCCACAGGAAGCATCATGATTTCGTGGAATTGGGGAACACGCTGCCAGCAATTTTTCCTCTGAAGGAATAGTGGAGCAGGGAGTAATGTGCAGGTGCCAGAGAATCCATGGGTCACCAAGCACAACATAGGCCACAGAAGCATGACCCTGCAAAGACACAAATCCTTGACTGTACTCACCTGGTACATTGCTGAATCAGGAAACTGGCCTAGGGCCTTAGCAGCCACTGGCAATTATGGCAGATGGATGACATTTCAGAGCAGTGTAGCAAATGGTGTAGATCAGTGGGTTAGGTAGAGTTTGAAATTGAAAATATTGCACCAACTCTGGTGTGATGCCAAACCTAACCATGAATGCCCCAACAGGAGACAGTAGGAACCTGGGATTTTGAAATTCTAAGTAGAAGTAAGGAGATGTTGACCTTCCCAAAGACCAGAGGAGCGAGTTAATCAGTAAAAAATTAGGAAGGAAGCTAGCAGGTTGCTGGGAATTGAGGAGACACACTCTTTTCACACATCACCAATCAGGCTCCACCACCTCTTCTGCTGCCTTGCAATTAATGTGCACTCAGAAATTGTCTTGTTATGACTTTGTGAGGGGATCATCCACTCACCCTTGGATGTAGAAACACCATTACAATATGAGTTCACTTAAGTAGTAATTCTTTTGAAATTCCTATCACCTGTCTGAGAAAAGACCCTCTGCACATTTACAAGGAGTCCTAAACCAGCAGTTGGAAGATACAGACCTTAGGTCAGTGTCATAGATCCTGGCACCTCCATCCTCCAAGAACATGAAACTCAGGGATGAAACAAGTGCCTGATGAGGACAGGATGAACCTGGGCCTCAAATGATACAGGAAAACCAGTCTTCACATACCCCTGGTGGTTCCTGAATGATATCAGCAGAAATTAATTCATGTATTCATACAAGTTCTTAATGAATGATGTTAGTAAAAGTGCAAAGCACAAAAAATGAGTGAATTGAGGGAGACATGCACCTGTGCTTTGTTTGAATCTCTCTGCTTTCAAGATGATATTGAGGTTTTGTTAGAAAACATTGCAGTGTAGAAGTCCACTTCTATGGCAGAGGAACTGTAGTGCACATCCAAAAGATTCTCCTTTGCAAAATCTATAGCAAGTGATATATTGAATGTCCTTTCTTGTAGAAAGGCAATAATGTAGTCCCAATAAATGCGAGGCCTGAACTTCAAAATGCAAAAATGGAAAAGAACCAATTTTAGACCTTGGTGAGCATTTTCGTCTTGTACACCTTGCTGATTCAATACCCTTGCCAACTTATTAATGGAAATGTTATTACATCTATGTTCCTCATAGTTATCTCATTTTCAGGTATACTGTCTCTGAAGAAATGCAGGTTCCTGGGGAAGCACTTTTAGCTGGCACACAGATGCTTGCTGAATGCTCTCTTTAGAATGGGCTTCAAATTAAATCTGATAGCTATCCAACTATTTTGTGTTGTCTTGATTGATCAGAGGAGGAAATGTTGAAACACAAGAGGGCTGGCATGATCTGAAGAGGTTGTTAAAGGTAGATAACTGCATGTTCAGCAGATCTGACTATGTGATATATTTTGCAGAAATACCACCCATGGCATATCCAAAAATATTCTATCAAATTCTGTATATCACTTTTGAGAACAATCCAGCCAGCATCATTTTTTGCAGGTAAAATCCCAATGTATAGGGATTAATGAGGAGGGAAAGGTTTATTACTGTCCATTTAAGGAAAAAGTGTGTTGTAGCAGATCAATGGGCAGACAAATATCCAATGGAACCATGGAGGTGTGTGGCAGTAGAAGTGGTCATTTGTAGCAAATATTAGATGCTCTGACCTGTGGGCCCACAGGAAACTGAGGGAATCTTTCACACCTGAACACCAATCTCTTGCAATGTCAAACTGCCCACATCAATCTAATTCCTCCGGGTTTTTCCTTGAGGGAAAAATAACCAGCATGGAAAATGCATACCCCAGTAGATGTGCTGGATCTTGCTTTTCTCCTCACTTATGTAGGTTCTTGTATATGTGAGTTTCCTGGTCAAAGTCTCTTCTTCTGAATAAGGAAATGTCTCAGCAACTTCACCAGTCACAGTCTGTAAATATGTATGCGGAATGGGAAGACGTTATGGATTATAGGATGTATGAACCCATGAATAATATTAACTCAGAGTTAAATAATCCCAATCAGTTTTTAAGTGTCCAGTACTTATGTGTGCAGAAATTTCTCTCAACATTCTTCACAGTGAGATTATTGCAGAAAGTTCTGTACATTGAACTGTCAGTCCTTCATTTCTCTGCAAAATGCTGCTATGCTGGTTTTGAAACCACTCAAGAAATGCCTAACTTTTTTACCAGTGCCCTTTGGACATGAATGCAAAAAAGAGGACATCTACAGTATGTAGAGTGGAATGTGCTGTTATGTGGAATTTTCATTTGGATGGACATGAAATTTCCTGGCTCATGCAGGAGAATGCAAGATTTTTCTCTCCCCAGGGTTTGTTCCTAGTGCTTGGACAACTTTGGTTTCCATGAATGGTTTAGTTTTCATCCTAATTATGCTGCACATATGGCTTGCAGTACAGAAATGTCAAAAAAGAGCACAATGGCATCAAAGTGTCCATGGAAACCTTAATATCTTCATGCCCTGGCTGTTTCAACGGATTTTTTGAGAAAGCTGCTGACACAGCTATGCTGGCAGGAGGGAATTGGAAGCAGGGAAGCCCATGGGTCCTTTGTTTGGACAAAAGTGATCCTAAACTCTTAGGACAGGAGAAGAGGAATCACTATGTGGTGTGGGTGGGGCCTCTCTGTCATTGTGACATCTGACTCCATCCAGGATAAGGGAGTCTGCTGAAGCATGACAGGCTGCCATACAGACCATTATCATAAGGAACAGATGTGAACACATGGCCAGAGGAGGCAACCTGGGAATGGGGAACTTTCCTTAGGCAATTGGTCCCCATCAGGGTTAGTGGAACAGGGAGAGATGCCATGGGGATGGAGGATGCATGAGTCACCAAGCCTAGCACAGGCCCAAGGGACATGGCCCTACAAAGACACCCATACTGGTCTGAACTCACCTGGTACATTACTGAGTCCGGAAACTGGCCTCTATACTTAGCAGATAATCACAATGATGTCCAATGGATGACATTTCAGAGCAGAGAAGCATTCAGGGCAGCTCAGTGGGTTAGGTGAAGTTTGAAGTGGAAAACATCACACCAAATCTGGTGTGATGCCAAACCTTTCCACAAATGCCCTAACACTAGAAAGTTGGAACCTGGGTCTTAAGACTTCTAAGTAGAAGTAAGGATATGCTGATCTCCCCAATATCAAGAGAGGGGAATTAAATACTAATAAATTAGGAAGGAGACTAGAATGTTGCTGGCAATGAACAGAGACATTCTATGCTCACACCACCAGACAGGCCCCACGACCTCTTCTTTTGCCATACAATATTTTGCACTCAGAAATTGCCTTTCAGTGATTTTCCAAGAGGCCCATACACTCATCCTTTGATGCAGAAATACCTCCACATTGTGATTTCACTTTAGGGGTAATTCTCTTGAACTGCCTATCATCTATCTGAGAACATGCACTTTGGCACATTTCCAAGGACCCCTTAAACAACAGTTGGTAGAGGCAGACTACAAGTCAGTGTCACAGACACTGGCACAGCCATCCTCCAAGAACATGAAACTGACAGATGAAACAAGTGCCTGATGGGGATAGGAAGAAAGAGGGCCTTGAATGATACAGGGAATCCAGTCTTTGAAAAACTACTATTGCTCCAGAATATCAGCAGATGTTAATTCTTGTATTCATCACACATTCATACAAGTTATTAATAAATTATTACTGTAAAAATGCAAATCACAAAAATGGGTAAACTGAGTGCCATGTTCTGCTCTGTTTTGTCTACATCTCTCTATCTTCAAGTTGATATTTTGTTGGGTTGGAGAATGATGAAGTGTAGAAATCCACTTCCTCGGCAGAGGGACTGAAGTGCACCCCAAAAGGCTTCTCTTCCACAAACTCTAGTGCATGTGATATTTTGAATGCCCTTTCTTCCTGAAGGGCAAAAATTTAGTTCCAATATGTGATAACCATGAACTTCAAATGCAAAAATCAAAACAAATCAATTTTAGACCCTGGTGAGCATTTTTGTCTTGTACACCTTGCTGATTCAATACAATTGCCAGCTTATTAATGATAACAATATTACCCATATATACCTCAAAGTTGTCTAATCTTGAGGAATGCTGCCTCTTAAGAAATCCAGATCCCTGGGGTAGTAGCTTTGCCTGACACACAGATGCTTGTTGAATACTCTCTTTAGAGTGGGCTTCCATTAAATCTGATAATTATCCAAGCCTTTTGAGTTGTTTGATTTGATTGAACATAGTAAGAATTGTTGAGACACTGGAGGGTGGGCATGATCTGAAGTGGCTATTTAATGTAGATAGTTGTATGTTCTGCAGATCTAACTATGTGATATGCTTTGCAGAAAAACCACCCCAAGGCAGATCCAAATAATATCTATCAAACTCTGTACATCATTTCTGAGAACATTCCAGCCAGTATGTTTGTTGCAGGCAATTCCAAATGTCTAGGGACTAAGAGGACAAAATGATTTTTTCTTGTCACTTTAAGGAACAAGACTGTTTTTGCTGCTCAATGTGCAGACAATTATCCAAGGGAACCATGGAGGTGTGTGGCAGTAGGTAAAGTAGACATCCACAGGAAATATTAAAGGCTCTAATCATTGGTACAACAGGAAATTGAGGGAATATTTCAACCTGAACAACAAAAACTTACAATCCCAACCTTTTCACAGTTGCCTCATTACTCCCCAGTTTATTCTTCAATAAAATCAAGGGGTTATAATCCAATGTAGGTGCTGGATCACCTCAGGTATGTGGGTGCTTGTAAATGTGGATTTTCTGGGCAACTTTTTTTCTCTTTATAAGGGATGTCTCAGCAACTTCATGAGACACAGTCTGTAAATATGAATGGGGAATGGGAAGAGGTGATAGATCACAGGATCTAGGAACCCATGAATAACATTTGCTCAGAGGTAAATAATCCCATTCAGTTTTCAAACCTACAGTAGTTCTGTGTGAAGACATGCCTCTCCACATTTTTCAGTGAGATTACTTGCAGAAAGTCCTGTCCATTGAGCTATCACTCCTTCATTTCTCTGCAAAATGTTGCTTCTGTGGTTTTGATCCTTCTCAAGATATGCTTAACTTGTTTACCACTGTTTCTGGGATTTGAGAGTAAAAGAGAGGAGAGCTACAGTATGCAGAATGTAAAAGGTTGGCATGAGGGAATTTGTTTTGGGAGGCCATGGAAATTTATGGCTCCTGTAGGATAATACAGGTTTTTTCTCTCTCTAGAGCTTATAGCTTGGCTTTGGGCAACTTGGGTTTCCATCAAAGGTTTGGCTCTCAAACTACCCATGCTACACATACCTCCTGCCATGACAAAAAGGACATATGACAGCACAAAGGTGTCATGTTTGCCAAGGCAAACAGAACCTCCACAGGTACTGGCAGTTGGGAAAAAAAAATTCAAGAAAAAGGCTTGCCCACATATGCTGGTGGGAGGGAAGAGGAAGCATGTTATTCCAAGGGGACTTTCATTTGCCACAGAAGCAATCCTAGGAACTTAGGACAGGAGAAGAGGAAATAGCATGTTTTGTGGATGGGGTGGTCTTCTCTGGTTTTGAGACATTTGACTCCATCCAAGAGAAGGGCGCCTGCTGAAGCCAGACAGGCTGCCATGTTATTCATGTCCTCAAAGGTCGAATGTCCTCACTTGGTCATAGGAGGCATCATGATTTCCTGGGAATGGGAAACCTGATGCAGACAATTGGTCCCAACCAGCTATTGTGCACCAGGGAATGATTTGGTGGTGTCAGAGGACACGTGGGTCACCAAGTCCAGCATAGGCCACAGGGGCATGGCTCTATTAGATAATCATCCTGATCTGGACTCACATGGTACATTGCCAGGTCAGGAAGCTGAGTTAAGGCCTTAGCAGATGCTCGTAATGATGTCTGATGGATGACATTTCAGAGCAGAGGAGCCTGCAGGGCAGCTCAGTGGGTTAGGTGGTTTGTACTGAAATATGGCACAACATTTCTGGTAGGATTCCATACCTTTCCATGAATGATCCAACAGGAGAAAATTGGAACCGTCCAATTAGGACTTCTAAGTGGAAGTAACAGATGCTGATCTCTCAAATGTTGAGAGAAGGGAGCTAATCAATATGCAATTAGGAAGAAGGCAAGCAGTTTTCTGCCAATTGAGAGGAGACATTCTATGCTCACACCACCTGTGAGGGTCCACCACTTCATCTGTTGCCTTAAAGTTATGGTGCACTCAGATGTTGTCTTCCTATAATAATCCAAGGGGGCCTCACACACACCCTTCCATGCAGAAACATGTTCACAATGTGATATCACTTCAGGGGTACTTCTTTTGAACTACCTCTTGCCTATTGCCTGTTTGAGAAAAGGCCCTTTGGCACATCTCCATGGATGATTTAATCAGCAGCTGGAAGATGCAGACTACAGGTAAGTGGCACAGACCCTGGCAAGAGTGTTAAACTGAGGGATGAAACAAGTGCCTGATGAGGACAGGATGAACCTGGGCCTGGAATGATACAGGGAAACCAGTCATCACATAAACACGCTGGCTCCTGAATGATACCAGCAGAAGTTAATTCATGTATTGAATACCAATTCATAAAAGTCTTTAATTAATGATGTCTGTAAAAATGCAAAGTCCAAAAAAAAAAAAAAGTGAGTTAATCCAGGGAGATGTGCCACTGTGTTTTGCCTGCATCTCTCTTTTTTCAAGTTGATATTGAGTTTGCATTAGAAAACATTGAGATGTAGAAGTGCACATCTTTGGCAAGGGGACTGCAGTGCACCGCAGAACACTACTCCTTCACAAATCCTAGTGCATGATTTGATTGTCTTTCTTGCTGAAAGGCACCATGTAGTCCCAATATGTGCTAGGTCATAACTTCAAAATATGAAAATGGAATGAATCAATTTTAGACACAGGAAAGCATTTCACCTTATACACTTTGCTGATTCAATACACTTGCCAGCTTATTAATGAGAACGTTATTACTTCTACTTTTATCAGAGTTGTCTCATCTTGAACAATACTGCCCCTTAAGAAATCTAGATCCAAGGGGTAGCACTTTTTTCTGGCACCAGATGCTTGCTGAATAATCTCTTTAGAATGGAATTCCAATTAAATCTGATAGCTTTCCAACCCTTTTGTGTTCATGGTGATTGATCAGAGGAGGAAATGTTGAGAAACTGGAGGGTTGGCATGATCTGAAGAGGCTCTTTAAGGTAGATGACTGCATGTTCTGCAGATCGGACTATGTGATATTCTTTGCAGAAAAACCACCCCAAGGTAGACTCAAATAATTTCTATCAAGATCTGTAGATCGCTTTTGAGAACAATCCAGCCAGCATCCTTTTTTGCAAGCCAAATCCAAAAGTCAAGGGAGACATGAGGAGATAAATTTTTATCTCTCTCCCTTTGTCGAACAAGATTGTGTAGTTGCTTAACATGCAGACAATTATCCGAGGTAATTTTGCAGGATTTTTGCAGTAGGAGAAGTCATTTGTAGGAAATATCATATGCTCTGATTATTGGGTCCAAAAGAAACTGAGGGAATCCTTTACACCTGAACATCAAACCCTTAAAATTAAAAACTTGGTCACACTTGTCTCATTACTTTCACATTTTTCTTTGAGGGTAATATAGCAATTGGGGTCAATTCTTATCTCAGTGAAGGTGCTGGATATTGTTTTTCACCTGGGTTCTTGAAAATATGGATATCCTGGGCCACGTCTGTTTCTCTGAAGAAGGTAATATCTCAGCAAATTTATTTTTCACAGTCTGCAAATATGTATAGGAAAAGGGAAGAGGTGATGGATCACAGGACATATGAAACATGAATAATATTTGCTCAGATGTAGATTATCCACATTCAATTTTCAAACCTCCAGAAGTTATATGTGCATAAGTTTCATTCAACATTTTTTTACTTCAACATTATTTGCAGAAAGTCCTATCCATTTAAGAGTCAGTTCTTCATTTCTCGGCAAAATAGTGCTACTCTGGTTTGGTTCAACTCAAGAAAAGCCTAAATTGCTTACCAGTGTTATTGGGACATGAGAGCAAAAAAAAAGGAGAGCTATAGTAGGTAGATGGATGGGCCTCTCATGCAGGAATTTGTTTGGATGGGCATGGAATTATCTAGCTAATGTAGCATAATGCAGGGTTTTCACATTACAGGGTGTGTTGCTGGGTCTTGGGCATCTTGGCTGACTTTGATGTCATCCTAAGTGCTCTACACATACCACTTGTAGTCACAGAAAAGTCATGACAACACAATTGCATCATGGTTGCCATGGAAAACAAAACCTCTTCAGTTCCTGGCTGCTCTGGAGACACCTTCAAGGAAAGGGTTGGCCCAGCTCTGCTGATAGGATGGACAATGTACAAAGTACTACCCAGGTGCCTTTTATTTGACACAAAAGCATTCCTAACCTCTTATCCCAGGAGAAGAGGAATCAGCAAGCTTTGTGCTCCAGGTCCCTCTGTCTTTGAGACATTTGACTCCATTCATGATTAGGGAGCCTGCTGAAGTCTGATGGACTGTCTAAAGTGCATGGGTGGAGGTCTCAATGTGCTCACTTGGCCACAGGAGGAATAAGGATTTCTTGGGTTGGGGAACCTGCTGCAGTCAATTGGTCCCCACCAGGGGTAGTGGATAAGGGAGTAATATGGGTGTGCATGAGGATGGGTGAGTCACCAAGCCTAGCACAGGTCACAGGGGAATGGTCCTATGAAGATCCTTGTCCTTGTCTACACTCACCTAGGATTTTGCTGAATTGAGAATTTGTACTAAGGCCTTAGCAGATACTCAAAATTATGGCCAAAATAATACATTTCAGAACAGAGGAACATGTGGGGTATCTTGGTGGGTTAGGTGAGTTTGAGCTAGAAAAATTAACACCAACTTTGGTCTGATGCCAAACCTTTCCATGAATGGCCAAAAGAAGACAGTTGGAAACCGTGATTTAGGAGCTGTAAGTAGAAGCAAGTAGATGCTGATATTCCCAACATGGAGAGGAGGGCATTAATCACTAATAACTAGGAAGGAAGCTGACAGATTTCTGGCAAATGAGGACATTCTATTTTCACATCACTAGCCAGGCCCTGTGACCACTTCTGTTGCCTCACCTTACAATTACAGTGCACTCAGAAGTTGTCTTGCTATAATTTTCCAAGGGGTCTTTCCACTCACTCTTCGATGCAGAAATACGCCAAATGTCTAGGATCTCAATATTTCCTCCTCTGATGAACCACGTGAACACAAAATGATTGGATAAGTGTCAGATTTAATTGAAGTCCCATTTTAAAGAGAATATTCAGCAAGAATCTGTGTGAGAGCCAAAGGTGCCTCCCCAGAGACCTGGGATTTTTAGAGGCAGCATCCCTGAAGATGAGACAACTCTGAGGAAAGTAGAGGTTATAAATATCTCATTAATATTCTGGCAAGTGCATTGAATCAGCATGTTGTACAAGATGAAAATGTTCACCGAGGTCTCCAATTGGTTCTTTTTCATTTTTGCATTTTGAAATTCAGGTTTAGCACATATTGGGAGTACATTGTTGCCTTTCAGCAAGAAAGGACATTCAGATAATCACATTCACTAGGGTTTGTAAAGGAGAAGCTTTCTTGGGTGCACTCTATTTGCCAAATAAATGCACATCTACATGTCACAATCTTTCAACACAACAACAATATCAACTTGAGAACAGAGAAAGGGAGACAAACCACAGAAACAGGTGTAGCTCTATTTACTAAGTTTTCTGTGCTTTCCATTTATACAGACATCATTTATTAGAGACTTGTATGAATTGGTTCTGGATACATGAATTAACTTCCACTGATATCATTCAGGAGTCACAGTATCGTGTAAAGCCTGATTTCCTGTATCATTTGAGGCCCAGTTTCATACTGACCTCATTAGGCACATGTTTTATACCTCAGTTTCAGATTGTTGAAGGATGGTTTTGCCAGGGTCTGTACCACTCACCTGTAGTCTCTATCTTCAAGCTGCTGGATAATGGTTCCTTTAAAATATTCCAGATGGTCTTTTCTCAGGCAGGCAATAGGCACTTCAAGATAATTGCCCATTAAATGAAGTCATGTTTTAAAAGTGTTTTTGCATCAAACTGTGAGTGTAAGTTCCACCTGGAAAATTAAAGCAAGACAACTTGGACTGCATCATAATTGTAAGGCAAAAGAAGAGATGGTGGGGCCAGGAAAGTGGTGTGAACATAGAATGTCTCTCTTCAATTGCAAGAAACCTGCTAGCCTCCTACCTAAATTATTAGTGATTAAATTCCTCCTCTTGTCATTGGGGAGATCAGCATCTCTTTACTTCTACTTAGAATTACTAAATCCCTGTTTCCAATTCTCTTCTGTTGGGTCATTAATGGAAAAATCTGGCATAACTATAGAGTTGGTTTGATGTTTCACAATTCAAACTTACCTAACCCACTGAGCAGACCACATGTTTCTCTGCCCTTAAATTTCATCCATCAGTCATCATTGCAAGCGGCTGCTAAGGCCCTAGGCCAGGTGGTCCAATTGGCAATATACCCAGTGAGTCTAGACCAGGAAGAGTGTCTTCCTCAGTCCATGCACCTGTGGTCTGGAATAGGCTTCATGACCCACACATCTGCAGTCATGGCTGCATCACTTTCTGTTCCACTACACCTGCTGGGGTCCAATTACATGCAGCAGGTTCCCCAGTTCCAGGAAATCATGATGCCTTCTGTGGTCAAGTGAGCATATAGTTCACTGGTGGACATGGAGGTTATGGCAGTCTGTCAGGTTTCAGTAGGATCTGTTAACTTGAATGGAATCAGATGTCCCACTGCCAGCTGGGCCATGTTGACAGTACTTACTTTTGACCCTTCTCCTGTCCTATGAGGTTAGGATTGCTTTTGTGGTAAATACAAGACTACTGAGACTTACATGTTTCCTCTTCCTTCTTACCATGCCAGAACAGTTGGGCCAGCCATTTTCTTGAGGGTTGTTCTGCAGCAGTCAGGATCTGAACATGTTCTGGTTAACAGGGAAACCATGTTGTGATTGTGCTGTCTTATGAACTTTCTGTGAATACAGGCAGTATGTGCAGCACAGCAAGGATGACAAGTTGCCAAAGGCATAGCAACAAGCCCATGGGAGAGAAAATGCCTGCATTCTCCTACATGAGCCAGAAAATTCTATGCCCTTTCAAGCCAAACTCCTCCATGCTAGTCCCTTCCACTCTACATACTGTAGCTCTCCTCTCTTTCACTCTCCTGTCCCAGGAGCACTGGTAAACAAGGTAGACATTTCTTGAGTGGGATTGAGCAAGTGTAGCAGTATTTGGGGGAGAAATGTAGAACTGACAGTTCAATGGATAGGATTTTCTGCAAAGAATATTGAGTGAAATTTCTGCTTTAATAATTAGTCAATGTTTGGAAACTAAATGGGGATTATTTATTTCTGAGCAAATATTCATGAGATCAGACATCCTGTGATCCCTCACTGTTTCCCATTCCCTTTACATATTTACACACTGTGCTTTGTGAGGTTGCTGAGATATTCCCTTATTCAGAAAAATAGACTTTGCCCAGGAAATCCACATTATCCAAGAACCCACATCCATGAAGTGAAAAGCAAGAACCAGCAACTGCATTGTTATATGCATTGAGTCTGCTGGTTTGAGTTCCCTCAAGGAAAAGCCCAGGAGAAATGAGAAAGTTGTAAGCAGTTTGGGATTGTTAGATTTTTGTATTCAGGTGTAGAATTTCCCTCAATTTCCTGTGGTAACAAAGAGCAGAGCATATAAAACTTCCTACAATTGCCTAACTTTCCTACTGCCAGTCACCTCTATGGTTGTGTCTTAATATTGTCTGTACTTTGAGCAGCTTCAAAACACTTTTTCCTTAAAGAGACAGGGAAAAATCTTTCTCTCCTAATTATTCCCTAGACATTGGGGTTTGACCTGTTTCAGAGGATACTGACTGCATTGTTCTCCAAAGCAATCCACATAATTTGATAGAAATAAATTGGATCTGCCTTGGGTAACTTATCTGCAAATCATATCACATAGATCTGTAGAACATGGAGTCATCTAACTAAAAGAGCATCTTCAGATCATGGCAACCCTTCGGTTTCTCAACATTTCCTCCTATGATCAATTAAGTGGACACAAAATGGTTGGATAACTATAAAAATTTATTGAAATCCCATTCTGAAGAGATATTCAGCACGGATCTCTGTGCCAGCCAAGAGTGTTTCACCAGGGACCTGGATTTCTTAAGAGGCAGTATTCCTGAAGATGAAACAACTCTGAGGAACAAAGAGTTATCAGTGCTCTCATTACTAAGCTGGAAAGTTTATTGAATCAGCAATGGCACAAGATGAAAATGTTCTCCAAGTTCCCCAAACTGATTTTTCTCCATTTTTGCATTTTAAAGTTCAGGTTTCCCACATAATGGGTTTACATTTTGCCTTTCTGCAAGAAATGACATTCAAAATATCACCTGCACTCAGATTTTTGTAGGAAATGTGTACTGGGATGCACTCCAGTCCCTCTGCCAAAGTTATTATCTTCTACATCTCAATGATCTCCAACACAATCACAGCATTAACTTGAGAAGAGAGAGACGTAGACAAATCACAGTGGCACACGACCCTGGGTTTACTCAGTTTTTGTGTTTTGCAATTTTAGCACATAATTTATTAAATTCTTGCATGATTTGGTACTGAATACCTGAATTAAATTCTTCTGCTATCATTCAGGAGCTAAAGGGGTTATGTAAAGCCTGGTGTCTGTGCATAATTCAAGACTCAAGTTCATCCTGTCCTCATCAGGCACTTGTTTCATCCCTCAGTTTCATGTATGTGGAGGATGGTTGTGTCAGATCTGTAACACTGACCTGTAGTCTGCATTTACCAGGTGATGTTTAAGGGAACCCTGGAAATGTGCCAGAGGGCCTTTTCTCAGACAGGTGAGAGTCAGTTAAAGAGAATTACCCCTTAAGTCAAGTCATAATTTGAAGGTGCTTCTGTATCAGAGGCTGAGTGAAATGGCAGCTTGACAAATCATAGCAAGACCATTTCTGAGTGCACTGCAAATGTAAGGCAGCAGTAGAGGTGGTGTGGCCTGTTTGGTGGTGTGAGCATAGAATGCTCTCATAGATAGCCAGTAACCTGCTAGGCTCCATTCTTTTTTTTTTTTTTTTTTGTTTTTGAGCCAGGGATTGAACTCAGGGACACTCGACCACTGAGCCACATCCCCAGCTGTATTTTGTATTTTATTTAGAGACAGGGTCTCACTGAGTTGCTTAGGGCCTCGCTAAGTTGCTGAGGCTGGCTTCGAACTCACGATCCTCCTGACTCAGCCTCCCAAGTCGCTTGGATTACAGGCGTGCGCCACCACGCCCGGCTAGGCTCCATTCTAATTGATTAGTGATTAACTCCCTCCTCTTGACTTTGGGGAGATCAGCATCTCATTATTTCTACTTAGAACTCCTAAATCCTGGGTTCTAATTTTCTCCTGTTGGACTTTTGTCTGGCATCACAACAGAATTGTTGTGATGTTTTCCAGTTCAAACTTCATCTAATCCACTGAGCTGCCCTGCTTGCTCCTCTCCTCTGAAATATCATCCATGGGCCATCATTGCAAGTGTCTGCTAAGGCCCTAGGTCAGTTTCCTGACTCAGCAACATACCAGGTGAGTCCAGACCAGGAAAAGTGTCTTGGTAGAGCCATTGTCCTGTGGCCTGTGAAAGGCTTGGTGACCCATGCATACATTGGCATCCCCAGATCAATCCCTGGTCCTCTACATCTGGACAGCACCAATTGCCTCCAGCAGGTTTCCCATTCCCAGGAAATTATGATGCTTCCTGTGGGAAAGGAGCACATAGGTCCCTCAGGTCCCTCAGAAAATTGGTCAGCCTGTCAGTCTTCAACATGCTCCCTCATCTATGATAGAGTCTGATGTCTCAAAACCACAGGGGCCCAGTCCAAAACACATGCTGATTTCTCTTTTCCTGCACTAAGGGTTTAGGATTGCATTTAGGCAAACTAAAGACCTCTAGGAGTTACCTGCTTCCTCTTCCCTCCTACCAGCATAGCTGGAGCAGCACTTTTCTTGAAGTTTCCTCCACAACAACCAGGACCTGTACAAGTTCCAGTTACCATGTCAACCATGATGCCATTATGCTGTCATACCAACTTCCATGCATGCAGGCGGTATTTGCAGCACAGCTAGGATGACGGCCAAACTTTTCAGGGTAACCCAAGTTGCCCAAGGTCCAGCAACAAGCCCTAGGGCAAGGACAAAACCTGCATTCAAACCATTTTGGAACATCTACTTCATTGTCAATTAAAATCCAATATAAGTCCTTTTTTGTAGAAGCCTTTTCACAGATTTCTAATAGGAGAGGAGCAGAACTGTAAATATAAGTTTCATTATAATTAGCATATGCAATGGAGGTCATTCTACCAAATTTGGTCATGACCAAAACTATCTTTGTTAGGACCGCATTGAGGAAAACCTGTTAAATAAGTTGTATAATTAAGAGGCAAACATTGCAAAAGAACATTAGCATTGTTACTTGTAAAGCAAATAGGGGTTTCCTCAGTAAGACCATGAGAAAAAATGGTATCTTATGATATCTTATGAGGAATTAATAAACCTTTGATTCCACTAAGCAACTGAGGATGGCTAGTATATAACTTTGAATTAACTCTTTCCCAGGAGGGATGTAACAAAGGTGGATATGGAAAATATGTCTAATAGTCCTGTGATGTAGCTTGACAAGTTATTACCTGAGTAGCAACTATTGCCGAAAGAGCAACAAACATGGTCTCAGGTGAAGTTTGTTTCCCTTGAGCTATCACCATGGGAGAGTCTACTCTAGTCAGTCATTTAAGTTGTCCCCAGATCGGATCTGGTGATTCACATGTTGAGCAGGCTTGAGCTAGGTAAATGTATCTCAACCTATAGATAAGGTCCTGAATTCAGGACTCACTTCTGAATTCAGTCTCACTTATGGGCTTGATCATCTGTGCCACTTTGGGGACTTAGGGTGTCAAATCAGTTGATCCAGAATCCATAAGGGAGGTTCTATATTCTGTGAAAACACACAAGCATATATCTGGCCTTATGCAAGGACAACATCAGGTCCTTTCCATTGTCCTGTAGGCATGTCCCTCCATTTTACCATTCACATGGGTTGTGGACTATGCTCCCAGTGTCCTATCATAGGGGTCCTTCCTGTAGAATCTGAATTTAAATGATTGATTACAGAAAGAGCATGGTGAATAATAATATGGAGAGAACTATATTTGAATTCTCCTTATAATTTACATAGTTTATTTTTTAATGTTTGTTGTGCTCTATCCACAATTGGTTGGCCTTGAGGGTTATAAGAAATTCCTGTTGAATGAGAAATATTAAATACATCACATAATTTTTAAAGGAGTTTGAAGTATAAGCAGGACTATCATCAGCTTTAATTTTTGAAGATATTCCTAGAATAGAAAATACTGGAGCAAATGTTGAGGCACATCCTTTTAAGCATCTGCTGTTCGGGCAAAAGCAATGATTACAGGAGAAAAGGTATCCACAGTAACATGTACAAATGATAATTTTCCAAATTTTGGTACATGAGTTATATCCATTTACCACAACTTATTTGTATTTAACCCACGGGAATTCACAACCATCTGTGGAGAAGGGAATAACTATAGGCAAGCATGACAAGACCTGATGATGTTTCTTGCTTCATCTCTGATTAAATGAAATTGATACTGTAAACCAGAAGCATTCTGATGTTGCAGTTTATGAGACACTGTGGCAGCTTCTATGGCTATACAAACAAGTTTTAGTTAATAAATTGGTTTGTTTATTTCCCTTTGACAAAGGGCTAGGTAATTCTGAATGTCCTCTACTATGTCCTATAAAAAATGGGTTAGTTCTTTGGTAAATTAAAGTTTGTAATTCTTGTAGCTTTTGCACTATACTGGGGGAATGGGATAATGTAGCATTTTCTATTGCTGGAAACAAATTAACAATGGACTGTGAGTCACTGTAAAGTTTTAAGTCTTGTGAAATATTTTTAAAGGGAGTAATTGCAACAATTATTCCTTTTTGTAACACCTGAGAATTATTCTGTTTTCTGTGAAGAAGTTTCTCCTGTTAATTGAACAATAGATTGTTCTTGGTTAAAAATAGGAACAGTTTTTCCATTAGATGATCATCTGTGAAAACTAGAAGAGCAGGTTTAGGTAATGTTGTACTAGATGTTTTTAAAGGAAAAATTATTTCTGTTTGTTAATAAAATGTAGAAGTGGCTTATTAGGTAGATGAAAAATACGTGTCCTGTAAAATCATGAAAAGCAATAATCCATTGATCTTCTAATTGATACAACTGCAAGTACTGTTATTTAATATAAGGAATTATAATGGTGTTCAGAAATGCACACCATTATACTTTCCTCGCTAAGTATTTGGTTTGGCAGTTTCCAGTAAGGCAGTAATAACATTTGAGAAATTCCTTGTTGAGGAAATATCTGTATAGTTCTACCAGGAGAACTATATGATATAATTATCATATCATAACTGTATGATAATTTTAATCTCTCCCAAACAATCAAAGTCAATTACTCCCAGAATAACTTGTACACCAGCTTTGGATATTGATCTCCTACCAATAAGTAGACCCATATATCCTTCAGGCAAAGGATCATAAACTCCTGTTGGAATCAGTGTAAGTTCCATCTCAGCGTATATTATTAAATGTTGGATGGAAGGCAAATCTTATCCATCACTCCCTGGGGTTGCTCTGGGCATGCCATTTATGGTTTTCATACAAAAAGGCTCTGGGGATTCCAGAAGACCCTTTTGTTTGGAGGGCCTCAGGCTTTGATTATTTGGGGGGTTCTCACCAAATTTTAGAGTTGAGTTACCTCAGGGGAGGAAACTCATTTGCTCAAATACATGACAACATGTGTGGGTTTGATTGTGTCTCTAAATGAATTCCACAGGGCAAAAACATCTGCTGGAATATACTCAGCCCCATGGTGTTCATAGCAAACTTGAATCTCCTTGCCTGAGTTTTTCCAAGTAGCTTAATTTAAACTTCTTTGCTGGGGAAATCAAGTTGAACATTCTTGTACAAGATGAAAATACATTTTCAACTCTGATAAAGTCATGGCAGTTCCCCATATCCTTAGTAACTACTTGCTTATATCAATAATGAAAGTTGTTTCTTTGCTCTCAGTATGGCCCATACTTTTCAAAATAAGTTCTTATTTTCCTGCCCTTCCTTAATTATCCTTATCTCCTGAGGGGTATGCAGTACCCAAGGCAGAATCCTAGCCCTTTCCCGTGGAATATAATTAATCACTTACCAGTGCCCCACATCTGGGCAACAAATGCCGGGCTCCAGCCCTAGCATGGGGGTTGTGGTGGCAATAGGTGAGTGGGATTGCATCTGTGAGGTGGAGAACAAAGAAACTTAGATTCAGTGATCTGAGGCTAAGTTCAAACTTTATTTTTTCCACACATTATTTTTATGTTAACTTCTAGCTTGAATAGTATCTTGAGGCCACACAAAAGGAAATTGATGCGAACTAAAAGATAATAGGCAAAATGTATTAGCAGATTAAATATTATCAGCTCTTCATGACAATTTTAAGTAGTCTTGTCTATAATTATAAACTAGTTCTACTTTCTATAATACTGGAAATATGCACAGAAGAGTTTTCTATGAACAACATATGAGTTTTCACTATGTGGTTCATAACTAGGTTACCAGGAAAAATATGGAATTTCAGAACTTTCTCTGGATCACTAATTAACTGAGCTAATTAGGAGCAGTAACAATTTCCCTAGAGGTAAATAGTAGGTCCTGCTTGATTACACCTCCTACTTTTTCCCAGTAAGGGTTTTCCTGTCTTGCCAAGAAAGCTGTTCAGAGCAACTAAGCAAACACCAGGCTCTCACATATTTTAAATAGTCTAAAAAGGGGAGATGAGATTTCCATTATACTTATTCCATCATAATATACTTAATGCCAACCAAGGTGTATTCTGTCCGTGGGAGACAACGGGGGATCTAAGTCTAAGAGACCAGAAGGTGGTTTCCTAGGAGAATACAACGTTTTTCCATTAACCAAATAAACTAGACCAAATGGTGTCTGAATTGTTGGGACTATTTCTCTAGTCTTAAAAAGTTGTTTGTGACATTTTTGTCTCGAGTTAAGGTGTGAGCAACATGTTTTGCTGCCCATGGCTATCTGGGAGTAGTTATGATCTGCTGTGCACTTTAGCATAAGCTCCTGGAAATAAGCACAGTATTCTTTCCAATTTATACATTTATCACACCAGAACAAGGGCATATGTTGGTTATTTCCAGTGTTGTTATCTGTTGATTCTTATGTTCTATATCCCCTAAAACCCTAGAATTGCCAGAAGTCCAATATAATAGCATCAGCAAATTAAACAAGACAACAGTAAACAGCAACCCCAATTCCCGGGAAGATAAGGCTTGCAAATATCTTTATTACTCAGTGGAATACTTGTCAAGCACTGAGGGGAATTGAAGAGGGTGCAGCAGACAGGAATTTCTGCAAATAATCTCATTGCAAAGACCTTTTAGAGGAACTGATGCACACATACCTACTGAATGTTTAAAAATAAATGGGGATTATTTACCACTAAACTAATATTATTCATGATTTCATAGAGCCTGTGATCCATCACCACTTCCCACTCCCTATACATATTCACAGACTGTGCCTCATGTAATTCCTGAGACATTTCCTTGTTCAGAGAAACAGACTCTGACCAGGAAATCCAACTTTACCAAGCACCCAAGTACCTGAGGTGAAAAGCAAGATCCAGTACATCCACGGAGCATGCATTTGACTGAGTTGTTTAGAATTTCTTCAAGGAAAGCCACGGAGGAATAAAAACAAAAAGATAGGTGTGAGCAGTTTAGAATTCTAAGAACTTGGTGTTCCGGTGTGAAATATTTCCTCAATTTTCTTTGATCCCAAGGATCAGAGCATATGATATATTGTACAAATGTCTACTTCTCCTACTACCATATGCCTCCATGTTTCCATCAGATAATTGTCTGTTCATTGAGCTGCTATGATACCTTTATTCCTTAAAGGGACAGGTATACATCTGTCTCTCCTCATTAGTCCCTGGACATTGAGATTTGATCTGAAAAAAGGGATTCTGGCTGCATTATTTTCAACAGCATTCTACAGAATTTTATAGAAATTATTTGGCTTCCCTGGGGTAATTTTTCTTCAAAGCATACCACATAGTCATGTTGGGGAACATGCAGTCATCTACCTTAATGAGCCTACTCAGATCGTGCAAACCCTCCAGTGTCTCTACATTACTTTCTCTCTTCAATCAAGTGAAAACAATACTGTTGGATAAGTATCAGACTTCACTGCAAGCCCATTCTAAAAAGAGTATTAAGGAAGCATCTGTGGGTCCAGAAAAAAAAAATGTTTCTCCACAAACCTGGATTGTTTTAAAGGCACGATTCCTTAAGATTAGACATCTCTCAGGACCATAGTCATTATTATGGTCTCATTAATATGCTGCCAAGTGTATTGATCAGTAAGTTGTACAAGATGAAAATGTCCAAAGAAGTCTGAAGTTGATTCTTTTACAATTTTGCATTTTGAAGTTCAGGTTTAAAACAAATTGGGATTTCATTTTTGCAATTCAGAAAGAAATGTCATTCAATGAATGAGCTATGCAAGGGTTTGAGATAGACAATCTCTCTGGGGTGCCATCCAGTCTCTGCATAAAAATGTGGATTTCTACCCCCAATGTTTTCCATCACAATCACAATATTTTCTTGAAAACAGGGAGATGTACAGAAAGGATTGTTCCACATGGCTCTCAATTTACTCATTTTTTTGACCTTTGCATTTTATAGGCATCATTTATTAAAGAATTGTATGAATTGGTGCTGAATACCTGAATTAATTTCCACTGATATCACTCAGGATCTGCAGAGGTTATGTAAATGTCTGTTTCCCTCTACCAAGGACGTCCTAGTCCCTCCTGTCCTGATCATGCTCTTGCTTCCTCCCTCAGTTACAGGTTCTTGGAGGATGGTTGTGACAGGGTCTGTGACACTGACTTGTAGTCTGCATCTTCCAGCTGCTGGGTAAGGGGTCCATGGAAATATGCCAGATGGCCCTTTGTCAGACAGGCAATAGGCAGTTCAAGAGATGTACACCTTAAGTGAAGACACAATTTGAAACTGTTTCTGCATCAATGGGTCAGAGGAAGAGCCCCCTGGAAAATCATAGCATTAAAATTTCTAAGTGCACCATAATTGTAAGGCAACAGCTGAGGAGATGGCTACTGGCCATTGGAGTCAGCATTGAATGACTATCCTCCATTGCCAGCAACTTGCAAGCCTCCTACCTATATGATTAGTGATTACATCCCTCCTCTCTACCTTGGGGAGCTCAACAGTTCCTTACTCCTACTTACAAGACCTTAATCCCACAATTCTGCTGTCTCCTGTTTGGGCAATCATTGAAAGGTTTGGCATTGCACAGAGTTGGTGTGATGTTTCCAGTTCAATTTTCATCTAACCCACCAAGCTTCCCTGCAATCTTCTCTGCCCTAAAATGTCCTTGGCCATCATTGGGAGTAACTGCTAAAGCCCTGGACCAGTATCCCTACCCAGCAATGTATGAGGATACTTCTGACCAGGATGAGTGTCTTTATAGGTTCATGCCACTTCATCCTGTGTATGCTTGATGATGCATGCATCCTTGGGCATCACTGTATCTCTCCTTGGTCAATTACAATTGGTGTGGACCATTGCCTGGAGCAGGGCCCTATTACAAGGATATAACAATGCCTTCTACAGCCAAGTGTGCATATCACCACCTCACAGACATGGAAGATATGGCAGCCTGACTTGCTTCAGCAGGGTCCCTTTTCTTGAATGGACTCAGATGTCTCAAAGTCACAGAGGTCCCCACACAACAAATTCTGAATCCACTTCTCTTGTCCTAAGAATTTCAGATGGTTTTTATGGCAAATAAAAGACCTCTGGGAGTTGTCTGCTTCCTTATCCCTCCTATCACCACAGTTGATCAAGTCCTTCACTTGAGGGTTCCTCAACAATAGCCAGCACATGAAGATGATCCAGTTGCCATGGCAACCTTGACGCCACTAGTCTGTAATATGGTGTTTCTGTGTCTGCAGGCTGTATGTGCTGTGGACCTCAAATGACAGCCAACCATTCATGGAAACTCGAATTTCCCAAGGTCTAGCAAGAATCCCTGGGGCAAAAAAACATACTGAATTCACCTTGAGCCAGAAAATTCCATGCCCTTCCAAACCAAACTCCCACATGCCAGCCTCTTCCACTCTACATACTAGCTCGCTTCTCTTTTGCCTCCATGTCTCAGTAGCTCTGGTAAACAAAATACCATTTCTTGAGTGGAATCAAAACCATGGTAGCAGCATTTTGCAGAGAAATGAAGGATGGAGAATTCAATGGGCAGGACATTCTCCAAATTGTTTCACTGCACAGGATGATGAGAGGAAATTCTGCAAGCATATCTACTGCTCACTTGAAATATTAATGGCGATCATTTTCTCTCTGAGCAAATAATATTCATGGTTTCACAAATCCTGTCATCCATTATCTCTTCCAATCCATATGCAAATTTGAAGACAGTGTCTCGTGATGTTGCTGAGACATTCCCTTGTTCAGAGAAAGAGACTATCCACAGGAAATTCACCTTTTCTACCACCCACATACCTGAGGTGAAAAGCAAGATCCAACACTTCCACTCAGTTATGCGTTTGGCCCAGGTGCTTTGAATACTTTCAAGGAAATCCCAGGAGCACTGAAAGCAGTGAAACAGGTGTGAGCAGTTTGAAATTGTAAGGACTTGGTGTTCAGATGTGAAAAATTCCCTCATTTTCCTTTGTTCCCAAAGATCAGAGCATATATTCCTTCAAATGCCTACTTCTCCTACTGTCACAAACCTCCAAACTTTCCTCTAATAATTATCTCCTCATAGAGAGGCTACAACACTGTTGTTCTTGAAAAGGACATGGATAATTCTTTCTCACCTCATTACTCTGTAGACATTGGGATTTGACCTGCAACAAAGGATACTGGCTGTATTGTTTTCAAAAGAGATCTACAGAATTTTATATAAAATATTTGACTATTAATTGGTGTAGTTTTTCTCCAAAGCATATCACTTAGTCATGTTGGGGAAGATGCAGTCATCTACCTTAAAGAGCCTCTTCAGATCCAGTGTTTCTACATTACTTTCTGTGTTCAATACAAAATGGTTGGATAAGTATCAGATTTAATTGCAAGACTATTCAAAATACAGCATTAAGCAAGCATCTCTGGTGGCAGAAAAAACATGCTTCCCCAGAAACCTAGATTGCTATAACACTATTCCTGAATATATGCCAACTCTCAGGATCACAGAGGTTATCATGGCCTCATTAATATGTTGGCAAGTGTATGAATCAGCAAGTTGAACAGATGAAAATTCTCACCAGGGTCTGAAATTCATTCTTTTCCAATTTTGCATCTTTATGTTCAGGTTTAGCATATATAAGGACTTCACTGTTGCATTTTAGCAAGAAATTACATTCAAAGTATGACCTGTGCAAGGGTTTGCAAAGGAGGATCTCTCTGGGGAGCACACTAATCTCTCTGCAAAAGAAGTGGATTTGTATCCCTCAACGTTTTCCAACACCATCACAAAATCAACTTGAAAACAGAGAGATACAGAGAAAACACAGCCACATGTGGCCATTAATTTATTCAGCTTTTGACCTTTGCATTTCTATAGACTTCATTCATGAAACACTTGTATGTAATGGCACTGCATACATGGATTAACTTCCACTGATATCATTCAACAGCAACAGCAATAACGTAAAGCCTGGTTTTCCTGTGTCCTTTGAAGTCCAGGTTCATCCTGTCCTCATCAGGCTCTTGTTTCATCACTCAGGCCTAAGTTCTTGGAGTATGGTTGTGCCAGGATCTGTGACACTTACTTCTAGTCTGTATGTACCAGCTGCTGGTTAAGGGATCCATGGAAATTTGCCAGATGGTCTTTTCTCAGACAGGCGATAGACATTTCAAGAGAATTACACCATAAGTCAAGACACAATTTGAAGTTGTTTCACCATCAAAGGTCAAGTGAAAAGGCCTCATGAGAAATCATAGCGAAACATTTCTGAGTGTACTCTGATTGCAAGGAAATAGGTGGGACTGGCCTGTGGAGTGAGCATAGTAAGTCTCTCCTTGATTGCCAATGAATTTCAAGACTCCTTTCTAAATGATTAGGCATTAAGTCCCTCCCCTCCATATTGGGGAGCTCAGCAGTCCTAACTGCTACGTACATTTTTTTTTTCTCAGAGTTCAATTGTCTTCTGTTTGGGAATTCGTGGAAAGTTTTAGTATCACACCAGAGTTGGTGTTATATTTTCCATTTCAAATTTCACCTAAACCATCTTGATGTCCTGCAAACTCCTCTGCTTTGAAATGTCATCATTGCAAGTGGCTGGTAAAGTCCCTGGGGCAGGTTCCTGACCCAGCAATGACCAGGATTGTGCAGCCAAGGGCAAGTGTCTTTGTAGGGTCATGCCCCTGCAGCCTTTGGTAGACTTGGTGAACCACATGGCCTCAGGCACCCCTTAACCTCTCCATGGTCCACCACACCAGGTGGGGAACAATTACCTGGAGCGGGGCCCCACTGTGAGTAAATCCTGATGCCTCCTGTAGCCATGTGTACACATTGCCCCCTCACAGATATTGAAGGTATGGCAGCCTGAAAGGCTGCTGCAGGATCTTTAATCATGGATGGATTCAGCTGTCTCAAAGACAGAGAAGTAAGGCCCATAGCACATACTGACTCCTCTTGTGCTAAGAAGTTACAATCATTTTTATGGCAAACAAGAGACCTGTGGCTCTTGCCTACTTACTACTCCCTCCAAACTGCACAGTTGGACTACCCCTTCCCTTGAAGTTTCCTCCACAGCAGCCAGCATCTGAAGATATTCTGAATGCCATGGCAACCATGATGCCATTGTGCTATTATATGGCCTTTCTGTGATAGCAGGCGGCATGTGCTGTGCAGCTAGGATGACAGCTAAGCCAATCATGGAAGCAAAAGTTATTCAAGCCCCAACAACAAGCCCTGGGGCAGAAGAATGCATGCATTCTCCAAATGAGCCAGAAAATTCCACGCCTTTACAAACCAAACTCCCATATGACAGCCCCTTCCACTCTATAAACTCTAGCTCTCTTATCTTTGCCCTCTATGTCCCAGTAGCACTAGTAAACAAATTAGCAATTTCTTCAGTGGGTTCAAAACCAGTGCAGCAGCATTTTGCAGAGAAATGAAGGCTTGACATGTACAGGACTTTCTACACATAATCTCACACCAATGGATGTTATCAGGAATTCCTGCACACATATCTAATGTATGTTTGAAAAGTGAATGATGACCATTTTATCTCTGAGCAAATACTATCCATGGGTTTATAGATCCTGTGATCCATCAGAACTACCATTCCCTATGCAAATATGAGGACAGTGCCCCATGAAGTTGTGGAGATATTTCCTTATTCAGAGAAACAGCTTAAGCCTAGGAAAACCAACTTAACCCAGCAGGAACTTACTTGAGCTGAAAAGCAATGTCCAGCACTTCCACTGGGGTATGCATTTGGCCCAGGTGGCTAGAATACCCTCAAGGAAAAGGCCAGCAGGATTGAGAAAAAAGATACAGGAGTGATTAGTTTTTGATATTTAGAGTTTTTTGTCAGGTGTGTAAGATTGCCTCAATTTCCTTTAGTCTATTAGATGAGAACATATAATATATACAACAAAGTACTACTTCTTTTACTACCATTTGCTTCCATTCTTTCCATGAAAAAGTCTCTGTGTGTTGAGCAGCTACAACACATTTTCTCCTGATGACTACACAAACTATGGGATTTGACCTGCACCAATTTTTCTGGATGTATTTTTCTCCAAAGCCATCTACAGAATTTGAAAGAAAGTATTTGACTCTGCCTTGGGTGGTCTTTCTGAAAAGCATACGTCAAAGGCAGGCCTGCTGAAATTGAAGCCATCTCCCTTAAGGGGCCTCTTCAGGTAATCCCAACCTTCCCCTATCTCAACATTTCCTCCTCTGTTGAATCAAGTGAACACAAAATTGTTGGATAAGTCCCAGATTTACTTGAAAGCCCGTTCTAAAGAGAGTATTCAGCAAGCAGCTGTGATGTCAGGGAAAAGTGCTTACCTAGAGACCTAGACTTCTTGAATATGTATTCTTGAAGATGAGGCCACTGTAAGGAATGTGGAGTTGTAATGGTCTCATTCATCTGTTGTCAAGTGTAATGTTTCAGCAAGTTCTACAATCTGAAAATGCTCACCAGCTTCTAAATGGATTCTTTGAGAGACAGATATCAGGCTCAGCCCAGAGCAGATAAGTTAGAGTTTCATGCCTAGGTCATTGGCCCAGAATGCTTCCATGGGTCCTCTACATTTGCAGCTGGCAAACCCCAGAGGTGAGCATCTTTAGTGTGGGAAGTGGGCAATGACGAGAGGACAGTTGGGTCATCCTATACAGGGGGGCCAGCTCAGAGACTTGCATTCAGCTCAGCCAAGACCCATGAGATTTCCCAGTCTAGGAGGTGGACCCAGAGAAAAATATCAGGCTCAGCCCAGTGCAGACTGGTGAAAGTTCCCCACCCAGGCTGCCAGTCAAGAGGTCTCCCATGGGTTCTCTGAGGGGATGACAGGCACAATGCAGAAATTGGAGCCTTCAGTGTGGGGAAAGCGAGCATAGAGTGCACAACAGAGGCTCCCACACAAGGAGGCTGAGCCCATAGGCCAAGACTTACTCTAGTCTTGCCCCACTCCATGGTCTAATGCTACTGAAGATTAGGACATGAGATATGGGAAACATGCTGGGTAACTGCTTGTTTTGACAGTCAAAGCTGCTATACCTTAGATTCTCATGGATAAAAGGGGAGATACCTGAACATCATGAGAAGACTGGGGAAGAAAGTATCTTAATCAATCCTAGATGCTGCATCAACCTAATCAAGTGATAATATGGTAGGAGACATGTCAGAAAGGGAGTTCAGAATGTACATAATTAAATGATCAGAGAAGCAAATGAGGAGATGAGAGAGAAAATGCAGGGAATGAATGATTGCACCAATCAACAATAAAAGAACAGATGCACAAAGCAGAAGATCATTTCAATAAAGAGAGAGAGAGAGAGAGATGTTGAAACAATCAGCAATGTGAAGAGAGAGTCTTCAGAGTGGGAGAAAATCTTTGCCACACACACTTCAGATAGAGCAGTAATCTCCAGATTCTAAAAAGTACTCAAACATCTTTGCACAAAGAGTACTAAAAATCCAATAAATAAATGGGCCATGGAAATGAACAGACACTTTACCGAGGAGGATAGAAAAACAACCAACAGATATATGCAGAAATGTTCAACACCCCTGGTCATAAGAGAAATGCAAATCAAAACCACCTGAAGATTTCATCTCACCCAATTAGAATATCTTCTTTTAAGAATACATGCAGCAACAGGTGTTGGTGAGGATGTGGAAAGGTGTTCACTCATACATTGCTTTTGGGATTGCAAGTTAGTGCGGGAACTCAGGAAATTGGTGTGGAGATTCCTTAG
>JAJEJO010047944.1:53703-88574 GCA_020662805.1 Glaucomys volans
TTTCCATTTCCATCGCGAATTTTAGTAATTTGGAGTTTCTCTCTCCTTCTCTTTGTTAGCGTGGCTAAGGGTTTATCAATTTTGTTTATTTTTTCAAAGAACCAACTTTTTGTTTCGTCAATTTTTCGAATTGTTTCTTTTGTTTCAATTTCGTTGATTTCAGCTCTGATTTTGATTATTTCCTGTCTTCTACTACTTTTGGTGATGATCTGTTCCTCTTTTTCTAGGGCTTTGAGCTGTAATGTGAGGTCATTGATTTGTTGACTTTTCATTCTTTTATTAAATGCACTCTCTGCAATGAACTTTCCTCTTAGCACTGCTTTCATGGTGTCCCAGAGATTTCGATATGTTGTATCTTTATTCTCGTTGACCTCTAAGAATCTTTTAATTTCCCCCCTAATGTCTTCTGTTATCCATGTATCATTCAATAGCATATTATTTAATCTCCAGGTCTTGGAGTAGTTTCTGTTTCTAACTTTCTCGTTGATGTCTAATTTCATGCCATTATGATCTGATAGTATACAAGGTAGTATCTCTATGTTTTTGTATTTGTTAAGAGTAGCTTTGTGGCATAACATATGGTCTATTTTAGAGAAGGACCCATGAGCTGCTGAGAAGAATGTGTATTCGCTTTTTGATGGATGGAATATTCTATATATGTCCGTTAAGTCCAGATTAGCGATTGTGTCATTGAGTCCTATAGTTTCTTTATTCAATTTTTGTTTGGAAGATCTGTCCAACGGTGAGAGAGGAGTGTTAAAGTCTCCGAGTATTATTGTGTTTTGGTCTATTTGATTCCTGAAATTGAGAAGGATCTGATTGACATACATGGATGCGCCATTGTTTGGTGCATAAATATTTATGATTGTTATGTCCTGTTGATTTATGCTCTCTTTACGAAATATGAAATGTCCTTCTTTGTTCCTTCTGACTAACTTTGGTTTGAATTCTGCTTTATCTGAAATGAGAATTGAAACCCCAGCTTTTTTACTCACTCCATGTGCATAGTATGCTTTTTCCCAACCTTTCACCTTTAGTCTGTGGGCATGTTTTTCTATGAGATGAGTCTCTTGAAGGCAGCATATTGTTGGGTCTTTCTTTTTAATCGAGTCTGCCAGTCTATGTCTTTTGATTGATGAGTTTAGGACATTTATATTCAGGGTTATTATTGAGATATGACTTGTATTTCCTGTCATTTTAGCTTTTTTAGGGTTTTTTAGCTTAACTTTGTTTCTCCTTTGATTGACTCATTCTTTAGGGTAGTTCCTCCCCATGATCACTGAGATTGGTATTTTTTGTTTCTTCCTCTTCAAATATTTTGTTGAGAATGTTCTGTAGGGCAGGCTTTCTCTTTGTGAATTCTTTAAGCTTTTGTTTATCATGAGAGGATTTTATTTGATCATCAAATCTGAAGGTAAGTTTTGCTGGGTATAAGATTCTTGGTTGGCATCTGTTTTCTTTCAGAGCTTGAAATATGTTGTTCCAGGGCCTTCTTGCTTTTAGGGCCTGGGCTGAGAAATCTCCTGATATATGTATTGGTTTCCCGCTGTAGGTAATCTGATTCTTTTCTCTCACAGCCTTTAAAATTCTATCTTTGTTTTGTATGTTAGGCAATTTCATTATACTGTGCCTTGGTGTGGATCTGTTGTATTTCTGTGCATTTGGTGTCCTGTAAGCTTCTTGTAATTGATTTTCCATCTCATTCATCATATTTAGGAAAATTTCTGATAATATTTACTTGAATAGATTATTCATACCCTTGGTTCTTGTCTCTGCACCTTCCTCAATCCCAATTACTCTTAAATTTGGTCTTTTCATGGTGTCCCATATTTCTTGGAGTGTTCTTTCATGATTCCTAACCATCTTCTCTCTTTGTTCGACTTTGTTTTCAAGATTAAATATATTGTCTTCATTGTCTGAGGTTCTGTCTTCCAAGTGATCTATTCTGTTAACTATGCTTTCTATTGAGTTTTTAACTTTGTTTATTGATTCTTTCATTTCCTTGTTTCCTTCAAGAATTTGTTTTTTTTCTCAGAAATTCTATCTCTTTATTGAAGTGATTTTTTGCTTCCTACAATTGCTCTGTTAGCTGATTATTCATAGCCTGTATCTGCGCTCTCGTCACATCATTCTCTTCTCGCATCACTTTAATTATGAACATTCTGAACTCCCTTTCTGTCATTCCTTCTATCATGCTGTCTTTGGGTTCTCTTGATATATAATCTAGGTTTGATTGGGACATTTTCTTCCCGTATTTTTTCATGGTGGTTGTTTATCTTCCCCTCTGTTGCTTGAGGGGTGCTTGATCAAGCAGTGACCCAAGAAAGGTGTTGTCCCACTACCTCCATGTTGGGAATGATCAATGATTCTGGGAAGAGGCAACCTAGTGTTGATAAACAATTAGATACAGTAAGGTGGTAGACTCCGGGCCTGGGTGTGGGCCTGGGCAGTTGATTAAGTTGGGGTGGTGTCACAGTACTGTGCTAAGTGATGGAGACACTGGGCTTGAGAGCCCAGGCTGACCTGAAATCCTCGCTGCGGGTTCAGGCAGTGGCAGGTGGTTGCTCTCTCCTCGGGACACTGTAAGCTGGTGCCAAAGACCCTAAGCTTACCCCCTGGAGTCACCAATCCCAGAGGCTCCTGGATGGACCTCTCCAGATGCTTCAGGAGGCCCCAGGGAGCTGAAGATGGGCCCTTTCTGCCAGGGAAGCTGCCAAAATGGCGCGGAGGAGTCCCAACTCCCCACCGGGGTCAGCGATCCCAGAGGCTCCGGGCCGGACCTCTCCAGATGCCGCTGGAGGCCCCAGGAAGCTGGAGATGAGCCCTCTCTGCCAGAGAAGCTGCCTAAATGGCTCCGAGGAGTTCCAACTCCCCGCCGGGGTCAGCGATCCCAGAGGCTCCCAGCTGGACCTCTCCAGACGCCTCTGGAGGCCCCAGGAAGCTGGAGATGGGCCCTCTCTGCCAGGGAAGCTGCCAAAATGGCGCGGAGGAGTTCCAACTCCCTGCTGGAGTCTGCGATCCCAGAGGCTCCGGCCAGACTTCTCCAGAAGTCACGGCGAGGCCCAGGTGGCCTGAGATGCTAGGTCTCCACCTGGGAGGTTGCTGTCTGGTGCCGGAGCCGCGGCCAGTGACTTCAAAGCCGCTGCTGGGGACCCGAACTCACTTTCTGGCTGTCGCAGACCCAGGTTAGTGGTTCCAAAGCAGCTGCAGGGTCCGGTGCTCCCGGGTGGTAGCTGCCCGTGGCGGGGCTGAGCCCAGCCCAGCTGAGTTGGTTCTGGAGCGGCAACTGGGGACCCCTTATATGTGCTTTGAATATAAAATCTCGTTGAGAGCCATATTCCTACTGTTTGAATCCTGAGCAAGGAGGAATCCACGGAGAAATTAGGAATGCAGCCTTCCTCTAGCCCGCCATCTTGAATCTCAGTACTTGGATTTTTGTAATGCTGTGGGATCTTCTCTTCGGGCACCCTAATTCCTATCACAACTTTAATACTTATGCTGTTGTCTCTTGTTTTCATTTTAGGATTTCACACGTTTTGTGTCTTCATTGTTGCATCTGAACAGATACTTTTTTTTTTCAGATTTTTTATGTTGTGCTACGTGATTTATTTCCCGAGGCATCATTCAGTGCCCCATACACAAATGTGTAGTTTTTGTGAATGATGGGCTGATGCATACATTTTGTGGTTAAGGGAGGCCTATCCTACCAGGTTGTATGCCAGGAAGTTAAATCTTCTTGAGATCCAGGTTTATTACTAATGAAGGATACTTTTCAGACTTTTGCTGATTTTGAGGAATGTCTTGAGAGATACTGTGTAGGAATGTGTGAAGAATGGCATGCTCTGAATTATATCAAAGTAATGAGAATCTCTTGATTTTGTGTTAGTGCTGGATGACCCAGGAAAGCCTATTTAAAATAATCCCATTGAACAAATGGAGACAGATATGGTAGTTACATGCCATGGCTATGTGGATGCCTGTAATTCCTATACATAAGGACTGGCAATTTCAAAATGCTGTAGGATCTCCTTTTCAGGCACCCTAAATCCAATCACACCATTCTTATGCTGCTTTCTCTGCTTTTCAATTTAGGACTTCACACCTTTTGTATCTTCATTGTTGCATCCTAACAGAGATGTTTACATTTAGATTTGTGATATTGTTCTGCATGATTTATTTCCAGAGCCATCATTCAGTGGTCAGTATGCAAATTTGCACTTGTGTAAACGAAGGTCTCTGGTGTACATTCTGTGGTGAAAGAAGGCCATTCCTACCAGCTCGTAGCACAGAAGAGCTAAATCTGACTATGCTTAATGAGGTGTCCATTGTGAGATTCAGGATAGAGCCAGCAATGGGGAATGCCTTTAGGTACTCACCAGTTGCACTTGTGATCAGTTGCTATCCTTGTTTAAACAAAAATCTGGCCACTACTCCTTGCTGTATTTGCATTGCAGCTGAGGAATCTTCCTGGAATGTTTGGGGCACCACTCACTAGGACATATTCTTTTAGTGTCCATTCACAGAGGTTGGTTTACTCTTCAAAACCCTTCTGCATTTAGTGCACAAGATATATTCTTCCTCCTCCCTGCTTGATTATTCAACTTCCAGCCCAATTGCCATTTCTCTCTTTCAGGCAGATGCATGTTCAATTATCATAGATGCCCTGTAACAAAGTGCTCTTTGTGCCCTTATCAGGCACTTGTTTCATCCATTAAATTCATGTTTTGGAGCATCGTTGTTCAAGGGTGTTTTACTCTGGCCTGATTGGCATCTCCAAGCTGCTAGATAAAGTGCCATGAAAATATGTCAACGGTCCTTGCTGAGACAGGCAATAGGCACATCAAGAGAATTACATCTAAATTGAAGACACATTGTGAAATTTTTCTGCACCAAATATGAATAGAAAGACATTACAAAAATCATAGCCAGATAATTTTGAAGTGCACCTAATTGGAGGACCATGGCAGAGGTTTTGTGGCTTGACCAGTAGAGTGAGCATAGAATGTGTCTTCAAGAGAGTCAGCAACTTGCTTGCCTCCATCCTAAATGTTTAGTGAAGAACACCCTCCTCAACATGTTGGGGAGCTCAACCCCTCTAACTTGTACTTAGAAATCCTAAAACCCAGGTTCCAGCTATCTCTGGTAGGGGCATTTATGGAACATTGAAGCATCATAGCAGAGTTTGTGTGCTCTTTCCCAGTTCAAAATTCACCTAATGCAGCAATGTACCCTGCATGATCCTTTTCTCTGAAGTGTCATTGGCCATAATTGTGAGAGTTTGCTAAAACCCAGGCCATATTCCTGACACAGCAATGTACCCAGTGGGTCTAGAGAAGGAATGTAAATGTATGACCATGAACATTGGGTAAACGCTTGACCTGGAGACCCACATGTCCTCTGGCACTCTCACTAATTGCCTGCAGAGGGTCCCCATTCCAAGCTAATTATATTGTGCTAATCCTGCCCTCATCCAGCACTTATTTCATGCCTCATTTTCAGGATCATTTGTTGAAGATCATTATTCCATGGCGTGTGACCCTGTCCTGTAGTATATATCCTCAAGCTGCTGATTCACAAGCCCATGGAAATATGCAATGGGTATTTATTCAGACAGACAATAGGCAGGTCAAGAGAATTACACCATACACCTTGTGAATGTATTTCTGTATCAAAGGGTGATTTGAAGGGCCCTTGGAAACTCATTGCAAGACAACTTCTGAGTTCACACTAATTGTAGGACAAGCCCAGATGTGGTGGGACCTGACTGTTGATGTAAGCATGGAATGTCTCTGCTAGAATACCAGCAACGTTCTAGTCTCAATCCTTCATATTAGTGAGGAAGAACCCTCTCAACACACTGGGGAGATCAGTTACTCCTCACTTGTACTTCAACTCCTCAATCCCAGGTTCCAGCTGTCTCCTGTTGGGTCATTCATGGAAACTGTAACATGATATCAGAGTTGGTGTGTTCTTTCCCGCTTCAGATTTCACCTATCCCACCGAGCCATCCCACATGCTCCTCTTCTCCTAAATGTCAGTGACCATCACCTCAAGGGTCTGCTAATGCCCTTGGCCAATTTCACATGTCAGCTATGTACCAGATGTGTCCAGATGAGGAGGAGTGTGTTCGTAGATTCATGCCACTGGGGCCTGTTCTAGGTTTGGTGACACACGTATATTTGGGAGCCCCTGCTTCTCACTAAACCTGATCGGGACCAATTGTCTACTGGGGGTCCCCATTCCCAGTTAATCATAATGCCTCCTGTGGCCTGGTGAGCACATCGCCACCTCGTGGACATGGACGGTATGGCATCCTGTCAGGTTTCAAAAGGGTTCCTCATCTTGGATGAATTCAGATATCTCCAAGTCCCTGGGGACAGGCGCACTACACACCCTGCTTCCTCTTCTCCTGTGCTGAGAGATTAAGATCGATTTTTGGCAAACAAAATACCCCTGGTACTCAACTTCTTCCTCTTCACTCTCCCCAGCAGAGTTGTAAAGAAGCATAATTTAAAGGTTCCTCCTCAGTAGCCAGAGCCTGAAGAGACTCCAGTGCCTTGGCAACTGTGATGACATTGGCCTTTCCGTGACATCAGGCACTATGTGCCAGGCACCTAGGATAACATACAGGCCATTCGTGGAAACCCAAGTTCCTCAAGGCCCAGCAACAAGCCCTGGAAAGAGGAAAAACCTGCATTCTCCTACCTGAGAAAGAAAACTCCTTGCCCTTCCAATCCAAACTCCTACACACCAGCCCCTTACACTCTGCATACTGGAGCAATCCTCTCCCTTGGTCTCATGTAACAGGAACACAGGGAAACAAGTTAGGTATTTCTTGAGTGGTATCAAAATCAGGGAAGCAGTATTTCATGGAGGATTGAAGGCTTGACAGTTCAAAGGGTAGAACTTTCTGCAAATGATCTCACTGCAAGTAATACTGAGAGAAGTTCCTACAAACAAAACAACTGGAAGTTTGAGAACTGAATGCAGATGTTTTTTTTTCCTCTGAGCAAATATTATTCATGGGTTCACAGATCCTGTGAGCCATCATCTCTTGCATTTCCTTGACATATTTACACACTGTGCCTCATCTAGATGCTGAGATATTCCCAAGTTAGGAAAATAGACTTTTACCAGGAAAACAAGCTTTCTCCGGCACCCACTTATGTGAGATAAAAAGCAAGGTCCAGCACCTCCACTGGGGTATACATTTGCCCCAGCCATTAGAATTTCCTCAAGGAAAAGAAAGAGACAGTTGTGAGAATTGTGCAATATAAGGGAATCATGTTCAAGTGTGAATGATTCTCTCAAATTCCTTTGGACTTAAAGATGAGAGAATATAATATTTCTTACAAAGACCTACTTCTACTACTGATCCACACATCCATGGTACCTTTTGATAATTGTCTGCTCTTGTGTGAGCTCTAACTCCCTTGAAAATACTAAACAGGGTATAAATTGGTATTTTCTGCTTTTTCCCTTTTTGAAGATCAGGTTGAGCACATCTGCGACTTCCTTATTGCTTTACAGAAGGGAATGACTTTCAATATATCACTGCAATTGGTGTTTGGGAATCATAAGCTTTCTGGGGCATATTGCAGTCTCTCCGCAAAAGACATGAGCATCTACTTCTCAAGATTGTCACACACAACCCATAATCAACCTGAATTTGAGATATGTAGACAAAGCACAGCTGCACGTGGTCGTGGGTACACTCAGTGTTATTTGCTGTGCCCATTTATAGACAACAATTATTAAAGACATATGAGTTAACACTGAGTATATTAGCTTACTTCAACTGATATCATTTAGAAGCGACAGGAGCTGTGTAAAGCCTGCTTTCCCTGTATCACTCCAGATCTACATTACTAATGAAGTATTTTTTCAGACATTTGTTCATTTTGAGGGATGTCTTAAGAGATGCTATGTAGGGATGGGTGAAAGATGTTATGTTCTCATTCTCAGCAAGGAAATGAGAACGATTTGATTTTGATGTTAGTGCAGGGATGACACAAGAAAGGCTATAAAATATAATCCTATTTTAAGAATGACATCAGGGACTGAATTATGTGTCACCATTGGTGTGGATACCTTTAATTCCTACAAATAATGACTTGGAATGTCGAGATATGGTAAGAGCTCCTTCTCCTGTATCCAATGACATATTACACCATTCATACTTCCACTGTTTTCTCTGTTTCTCAAGTTAAGACTTTATACACATGATGTCTTCTAGTGGCATCATAACAGAGATGTTTGATGTTTAGGTTTGCAATATCGTGCTACACAATTTATGTCCAGATGAATCGTTCAGGTGTCCATGTCCATGTTTGTACTTGTGCAAATTGAAGTGCCTGGGTATATGTGTTGTGGTGAAGGAAGGACTTTCCTACGAGGTCATATGTCAGGAAAGCTAAATATGCATATGCTTAATGAGGTAAGTTTCAAAGTAGAGTCAGGAAATGTGGGGGGGCTTTAAGTCCTTAGCAGGTGCACTTCTTTTCAGTAACTATCCTTGATTATAGGACTTTGTCCCATATTTCTTGCTCTATTTGCATAGCATATTGGAACTGAAGAAATTTTCTTGAATGTTTGGGGAGACCACTCACAAAGTCATCCTCTTTTAGAGTCCCTTTACAGGTGTTTTCCTCTCCATCACCAATATGCATTTCATGCACAAAAAAAAAAATCCTTTACTCCTCCCTGTTTGAGTATTCAACTTCCTAGCTTTCTATCATTCCTCTCTTTCAGCTGGTTGTGTGTTCAAATTTCATGTGATGACCTGTAAGAGTGTGCTTATCCTGCTCTCAGTCAGCACTTCTTTCACTCCTCATTTTCAGGTTTGTGAAGGATCATTGTTCCAGGGTGTGTAACTCTGGCCCAGAGTAACCATCTTCAACCTGCTGGTTAAGGTTTTCCTAGAAATGTGCAGAGGACCCCATTCAGGCATGCAATAGACAGATCAAGCCAACCACACTTTTAGTGAAGACACATTGTGCTTGGGTATCTGCATCAAAGGTTGAGTTGACGGGACCCTGGAATCTCATACCAAGACAATTTCTGAGTTCACCCTACTTGTAAGACAGCAAATGTGGTGGTGCCTGACTGGTGGAGTAAGAAAGGAATGTCTCTGCTAGATTGTCAGCAACTTGCTAGCCTCCATCCTTAAAGATTCGTGAGGAAGAACCACCTGTACACATTGGGAAGATCAGCCACTAATCACTTGTATTTAAACTCCTAAGTCCCAGGTTAAAGCCATCTCCTGTTGGATCATTCATGGAAAGTGTGGCATTACACCTGAGTTGGTGTGTCTTTTCCCACTTCAAACTTTTCCTAACCCACCTAGTGGCCCCACATACTCTTCTTCTCTCAAATGTCAGTGGCCATAATTGTGAGCCTCTATCAAGACACTAGGATAATTTCATACCACAGCAATGTGCTGAGTGAGTTCAGACCAGGAGGAGTGTATTCCTAAATCCATACCCCTGGGGCCTGTTCTAGGTTTAGTGAGCCATATATCCTTTACCATCCCAGCTTTACTCCCTAGTCCACTAATCCTGGTGGTGAGCAATTTCCTACAGGGTGTCCCAATTACCAGGAAATCATAATGCCTCCTGTGACCCAGGAAGTACATCAAAACCACGTGGTCACGGAGGATCTGGCAACTGGTCAGCTTTCAAAAGAGTTCCTTATCTTGGATGAAGTCAGATGTGTCAAACCTGAAGGGGACACCCATTCTACACAACCTGATTTCTGTTCTCCTGCATACACAGGTGAGAATCACATTTGGGGCCAAAAACAGACCGCTGGTACTTGCCTGCATACTCTTCCCTCTTCCCAGTACAGCTTAAAAAGTGCTTCTGTTGAAGAATCCTCCACAGTAGCCAGATTCTGAAGAGATACCCGTTGATAAGGCAATTATGATGCCATTGTGCTGTCCTATGACACCTCTGTGACAGCAGGAGGTATGTGCAGTGCACTGAGAATGAGAACCAAGCCAAACTTGGAAATCCAAGTTCCTCAAGGCCCAGCAGCAAGCCCTGGAAAGAGGAAAAAAACTGCATTCTCATACATGAGCCTGAAAATTCCATGCCCTTCCAAACCAAACTCCTACATGCCAGCCCTTTCCACTCTGCATAGTGTAACTCACCCCTCTCATGGTCTCTTGTCCCAGGAACTCAAGGGAAAAAAGTTAGGCATTCCTTGAGTGGGATCAAAATTAGAGAAGCACCATGTTGCAGAGAGCTGAAGACTTGACAGTTCACTGGGTAGAACTTTCTCCATATAATTTCACTGCAACTAATGTTGAGAGAAACTCATGCAAACATAAACATAACTACTGGAAGTTTGAAAACTGATGGCAGATGATTTTCTCTCTGAGAAAATATTTCTCATGGATTCACAGATCCTGTGAGCCATCACCTCTTCTCACTCCCTATTCATATTTTCACACTGTGCCTCACCTAGATGCTGAGACATTCCCTCAATAGGGAAGTAGACTATTCCCAGGAAAATCAGCTTTTTCAAGCACCCACTTACCTGAGGTGAAAGGCAAGGTCCAGCTCCTCAAATGGGGTATGCATTTGGCCCAGTTAGTCTGTATTTCAACAAGAAAAAGGCCAGCAGGAATGGAAAGAAAGAGACAGGTGTAAGCAGTGTGCAGTGATCAGTGCTTGCTGTTAATGTGTGAAAGATTCCCTCAAATTCCGTTGATCCTAAAAATCAGAGCATATAATATTTGTTACAATGTCCTACTTCAACTACTGTCCCACACATCGTTGGTTCCCTCTGATAATTTCCTGCTCTTGCAGGAGCAATAGCTCCCTTTATTCCTCAAGGGACAGGGATGAAACTTTGTATCCTTATGACTTCCTAGACATTGGGATAGTACCTACAACAAAGGTTTCTGCCTGCGTTGTTATCCAAAGCCTTCTACAGAATTTGATAGAAATTCTTGGGCTCTGCCTTGCGTGGTTTTTCTTCAAAGCATATCACATAGTCAGGCCTGCAGAACAAGCTGTCATCTACCTTAAGAATCCTATTCAGGTCATTCCAATCCTCCAGTATCTAAACCTTTCCTCTGCTCTTCAATCAAGTGAACTCAGAAAGTTTGGATAAGTCTCAGATGTAACTGCAAGCCCTTTTTAAAGAGAGTTTTCAGGCAGCAGCTTTGGATCCAGGGAAAAATTCTTCCCCAGATACCCCGATTTCTGGAGTTTGTATTCCTGAAGATTAGACAACTCTCAGGAATGCAGAGGTAGTAATGGTCTCATTATTATGCTGGCAAGTGTATCGCATCAGTGAGTTCTACAACATGAATATGGATACCAAGGTCTAAATGGTTTCTTCTCCATTTTCAGTTTTTGAAGATCAGGTTGAATACATATGAGACTTCCATATTATTTTTCAACAGGGAATGACTTTCAAAATATCTCTGGCAGTAGTGTTTGATAAGGAGAAGTTATCTGAGCCATGCTGCAATCTCTCTGCAGAAGTTGGCTTCTAAACACCAGATCCAAAACCACCATGGGTTTATGCAATTTTCCCAGCATTTTAGAATTTATTCAAGGAGAGCTGAGAATGAATGCAAAGAATGGGACACGTGTGAGCTCTTTGGAATTGTATGGAATTTGTGTTCAGCTGTGAAATATTCCCTCAATTTCCTTTGTTTCCTATAAATGTCCACTTCTCCTTCTGCCAAATGCCTCCATGCTTTCCTCAGATAATTGTCTACTCATTGAGCAGCTACAACACTCTTGTTCATTAAAAAGAGGGAGAACTCTTTCCCCCCTCATTACTTCCTAGACTTTGAGATTTCACCTGCAACAAAGGATGGTGGCAGCATTCATCTCAAGAGGGATCTAAAGAATTTGATATATATAGTTTGACAGTTCATTGGGGTGTTTCATCTCCAAATATTATCACATAGACATGTCAGGGAACAAGCCATTATCTACATTAAAGTCTGTTCAGATCCAAAACCCTTCCATGTCTCTGCATTGCATCTTCTGTTCAATCAAGTGAACAAAAAACAGTTGGATATCATCAGATCTAAAAGAAATCCCATTTGGAAGAGATAATTCAGCAAAATTAGGTGGTGTCTGCACAAAGTGTGTCCCCAGGCACCTGGATTGCTTTAGAAGCACTATTCCTTGAATGAGACAACTCTCAGCAATGCAGAGTTTATCACTTTCTCATTCATATGCTGGCAAGTGTATAGAATCAGCAATATCTATAAGATGAAAATGCTCACCAGGGTCTGAAATGGATTCTTTTCCATTCTCACATTTTAAAGTTAGGGTTGAGCACATATTGGCATTTCATTGTGAAATTTTAGCAGAAAATGACATTCAAAGTATCACCTGCACTGGGTTTGTGGAGAAGAAAATTTCTGGGGCACACTCCAGTGTCTCTGAAATAGAAGTGGACTTCCCCTCAATGTAGTCCAATGAACCCCAATAGGAACTGGAAAAGGGGGAGATGTAAATAGGACCCAGATATATATGGTATTCGGTTTACTCAGTTTTGGGTGATTTGCATTTTATATACATCATTTTTTCAAGACTTGTATGAATTGGTGCTGAATACATAAATTAACTTCCACTGATCTTATTCAGTAGCCACAAGGGTTATGTAAAGCCTGGTTCCCCCGAGTTATTCCGGGTCAAGTTTCATCCTGTGTTCAACAGGCTTTTTTTTCATCCATCTGTTTCTCATTCTTGGCATATCCTTGTGCCTGGGTCTGTGACACTCACCTGTAGTCTGCATCAACCAGCTGCTGTTTAAAGGTTCCAGGGAAATATGCCAGAGGTCCTTTCCTCAAACAGGGGATAGGCAGGGCAAGAGAATTACACCTTAAGTGAAAACACATTTTGAAGGTGTTTCTGCATCATAGGGTGTGTGGAAGGGCCCCATGAAAAATCATATCAAGACAATTTCTGAGTGCACCCTAACTGTTAGGCAGCAGCTGAGGGGGTGGTTACTGTTCCGTGGAGTCTGCATTGAATGTCTCTCCTCAGTTGCCAGCAACTTGCTAGTCTCCTTCATAAATGATGAGTGATTAAATATATCCTCTTAACTTTGGTGAGCTCAGAGGCTCCTCACATCTACTTACAAGTCCTAAATCCCAGAGTTCAGCTGTCTCCTGTTTGTGCATTCATGGAATAGTTTGGTATCACACCAGAATTGGTGTCATGTTTTCCAGTTCAAGCTTCATCTAGTCCATCAAGGGTACCCCCATTCTCCTCTGCTATGAAAATTCATTTGCCATCAATGGGAATGACATTTAATGTCCTAGACCATTTTCCTGATGCAGCAATGTACCCGGGCTGTGCTGAACAGGATGAGTGTATTCATGGCCCTGTGGCTTCTGCTAAGGTTGGTGACACACCTGTCATCAGACACACCCACATCTCTCCCTGTTCCACTACATCTGGTGGGGAGCAATTGCATGGAACTGGACCCATTTCCAGAAAATCATGAGGTCCTTTGAAGCCAAGCGTGCACACTGCCACTGTCGGAGATGGAAGGTATGGCAGACTGAGTGGCTTTAGCAGAGTCTTTATCTTGGATGGAGTCAGAGGCCTCAAGTCAGAGAGGCCCAGAACATAACACATGCTGACTCCTCCTCTCCTGTCCTAAGTTAGGGTCACTAGTATGGCAAAGTAAAGACCCTTGGGACTTGTTGTTTCTTGATCCCTCCTTCCAGCACAGCTGGGACAGGCCATCCCTTGAAGATTAATCCAAAGCAGCCAGCACATGAGAAGGTTCTGGCTGCCATGGGAACCATGACACCAATCTGCTATCATATGGCCTATCTGAGAGTACTAGCAGTATGTGCTGCTGAGCTAGGATGATAGTCAAGTCATTCGTGGAAAACAAAATTGCTCTTGGTACAGCAACAAGACCTGGAGCAATTAAAAACCTGAATTTTCCTACATGAGAGAGCGAACTCCACGACCTTCCAAACCAAACTCCTGCATGGCAGCCCCTTCCAAAGTTCATATTGTATGTCTGATCTATTTTGCTCCCATATCCCAGTAGCACTGGTTATCAATTTAGCCATTTCTTGAGTGTGACTGAAACCAGCATGGAAGCATTCGGGGGACAGATGAAGAACTGACAGTTCATTGGACAGGTCTTTCTCCAATAATCCCAATGCAAAGAATATTCAGAGAATTTCATGAAAAAATATATACTGGATGCTTGAAAACTAAATGGGGATCATTTTCTCTCTGGGCAAATATGATTCATGGGTTCATGCATCCTGTGATCTCTCACCTCCTCCCATCCCCTACACATATGTACAGATTCTGCGTCCTGAAATCATTGAGACATTCCCTTAATCACAGAAAAACACTATGCCCAGGAAATTCAAATTCTCCAAGTACCCACATGTCTGAGGTGGAAAGCAAGATCCAGAACCACCACTGGGATATGCATATGGACCAGCTGCTTAGAATTTCTTCAAGGAAAGCTCAGGATGAATGAAAAGAATGAGACACATGTGAGCTTTTTGGAATTGAAAAGACTTGGTGTTCAGGTGTGAAAGATTCCCTCAAATTCCATTGGTCCCAACGATCAGAGCATCTAATATGAACTACAAATTTCTACTTCTCCTACTGCCAAATGCTTCCAGGCTTTGGATATTTGCTCTTTGAGCAGCTACAACACTCTTGTTCATTAAAGGGACAGGGAGAACTCTCTCTCCTCATCACTTGCTAGATATTTGGATTTAACCTGCAACAGTGGATGCTGGCTGCATTCATCTCAAGAGGGATCTAGAGAATTTGATAGGAATTATTTGACTTCTCATTGGGGTGTTTCTTCTCCAAAGATTATCACATACACAGGTCGGGGAACATCAAGTCATCTACCTTAAATGGACTCTTCATCTCAAATCCCTGCAGTGTCTTGACATTACCTCCTTTGTTAAATCTACTGAACACAAAATGGGTGGATAGCATCAGATTTAATAGCAAAGCCCATTCTAAAGAGAGATTTCAGCAAAATTCTCTGTTGTAAGACAAAAGTACATCCTCAGGCACCTGAATTGCTTTAGAGGCACTATTCCCTATATGAGACAACTCTCAGGAAAGCAGAGTCTATCACCTTCTCATTCACATGCTGGCAAGTGTATAGAATCAGCAATATCTATATCATGAAAGTGCTCACCAGAATCTGAATTTGATTCTTCTGCATTCTTGCATATTGAAGTTGGGGTTTAGCACATATTGGGAATTCATTGTGACATTCTAGCAGGATATGGCATTCACAGTATCACTTGGACTAGGGTTTGTGGAGAAGAAACTTCATGGGCCACACTCCAGTCTCTCTGAAATAGAAGTGGACTTCTACACTTCAACATATTCCAACAGAACACCAATAGGAACTGGAAACCAGAGAACTGTAGATAGAACCCAGCTATATGTTGTACTTCATTTACTCAAATTCTTTTTAATGTGAATTTTATATACATCATTTATTCAAGACTTGTATGAATTGGTGCTGAATACATAAACTACGTTCCCCTGATATTCTTTAGGAGCCACTGGGGTTATATAAAACCTGGTTTACCTGTATCATTTGAGGTCCACATTCATCCTGTGCATCCTGTGTTCATCAGGCTCTGGTTTCATCCCTGTGTTTCTCATTCCTGTTGTTTCCTTGTGCCAGAGTCTTTGACAATGACCTGTAGTCTGCATCATCCAGCTGCTTATTAAGGGGTTCATAGAAATGTGCCAGGGGCCTCTCCTCATACAGACCATAGGAAGGTCGAGAGAATTATACCTAATTCTGTGAAAATGCATTCTGAAGTTGTTTCTGTATCAAAGGATGAGTGGAAGGGCCCCCTGGAGAATCATAGCAAGACAATTGCTGAGTGCACCATAATTGTAAGGCATCAGCTGAGGAGGTGGGTATTATCTGGTTGAGTTAACATAGAATGTCTCTCCTCCATAGCCAAAAACTTGTTAGTCTCCTTCATAAATGATGAGTGACTAAATACCTACTATTGACAATGGGGAACTCAGCAGCTCCTCACTTCTAATTACAAGTCCCAAATCCCAGGGTTCAGCTGTCTCCTGATCGGGTATTCATGGAAAGGTTTGGCATCACACAGGAGTTGGTGTGATGTTTTCCAGTTGAAACTTCACCTAACACACCAAGCTGACCAGCATATTACTCTGCTATGAAAATTCATTCACCATTTGTGGGAATGACTTTTAAGGCCCTAGGCCATTTTCCTGATGCAGCAAAGTACCTGGAATGTGCAGACCAGGATAAGTCTTTGAAGATCCTTGCCCCTGTGACCTGCACTCATGTCAGGACTCACATGTCTTCAGATGACCACACATATCTTCCTGGTCTGAACACCTGGTGGGGACCAAGTGCCTTTAGCTAGACGCATTCCCAAGAAATCATGATGCCTTCTGCAGCCAGGTGGGCACATTTCCCCTTGCAGTCATGGAAGTTATGGTAGCCTGACTGGCTACAGCAGGGTCCATACCCTGGATGGAGTCAGATGTGTCAAGCCATAGGGGCCCAGTCCAAAACACATGCTGACTCCTCCTTTCTGTCCTAAGTTAGATTTGCTAATATGGCAAAGAAAAGACCCCTGAGTCCCTCTTGTTTCCCGAACACTCCTTTGAATACAGGAGGGCCAGCCATTCTCTTCAAGTTTTCTCCACAGAAGCCAGCACATGAGGAGATTCTTGTTGCCATGGGATCCATCACACCACTCTGCTGTCCTATGGTGTATCTGTGACTGCAGGCAGTATGTGCTGTGCAGTTAAGATGATAGCCAAACATTCTTTGATAACCAAGTTGCCCTAGGCCTAGCAACAAGCCCATGGTCATGGAAAAACATGCATTTTCCTGCATGTGCCTGAAAATTCCAAGCCATTTCAATGCAAATTCCATCATGCCAACCCCTTCCAGTCTACATCCTGTATCTCTCCTCTCATTTGCTCCCATGTATCAGTAACACTGGTAAAAAAGTTAGCCATTTTGTGAGTGGGATCAAAACCAGGGTAGCAGTATTTGGTGGAGAAATTTTGGACTGACACAGTTCAATGGACAGGACATTCTCTAATCTCACTGCAATGAATGTTGAAAGGAATTCCTGCAAACATAACTGCTGGAAGTTTGAATACTGAATGGGGTTCATTGTGCCTCAGAGACAATGCTATTCATTGGTTTATAGGTCTTGTGATTCCTCACCTCATCCCATTCCCTATATGTACATACAGGCTCTGCCACTTGAAGTATTTGAGGCAATTCCATATGCAGAGATACAGACTATGCCCAGGATATCCAACTTCTCCAAGCACCCATGTATCTGAGGTGAAGGGTAAGATCCAGAACCACCACTGGGATATGCATTTGGCCCAGCTGCTTAGAGTTTCTTCACGGAAAACTCAGGATGAATGATAACAATGAGACACATGTGAGCTGTTTAGAGTTTTAAGGACTTGGTGTTCAGGTGTGAAAAATTCTATCAATTTCCTTTGGCCCCAAACGTCAGAACATCTAATATTTACTACAAAAGTGTACTTCTCCTACCTCCAAATGCTTCCTTGCTTCCCTGCAAGAATTTTCTGCTCATTGAGTAGCTACAGCATTCTTGTTCATTAAAGGGACAGTGAGAACTCTTTCTCTCCTCATTACTCCCTAGACATTGGGATTTCACTTGCAACAATGGATGCTGGCTGCATTCATCTCAAGTGGAATCTGGAGAATTTGATAGAAATTATTTGACTCTTGATTGGGGTGTTTGTTCTCCAAAGAATATCACATAGACAGATCGGGGAGAATGCAGTCATGTACCTTAAAAAGACTCTTCATATCACCAACCCTGCAGTGTCTCTACATTACCTACTCTGTTCAATCTACTGAACACAAAATGGGGGGATAGCATCAGATTTAATTGCAAAGCCCATTCTAAAGAGAGATTTCAGCAAAATTCTGTGGTGTCAGCCCAACATGCATCCCCAGGCACGTGGATTGCTTTAGAGGTACTCTTCCCTACATGAGACAACTCTCAGGACAGTACAATTTAAGTATATCACCTTCTTCTTCATATGCTGGCAAGTGTAGAGAATCAGCAATATCTATAAGATAAAAATGTTCACCAGGGTCTGAAATTGATTCTTTCAATTCTTGCATATTGATGTTGGGGTTTAGCATATATTTGGACTTCATTGTGACCTTCCAGCAGGAAATGACATTCAAAGTATCACCTGCAGTAGGATTTGCAGAGAAGAAACTTTCTGGGCACACTGCAGTCTCTCTGAAACAGAAGTGGACTTCTACCCCTCAATGTTAATGAGCTGAACCCTGAAATCAACTGGAAAACAGAGAAATGTAGATAGAGAACAGCTATATGTGGTACTCGATTTACTCTGCTTTTTTGGGATTTGAATTTTATATACATCATTTATTCAAGGCATACGAATTGGTGCTGAACACATAAGTTAACTTGAACTGATATTATTCAGAAGCCACAGGGGTTATGTAGAGCCTAGTTTCCCTGTCATTTGAGGTTCTGGTTCATCCTGTCCTCAACAGGCTCTGATTTTGTCAGTCTTTTTCTAATTCCTGGAGGATCCTTGTGCCAGGGTCTGTGACACTGACCTGCAGTCTGCATCAACCAACTGCTGATGAAGGGGTTCATGTAAATGTGCCAGAGTCCTTTCCTCAGACAGGTGATAGGCAGGTCAAGACAATTACACCTTAAGTGAAAACACATTCTGAAAAAGCTTCTGCATCAATGTATGTGTGGAATCAAACATAGTGAGACAATTTCTGATTGCACACTAATTGTAAGGCAACATCTGAGGAGGTCATTACTGGATGGTGGAGTCATCATTGAATGTCTCTCCTCCATTACAAGCAACTTGATAGCCTTCTTCATAAATAATGAGTGATTAAATACATCCTCTTGAAATTGGGGAGCTCGCCATCACCTCACTTCTTCTTACAAGTCCCAAATTCCAGAGTTCAGCTTGTTCCTGTTTGGGCATTCTTGGTAAGTTTCAGCATCACATCAGAGTTAGTGTCATATTTTCCAGTTCAAACTTCACCTAATCCACCAAGGGACCCCCATTCTCCTCTGCTATGAAAATACATTGGCCATCAATGGGAGTGGCTGTTAAGGCCCTAGGCCATTTTCCCAATGCAGGAATATACTCAGACTGTGTAGACCAGAATGAGTGTGTTCATAGGGCCATGCCCCTGTGGCCTGTACTAGGGTTGGAGACCCATGTCTCTTCAGACCCACCCTCATCCCTTGCTGGTCCACTATACCTGGTGGGGACAAATTGCATGGAGGTGGACCCATTTCCAGGAAATCATGATGGCTTCTGCAGCAAAGTGTGTACATTGCCCTTTGCAGGGATGGAAGGTATGGCAGACTGACTAGCATAAGCAGAGTCCTTGACTTGAATGGAGTCAGATGTCTCAGGCAAAGGGCCCAGAACTCAGCACATGCTGACATCTCCTCTGCTGTCCTAAGTTATGTTCACTAATATGGCAAAGAAAAGATCCCTGGAACTTGCCTGTTTCTTGATCCCTCCTTCCAGCACAGCTGGGCCAGCCTATCTCTTAAAGGTTCATCCATAGTAGCCAGCATATGAGGAGGTTCTGGTTGCTATGAAAACTGTGAAGGCACTCTGCTCTCATATGCCCTACATAACTGAAGGCAGTATGTGCTGTAGGATACAGTCAAGCCATTATTGGCTTGCTCTAGGTCCAGCAACAAAACCTGTGGCAATTGAAAACTGAAATATTGTACTGAGACAGCAAATTCCATGTCCTTTCATATCAAACTCCTGCATACCAGCCCCTTCCATTATTCATATTTTAGCTCTGGTCAATTTTGCTCCCATGTCCCAGAAGTACTGGTTATTAATTTAGCCATTTTTTCAGCATGATTGAAACCAGGTTAGAGGCATGTTGGGGATAAATAAAGAACTGACAGTTCAATAGACAGGTCTTTCTCCAAATATTCCCACTGCAAAGAATATTGAGAGTAATTCATACAAACATATCTACTGGATGTTTTAAAACTGAATGGGGGTCATTTTCTCTCTAGGCAAATATGATTCATGGGTTCAAACATTCTGGGTTCCCACACCTCCTCCCAATCCCTATACATAACTACACACTCTGCTTCATGAAAACTTTGAGACATTCCCTTAATCACTGAAATACTCTATGACCAGGAAATCCAAAATTTCCAAGTTCCCACATGTCTTAGGTGAAAATCAAGATCCAGAACCACCACTGGGATATGCATATGAACCAGCTGCTTAGAAATTCTTCAAGGAAATCCCAGGAACAAAACAATAAGAACTGTGTGAGCTCTTTGGAATTGTAAGAACTTGGTATTCAGGTGTCAAAGATCCCCTCAAATTCCTTTGGTAACAAAGATCAGAGTATCTAATATTTCATTAAAATGTCTACTCCTACTGCCACATACTTCCTTGCTTCCCTCAGAAAATTTTCTGCTCATTGAGCAACTACAACACTCTTTTTCCTCAAAGGGACGGGGAGAACTCTTTCTCTCCTCATTACTCCCTAGACATTGAGATTTCACCAGCATCAAAGGATGCTGGCTGTATTCATCTCAAGAGGGATCTGGAGAATTTGATAGAAATTATTTGACTCCCCTTTGGGTTTGCTTTGCAAAGTTTGTCACACAATCAGGATGGACAACATGTACTTATATACCTTAAAAATCTCTTCAGATCATAAAACACAGCAGTGTCCCTACATTGCCAACACTGTTCAATCAAGTGAACACAAAATGGTTGGATAGCATCGGACTTAATTTCAAGCCCATTTTAAAGAGAGAATTCAACAAAATTCTGTGGTGTCTGCAAAAAGTGTGTCCTCAAGCACCTGGACTGCTTTAGAGGCACTATTCCCTGAATGGAACAACTCTCAGGAAAGAGTTTTTCACCTTCTCATTCACTTTCTGGCAAGTGTATAGAATCAGCAATTTCTATGAGATGATAATGCTCACCAGGGTCTGAAATTGATTCTTTTCCATTCTCGCATATTGAAGTTGGGGTTCAGGACATATTGGTACTTCATTGCGACCTTCTAGCAGCAAATGGTATTCACAGTAACACCTGCACTATGGTTTCCAGAGAAGAAACTTTCTGGGGCACACTCCAGTCTCTCTGAATTAGAAGTGGACTTGTCCTCCTCAATGTAATCCAACAGGACCCCAATAACAACTGGAAAACAGAGAGAGGTAGATAGAACTCAGCTATATGTGGTACTTGATTTTCAGTTTTCTTGTGATTTACATTTTATATACAACATTTACTCAAAACTTGAATGAATTGGTGCTGAGTAAGTAAATTAACTTCCATTGATCTTATTCTGGAGCCACGGGGTTTATGTAAACCCTGGTTTCGCTGTGTCATTTGACGTCCAGTTTCATCCTGTGTTCATCAGGCTCTTGCTTCAAACATCTGTTTCTCATTCTTAGGAGATGATTTTGCCAGGGTCGGTGACACTGACCTGTAGTCTGCATCTACCAACTGCTGGTTAAGGTGTCCATGGAAATGTGCCAGAGTGCCTTTCTTCAGACAGGCCATAGGCAGATGAAGAGAATTACACCTTAAGTGAAAACACATTCTGACGATGTTTCTGCATCAGAAGGTAGTGGAAGGGCCAGGTGGAATATCATAGTAAGAGAATTTCTGAGTGCACAGTTATTGGAAGGCAACAGCTGAGGCAGTGCGTACAGGATGGTGGAGTTAGCATAGAATGTCTCTCCTCAATTTCCAGCAACATTCTCCCCTCCTTCATAAATGATGAGTGATTAAATATCTCCTCTTACATTGGGAGATCAGCAGCTCCTCACTTCTGCTTATAAGTCCAAAATCTCAAGGTTCAGCTCTCTTCTGATTGGGCATTCATGGAAATGTTGGGCATCACACCAGAGTTTGTGTGATGTTTTCCAGTTCAAACTTCACCTAACCCACCATGGGAGCCCCCATTCTCCTCTGCTATGAAAATTCACTGACCATCAATGGGAGTGGTTGATAAGTCCCTAGGCCATTTTTCTGATGCAGCAATACACCTGGTCTGTGCAGACCAGGATGCATCTTAAATGATCCATGCCCCAGTGTCCTGTGCTATTGATGATTCATCTGCCTCTTCAGACAACCTTCTATCTTTCCCTTGTCCCTACACCTGATGGGCACCAGTTCCCTTTCACTGGACTAATTCACAGGAAACCATGATTTCTTCTTCAGTCAATTGTGCACATTGCCCCTTCAGACATGGAAGTTCTGGCAGCCTGACGGACTTCATCAGGGTCCTTATCTTGGATGGAGTCAGATATCTCAAACCAGAGGGGCCCAGACCAAAACACATGCTGACTCCTGCTCTCCTATCAAATTTAGGACATTATTATGGCAATGAAATGACCCCTGGGGCTTTCATGTTTCTTGAGCACTCCTTCCAGCACAGCTGGGCCAGCTGCTCTCTTGCAGTTTCCTTCACAGAAGCCAGCACATGAGGAGGTTCTGGTTGCCATTGCAACCTTGATGCTACTCTGCTGTGATATAGCCTATCTATGATGGCAGGCGATATGTGTTGCAAATCTATGATGAGAACCAAGCCATTTGTTGAAAACCACATTGCTTCAGGCCCAGAAACAAGCCCTGGGGCAAGGAAAATCATGAATACTATGACATGGGACACAAAATTCCACACACTTCCAAACCAAATGCCTGCATGCCAGCTACTTCCACTCTACATATTATAGCTCTGACCTATTTTGCTACCCCATAGCACTGGTAAACAAGTTATCCATTCCTTGATGAGATCAAAACCAGGGTATACATGTGCTGAAATGAAGGACAGACAGTTAAATGGACAGATCTATTTCCAAATAATCCACTTCAAACAATATTGAGACAAATTCCTGCAAACATAGCTACTGTACCTTTGAGAGCTGAATGAGGATCATTTTTTCTCTGAGCAAATATGATTCAAGGGTTCATAGATCCTCTGATATATCAACCCTTTCCATTACATATACATATGTACAGATGGTGCCTCTTGAAGATGCTGAGATTTTGTCTTATCCAGAGAAGCAGACTATGCCCAAGAAATACACATTTTTAAAAGCACCCACATACCTGAGGTGAAAAGCAAGATCCAACACCACCACTGGGATGAACTAAGCAGCAGCTGGTAGATTCAGTCAGCAGGACAGGGTCACAAACGTTGGCAAAATCATCGTCCAAGAATATAAAACTGAGAGATAAAGCAGTGCCTGATGAGGACAAGATGAAACTGAATCTCAAATGATTCAGAGAATCCAGAGTTTGCATAATGGCTGTCGTGTCTGAGTTGGAATGATACCAGCAAACTTAATTCTTGTATTCAGTGCCAATTCATAGAAGTTTTTAATGAGTTATGTCTGGAAAAAAGAAAATCACAAAAACATAAGTAAATCAAAGGCCACGTGTGATTGTGCTATGTCTACATCTCTCTGCTTTCCTGTTGATAGTGTGGTTCTGTTGGAAAGCATTGAGGTATAGAAGGTCAATTCATTGGCAGGGAGATTGAAGTGTGCCCCACAAAGATTCTCATTCACAATCCCCTGCAGGTGATATTTGGAATTCCATTTCTTGGTGAAAGGTAAAAATAAAGTTCCAAAATGTACTATTCGTGAACTTCAAATGGGAAAATGGAAAAAAAAATCATTTTGAGACCCAGGTGAGTATTTTCATCTTGAGGAACTTGCTGATTCAATCCACTTTCCACCATATTATTGAGAACCTTATAGCCTCTGCATTCCTCAGAGTTGTTTCAGATTCAGGAATACTGCCACTAAAGAAATCCAGGTCTCTGTGGAATCACTTTTCCTGGCACACAGAAGATTGCCTAGAACTCTATTCAGAGGGGACTTCCAATTAAATATGATCCTCATCCAATCATTTTGTGTTCACTTGATTCTTCAGAGTAATAAATTTTGAGTCTGTGGGGGTTTGGCATGATGATGAAAATGTCCTTTAAGGTAGATGGCTGCATGATCTGCAGACCTGACTTTGGGATATGCTTTGAAGAAGAACCAATCCAAGGCAGATCCAAATATTTACTATCAAATTCTGTAGAAACTTTTGAGAACAATCCAGCCAGCATCCTTTGTTGCAGGTTAAATCCCAATGTCTACTGTGTAATGAGGAGAGAAAGGTTTGTCCCTATACCTTTGAGGATTGAGAGTGTTGTTGCTGTTCAAAAGCAGACAATTATCTATGGGAAGGATGGCATTAGGAAAAGTAGGCAACAGGCAATTTAGGGAATCTTTCACACCTGAACACCAAACACTGACAACCCGAAGATGCTCACACCTGTCTCATTGTTTTCATTCCTCCTGCTCTTTTCTTCAGGAAGATCTATCCAGTGGGGTCAAATTAATATCCAAGTGGAGGTGCTGGATCTTTCTTTTTCCTCAGGTGTTTTGTTGCCTGGAAAAGTTGGTTTTCCTGGGCAATGTCTGCTTCTCTGATTTGGGGAATGTTTCAGCAAATTCATGAGACACAATCTGAAGCTATGTTTAGGGTATGGGAAGAGGTGATGGATCACAGGGTCTGAGGACACATAAATATTCTTTAATAAGTGGTAAATAATCTCCATTCATTTTTCAAAACTCCAGTGATTATGTGCTCAGAAATTCCTCTCAACATTCTTTGCAGTGAAATGATATGCAGATAGTCTTGTCCATTGAACAGTCAGTCCTTCATTTTCCCCAATATGCTGCAACCCTGTTGTTTTTTTCCCACTGAAGAAATGCCTTAATGCTTCTCCAGTGCTCCAGACACAAAACAACCAAAGACAGGAATGCTACAGTATGTAAAGTGGAAGGGCCTGGCAAACAGGAGTTTGGTTTGAAAGGGCGTGGAATTCTCTGGCTCATGTAGCAGAATGTGGGTTATTTTCTATACCCAGAGAATTTTGCTGGGCCTTGAGCAACTTGGGATTCCAGAAATTACTTGGCTGTGCTGCATATACCACTTGAAGTCACAGAAAGGACATATGACAGGGCAATGGTTTCATGGTTGCCAAGGAGATCAGAACCTTCTCAGGGCCATAAAATTATGCTGATTGGAGGAAAGAGGATGAAGGTAAGACCCAGGGGTCTTTTGGTTGGCAAAAGTGGTCCTACACTCTTAGCCCAGGAGAAAAGGAACCAGCATGTGTTGTGGGTGGGGCCCTTCTGGTTTTGAGACAACTGACTCCAACCAGGATAAGGGACAGGCTGCTTTACTGTCCATGTACTCCAGGGGCTTGTTTGCTCACTAGGCTGCAGGAGGCATCAAGAATTCTTGTGTATGGGGACCCTGTTGTAGGCAATTGGTGTCCTTGTCACAGGTCCACTCCCTGTGGTAGTGGACCAGGGAGTGATGTGGAGTTGCCCAAGAATGTCTGCTTACCAAGCCAAGAATAGGTCACAGACCATGGCCCTAGGGAAACTCTTGAAATGGTCTCAACACACCCTGTACACTGCTGAGACGGAAAACTGGCTTTACATAATGTCTTTGGCTCCTGAATGATATCAGCGAAGTTAATTCTTGTATTCAGCACCATTTCATACAAGTCTTTATTAAATGATGTCTGGAAGGAGGAAAACCACAAAAGAAAAAAAAAGCAAGTAAATCAAAGGCCACATGCCCTTGTGTTTTTTCTACACCTCTCTGATTTCCTGCTGATAGTGTGGTTGTTTTGGAAATATTGAGGTGTAGACGTCCACATCTCTGATAGAGAGACTGGAGTGTGCCCCAGAAAGATTCTCCTTCACAAAACTAGTACCAGTGATATATGGAATGCCATTTCTTGCTGAAAGTCAACAATAAAGTTCCAATATGTGATAATCATGGAATTCAAATGGGAAATTGAAAGGAATCATTTTGAGACCCTGGTGTGTATTTTCATCTCATAGAACTTGCTGATTCAATCCACTTGCCACCATATTATTGAGATCCTTATAGCTTCTACTTTCCTCAGAGTTGTCTCATGTTCACGAATATTGCCACTAAAGAAATCCAGGTCTCTGGGGAAGCTCTTTTCCTGGCACATAGATGCTTGTCTAGAACACTATTGAGAAAGGGCGTCCAATTAAATATGATACTTATCCAATTATTTTGTGTTCACTTGATTGATCAGAGAAATGAACGTTGAGTCTCCGGACATGATCATAAAGAGGCCCATTAAGGTAAATGACTGCGTGTTCAGCAGACATGACTATGGGATATGCTTTGCAGAAAAGTCACCCCAAGACAGATCCAAATATTTTCTATTAAATTATGTAGAAACTTTTTTTTTTTTGCAGTGCTGGGGATTGAACCCAGGGTCTTGTGCTTGCAAGGCAGGCACTCTACCAACTGAGCTACATCTTCAGCCCCTGTAGAAACTTTTGAGAACAATCCAGCCAGCATCATTTGCTGCAGGTCAAATCCCCAATGTCTCGTGAGTAATGAGGAGAGAAAGGTTTGCCTTGATTCCTTTATGGTATGAGAGTGTTGTAGTTGCTCAAGAGAAGACAATTATCCAAGGGAAGGATGGATGTGTGTGGCAATAGGAGAAGTAGGCATTTGTAGGAAATAGTATGTACTCTGATGATTGGGGTAACAGGCAATTTAGGGAATCTTTCACACCTGAACACCAAACCCTTACAAGTGCAAAAGATGTACACTTGTCTCATTGCTTTTATTTCTCTTGATCTTTTCATGAGGATGATCTATCCAGTGGGGCCGAATGAATATCCCAGTGGAGGTTATGCATCTGACTTTTCATTTCACGTGTTTTGTTGCTTGAAAAAATTGGATGTCCTGGGAAATTCTGTTTCTCTGAATAGGGGAATGTCTCAGTAAATTTATGAAGCACAATATGAAAATTTGTTTAGGAAAAGGGAGGAGGTGATAATCACAGGATCTATGAATCCATGAATAATCTTTAATAAGATGTAATTAATTCCCATTCAGTTTTCAAAAATCCAGTAATTATGTGCACAGAAATTCCTCTCAATATTCGTTGCAGTGAGATGATTTGCAGATAGTTCTGTCCATTTAACTGTCAGTACTTCATTTCTCCCCAAAATGCTGCAACCCCTGGTTTTGTACCCCCTCAAGAAATGTGCACATTTTTCTCCAGTGTGCTGGACACAAGAGAGCAAAAGAGAGGAATGCTACATTATGTAGATTGGAAGAGCATGACAAGCAGTTTAGTTTGAAAGGGTGTGGAATTATCTGGCTCATGTAGGAGAGCATGGTTATTTTCTATATCCAGGGGTTTTAGCTGGGCCTTGGGCAACTTGGAATTCTATGAATGACTTGACTGTCATCCCAGTTGTGCTACACATACCACCTGAAGTCACAGAAAGAACATATGACAAGGCATTGGTTTCATGGTTGCCAAGGCAATCGGAACCTCTGTAGTACTTGACTGTTGTGGAGGAACCTTTACAAAAAGGGCTGAACAAGTTGTGATGGTAGGAGAAAAGAGGAAGCAGTTAAGACCCAGGGGTCTTTTATTTGTCAAAAAGGCTATCCTAAACTCATAGCCCAGGGGAAGAAGAATCAGAACATGCTTTGGTTGGGGCCCTCTGGGTTTGAGACATTTGACTCCATCCAATATAAGAGATAGTGCTGAAACCCGAAAGGCATCCATTCTGTCAATATATGTGAGAGGCTGATATGCTCTCTTTGCCACAGGAGGCATTATGATTTCCTGAGAATGGGGAGCCCACTGCAGGCAATTGGTAACCACCAGGGATAGTGGACATGGGAGTGAGTTGGAGGTTTCCAAGGATGCCTGGTTCACCAAGGGATGCACAAATCACAGGGGCACTGCCATACAAATACACTCCTCCTGGTCTGTGCTCACCAGTTACATTGCTGAATCTGGAAACTGGCCTCACATCTTAGTGGTCAAGCTCAATGATGACTGATGGATGACATTTCAGAGCAGAGGAGCAAGAGGGGCAACTCATTTAGTTAGGTGAAATTTGAACTCGAAAAAATCACACTAACTGGGGTGTGAAGCCAAATCTTTCCACAAAATCGAACAGGAGTTGTTTGGAACATGGGATTCAGGACTTCTAAGTAGAAGTAAGGAGATGCAGACCTCAAATATTGAGAGGAGAGATTTAAGCACTAAACAATTAGGAAGGAGACTAGCAGGATGCTGGAAATTGAGGATTGATATTCTATGTTCACACCATCAGCCAGGGGCCACCTTCTCTTCTGTTGGCTTACATTTAGAGTGCACTCTGAAATTCTCTTGATATGGTATTCCAAGTGGCCCTTACACTCAACCTTTGAGGCAGAAACACCATCAAAATGTGTCTTCACTTAAGTTGTAATGCTCTTGAACATTCTTTCAGCTGTCTGAGAAATGTCTTTCAGCTGTCTGAGAAATGTCTTTCAGCTGTCTGAGAAATGTCTCAGAAATGACCCTCTGGCTCATTTCCCAGGACCCCTTAACCAGCAGCTGGTAGATGCAGTCTACTGGTCAGTGTCACAGACCCTGGTAAAACATCTTCCAACATTGTGAAACTGTGATGAAGAAGTGTCCTATGAGGACAGGATGAACCCTGAGCTTAAAGTATGCAGGTAATCCAGGCTTTATATAATCACTGTGGCTCCTGAAGGATATCAGCAAAAGTTAATTCTTGTACTCAGCACCAATTAATACAACTCTTTAATAATTGATATCTGTATATATGCAAGCACAGGGAACTGAATAAATTAAGGCCCATGCTCCCTGTGTTTTGTCTACATCTCTCTGTTTTCAAATTGATAGTGTGGTAGCCTTGGAAAAACTTGAGGTGATATGTACACCTCTTAGGCAGAGAGACTGGAGTATGCCCCAGAGAGCTTCTGCTTCACAAACCCTAGTGCAGGTGATATGGTTAATGTCCTTTCTTGCTGAAAGGCAACAATGACATCCCAATATGTGGTAATCCTGAACACAAAATACAAAAATGGAAAAGAATCAATTTTAAACCCTGGTGAGTGTTTTCATGTTGTAGAACTTGTTGATTCAATCCATTTGCAAGCATATTAATGAGACAGCTATAACACCTATATTCCCCAGAGTTGTCTCATTCTCGGGAATACTGTCTCTCAAGAAATCCAGGACTCTGGAGAAACACTTTTTGGGGCACACAGATGCTTACTAAATACTCTCTTTAGAATGGGCTTCTAATTAAATATGATACTTATCCAAGTGTTTTATGTTCACTCGACTGATCAGAGGAGGAAATGTTGAGACTGTGGACGGTTGACATGATCTAAAGAGGCCTTTCAATGTAGATGATTACATGTTCTGCAGACATGACTATGGGATATGTTTGAAAAAGAATGATGACAAGGCAGATCCAAATAATTTCTATCAAATTCTGTAGAAGATTTTGAGAACAATCCAGCCAGCAACCTTTGTTGTAGGTCAAATCCCAATGTCTATCTAATAATGAGGAAAGAAATATTTATCCCTATCCCTTTGAAGAATAAGAGTGTTGTAGCTACTCAAGATAAGACAATTTTCTGAGGGAAGAATGCAGGTATGTGGCAGTAGAGGAAGTAGGCACTTGTAGAAAATAGCATATCCACTGATCTTTGGGACCTCAGGAAATCGAGGAAATCTTTCACACCTGAACACCAAGCCCATACAATCCCAACGTGCTCATACCTGCCTCATTGTTTTCATTCCTGTGCACTTTTCTTCAGGAAGATCTATCCAGTGGGATGAAATGAGTATCCCAGTGGAGGTGCTGGATCTTGCTTTTCACCTCAGGTGCTTCGTTGCTTGGAAAAGTTGAATTTCCTGAGCAATGTCTGCTCCTCTGAATTGGGGAATATCTCAGTAAATTTATGAGGTACAGTCTGTAAATATGATTAGGGTAAGAAAGAGGTGATCACATGGATCACAGGGTCCATGAATCCATGAAAAAATTTAATCAGTGGTAAATAATACCCATTAAGTTTTAAAACCTCCTGTAGGTATGCTTGCAGAAATTCCTCTCAACATTCTATGCATTGAGATTTTTTGTAGATAGTCCTGTCCATTGAACTGTCAGTCCTTCATTTCTCTGCAACATGCTGCTGCCCTGGTTTTCATCCCACTCAAGAAATGCCTGAATTGTTTACCAGTGCTTCTGAGACATGAGAGCAAAAGAGAGGACTGCTCCATTATGCAGATTGGAAGGGTCCAGCACGCAGGTGTTTGGTTTAGTAGGGTATGGAATTTTCTGGCTCATAGAGGAGATTGCAGGACTTTTCTCTCTCCAGGGTTTGTTGCTGTGCCTTGGGCATCTTCTGTTTCCATAAATGGCATGACTGTCATCTGAGCTGTTCTGCACATACCACCTGCAGTCACAGAAAAGCCTATGACCACCACAATGGTGTCATGATTGCTATGGCAAGTGGAACCTCTTCAGGTCCTGGCTGCTGTAGAGGGAACTTCAAGAACAGGGCACTCCAAGTTGTGCTGGTAGGAGGGAAGTGCAACAGGTAAAACCATCTGTCATTTGTTTGCCAAAAAGGTGATCCTAACCTCTAAGCTCAGGGGAAGAGTAATTAGAATGTAAGAAATTAGCAGGGCCCCTCTGACTTTGAGACAGTTGACTCCTTCCAAAATAAGGGACCCTGATGAAACCTGGGAGGCTTCTATTCCATTTATGTCCTTGAGGGTCTGATGTGTTCATTTTGCAGCAGGAGCCATTGCAATTTCCTGGGGATGAAGACCTTGCTGCAGGCAACTTTTCCCCACCAGGGACAGTAGACCAGGGAGTTTTTCAGGGAGCCCAAGGACACGTAGTTCACCAAGGCAAGCACAGACAACAGGGGCAAGAAACTAAAAAGACAATAATTCTGGTCTGGGCTCACCAGGTACATTGCTGAGAAGGGAAACAGGCCTAAAGCCTTAGCAGTCAATCACAATGAGGGTGGATGAATGATATTTCAGAGCAGAGGAGCATGAGGGGTAGCTCATTTGGTTAGGTGAAGTTTGAACTGGAAGATATCACACTAATTCTGGTTTCATGCCCAAAACCAAACAGGAGATATTTGAAACCTGGGATTTAGTACTTCTAAGAAGAAGTAAGGAAATGCTGATCTCTCAATGTCAAGAGGAGGGAGCTATTCAGTAATTAATTAGGAAGGAGGATAGCATGTTTCTGGCAATCCAGGAGAGACATTCGATGCTCATATGGTCAACCAGGCACCATCACCTATTCTATTGTCTTATATTTAGAGCTTACACAGATCTTCCCTTGCTATGTTTTTCCAAGTGGCCATTACATTAAACCTTTGAGACAGAAACACCTTCAAAATGTGTCCTCGTGTAAGTTGTAATTCACTTGAACATTCCTTCAGCCATCTGAGTAAAGGCCCTCTGGTGAATTTTCCAGGACATCTGAACCAGCACCTGGTTGCAGATCAGTGTCATAGATCCTGGCACAGCCATCCTCCAAGACCGTGAAACTTAGGGAAAAGTGCCTAATGAGGACACAATGCAACCGGATCTCAAATCATACAGGGGAACAAGGCTTTACATAAACACTGTGGATCTTGAACTGGGAGAGGCTAATTTATGGATTCAGCACAATTTAACACAAGTCTTTAATAAATGATTTCTGTAAAAATGCAAAGCACAAAAAACTGAGTAAAGCAAGGGTCATGATTCCCTGTGTATTGCCTACATCTCTCTGTATTCAAGTTGGTAGAGTGATAGTTTTGGGAAAAGTTGAGGTGAAAAGTTCACTTCCTTGTCAAAGAGACTCAAGAATGACCCAGAATGCTTCTCATTCACAAATATGTGCAGTTGATATTTTGAATGTCCTTTCTTGTTGAAAGCCAAAAATGAAGTTCCATCACATGCTATTCCTGAACTTCAAAATACAAAAATGGAAAAGAATCAATTTTAGACCCTGGTGAGCATTTTCATCTTGTAAAACTTGCTGATGAAATCCACTTTCCAGCATATTAATGAGACTTTCATAACCTCTACATTCCTCAAAGTTTTCTGATCATCAGGAATACTGCCTTGTAAGAAATCCAGGTCTCTGGGGAAGCACGTTTCTCAGGCATACAAATCTTTAATGAATACTCTCTTTGGAATGGGCTTCAATTAAATATGATACTTACACAAAAATTGTATTCAATTGATTGATCAGAGGAGTAAATGTTGACTCTGTGGAGGGTTGACATGGTCTGAGGAGGCTCTTTAAATTTCATGATGGCATATATGCAGACATGATTATGGGATATGCTTTGAAGAAGAACAAACCCAAGAGGTCCAAATAATTTCTATCAAATTCTGTAGAAGCTATTGAAATCAATACAGGTACCATTCATTGTTGCAAATCAAATCCCAATGTCTAGCGAGTAATTAGGAGAGAAATGGTTACCCCTATCACTGTAAGCAACAAGAATATTGCAGCTGCTCTATGAGCAAAAATTATTTGAAGGAAGCAGGGAGGTATGTGGGAGTAGGTGAAATAGGTATTCAAAGGAAATTGTGTGTCCTCTCCTCTTTAGAGCCGAGGGGGATTGAGGAAATCTTTCACACATGAACACCAACCCAATCTAATTCCAAATTGCTCACAGCTGTCTCATTGTATTAATTCCTCTTGATATTTTCTTCAGGAAGATCTATCCAGTGTGGTCAAAGGAATATCCCAGCTCCACTGGGATCTTGCTTTTGTCCTCAGGTGTTGCCTTGCTTTGAAAAGTTGAATATCCTGGGTAATATCTGCATCACTCAATTGGGGAATGTGTCAGCAAATTCATGAGACACAGTCTGAAACTATGTTTAGGGAATGGGATGAGGTCATGGATCACAGGGTCTATGAACCCATGATTATTCTTTTCTCAGAGTTAAATAATCCCCAATCAGTTTTGTAATGTTTGTAAGTATCTGTGTGCAGATACTCAAAATTCTGTGCAATGAGATGATTTGCAGATAGTTTGTCCATTGAACTCTCAGTCCTTCATTTCTCCCCAAAATGCAGGTACACTGGCTTTGATCCCACTCAAAAAATGCCTATCTTGCTTACCAGTGCTCTGGGACCATGAGAGGAAAGAGGGGTTACTATGTTATGTGGATTGGAAGGGAGAGGCAAGAGGGAGTTTGGTTTGGAAGGGCATGGAATTTTCTGGCTAATGTAGCAGAATGCAGGTTTTTCTCTCCTCAGGGGTTGTTCCTGGGTCTCTGGTATCTTGGGTTTCCATGATTGGCATGGCTGTCATAGCAGCTGCTCTGCACATAAAGCCTGCAGTCACAGAATAGTGATATGACAGCAAAATGGTGTCATGGTTGCCATGGCAACCAGAATATCTTCAGGGTCTGACTGCTGCAGAGAAACATTCAAGGCAATGGCTTGCCAACCTGGGCTTGTAGGAGTGAAGACAAAGCAGGGAAGACCCAGGGGTCCTTAGTTTGTCAACAACCAATCCTCACCTCTTATCCCAGGGAAGGTGGAATCAGCATGTATTGAGGGCAGAGCCTTGCTGACTTTGAGACCTTTGACTTCATCCATAATCAGAGACCATGCTGAAGAAAGACAGGCTCTCATACAATCCATGTCCACCAGGAGCCAATTTGCTCACTTGATCACAAGAGGAACCATGTTTTCCTGGGAATGGGGACTCTGCTGCAGGCAATTGGTCCACACTAGGGGTAGTGCACCAGGAAGTGATGAGGGGATGTCCAAGGATGCATGACTTATCAAGCCTACCACAGACCACAGGGGCTTGGCCCTAGGAAAATTCTCCTTTTCTGCTCTCATGCTGTATATTGCTGAGTCATGAAACTGGCCTAGGAAAATAGCCCCTACTCACAATGTTTGCAGATGGAAGACATTTCAGAGAGGACAGCATGTGGAAAAGTAGGTGGTTTAGGTCAAGAATGAACTGGAGAACATCACACCAACTCTGAAGTGATGCCAATCCTGCCCATGAGGCCCCAACAGGAGACAGATGTAACATGGGATTTAAGAATTCTGAGAACAAAAAATGGAGATGTTGGTCTCCCCAATTATGAGAGGAGGGAGTTAATCAGTAATCAATTATATGGAGGCTATCCAGTTGCTTGAAATTGAGGATAGATATTCTCAGCTCACAATATTGATCAGAACCCTGAAACTCTTGTGTTGACTTACATTTAGAGTGCACTCAAGAAAATATCTAGCAGTGATTTTCCAAGTGGCCCTTTACTCAACCTTGGAGTCAGAAACACCTTCACAATGTGTCTCCAATGAAGTTATAATTCTCTTGAATATCTTCTTAGAGGTCTGAGTAAAGGTCTCTGGCACATTCCACACGACCCAGCATTTTTTGTTCCATATCTAAACTGAATGTATAGTGAATAATGAGGAGAGAAGATTTCTCCTTATCCCTGTAAGGAATTAGAATGTTGCAAATGCTCAACGAACAGAAAATTATTCAAATGAAGCATGGAGGTGTGTGGCAGTAGGAGAAGTAGGTATTCAAAGGAAATAGTGTGTTCTTTGATCTTTAGGGCCACAGGAATTTGAGGAAATCTTTCACATATGAACACCAAACCCATTGAATCCCAAAATGCTCACACCTGTTTCATTGTTTTTATTCCTCCTGATCTTTTCATAAGGAAGATCTATCCAATGGGGCCAAGTGAATATAAAAGTGGAGCTGCTGGATCTTGTTTTTCTCCTCAGGTGTTTCATTTCTTGGAAAATTTTGATTTCCTGGACAATGTCTGCTTCTCTGAATTAGGGAATGTCTCAGCAAATTCAAGAGACACAGTCTGAAACTAGTTTTAGGGAATGGGAAGGGGTTATGTACCACAGAGTCTATGAAACCATG
>JAJEJO010047944.1:114239-143196 GCA_020662805.1 Glaucomys volans
TTACATAGCAGCTGAAAAAAGTTCCTGGAATGTTTGGCAAGACCACTCAAAAGGACATCTTTTAGAATCCCTTCACAGAAGTTGATTTCCTCTCCAACACCCTTCTGCCTTTAGTGCACAAGGAACATTCTTTTTCCTCCCTGTTTGAATATTTAACTTCCAGGCTGTCTACCACTCCTCCCACTCAGCCAGATGCATGGTGAAATTTCATGTGATGCCCTGTAAGAATGCTCTCATCCGGCCCTCTTCGAGCACTTGTTTCATCCCTCAATTCTTGTATTTGGAAGACCATTGTTCCAGGGTGTGTGACACTGGCCTGGAGTTGGCATATTAAAACTGCTCTTTATGATGCCTTGGAAATATACAGAGGATCTTTGTTTAGACAGGCGGTAGGCAGGTCAAGAGAATTACATATAAATTGAAGACACATTTTCAAAGTGTTTCTGTCCAATGGATATGTGGAAGGACCCCTTGGAAACTCATAGCAAGATAATTTCTGAGTGCATTCTAATTGTTAGACAACAGCAGTTGTGGAAGGGCTTGATCAGTGGAGTGAGCATTGAATGTATCTTGGAGGTGGCTAGCAAACTGCTATCCTCCATTTTATACATTTAGTGATGAGCATCCTCCTAAATATGTTGGAGATATCAGCTGATACTTTCTTGTACTTAAAATTCCTAAATCCCAGATTCCAGCTGTCTCCTGTAGGGGCATTTGTAGAAAGGTGTAGCATCACACCAGAGTTGATGTGTTGTTTTCGTGTTCCAATTTCACCTAATACACCAACTTCCCCCACATGCTCCTCTTCTCTGAAATGCCATTGGTCATAATTGCAAGTATCAGCAAGTGCCCTAGAGCAGTTTTCGACACATCAATGTACACAGAGTGTCCAGACCCACAGGAGGGTCAGTCCATGCACCTGGGTCCTGTTCTAGTCCTGGTAACCCACCTGTCCTCAGGCAGTCCTGGACCACTCTCCCTGGTCCACTACTCCTGGTGGGGACAAATTGCCTATGGGGGGGCATATTCACAGGAAATCAAAATGCCTGCTTCAGCCCAGCGAGCACATCACCCCTTCTGGGATATGGATGGTATGGCAACCTGTGAGATTTCATCAGGGTTCCTTATCTTGGATGAAATCAGATGTCTCATAGCCCAAGGGGACATGGCCCCTAAACATTCTGATTTCTCTTCTCATGTGTTAAGGGTTCAACATCCAATTTGTGGCCAAGAAAAGATGCCAGGAAGTTGCCTGCTTCTTCTCCTTTCAAAGTACAGCAGGAAAAGATCATTTCTTGAAAGTTTCTCTGCACTAGACAGAGTTTGTTGAGATTCTGGTGGCCATAGCAACAGTGACATCATTGTGCTCTCATATGGCTTTTCTATGACTGCAGGCCATATGTTCAGTGCAGCTAGGATGACAGCTAAGCCATTCTTGGAAACCCAAAGTGCTCAAGGCCCAGCAACAAGCCCTGGAATGGGCCCCTTCCACTCTGCATACTGTAGCTCTCCTCTCGTTTTCCTATCACAGGAGCATAGGGAAAAGAGCTAGGCCTTTCTTGAGTGGGATCATAATCAGGGTAGCAGCATTTTGTGGATAAATGAAGGATTCAGAGTTCAATGGATAGAGCTTTCTGCAGATAATCGCACTGCAAGGAATGTTGACAGAAATTCTTGCAAGCATAACTACTGGATGTGTGAAAACTGAATGTGGATTTTTTTCTCTGAGCAATTATTATTCATGGATTCACAGATCCTGTTAATCATAACCTCTTCCCATTCACTATACATATTTACACAGTGTGCTTCATCAAGATGCTGAGACATTACCTAATTAGAAAAAGAGACTTTTCCCTGGAAATTCAACTTTCCCAAGAATCCACATGCCTGAGGTGAAAATGTCCAGCACATTCACTGGGATATGCATATGATCCAGCTGGTCAGAGTTTCCTAAAGGAAAAAAGTCCAGGACTCATGAAATGAAGAGAGTTGTGAGCAATTTGCGATGGTAATAGCTTTGTGCTCAAGTGTGAAAGATTCTCATCAATTCCATTTGTCCAATGATTAGAGCATATAATAGTTCCTACAATGACCTACATCTCCTACTGCCACATGCCTCCATTATTACCTCTGATAACTGTCTACTCTTTGAGGGGCTACAACTCTTTTGTTTTCATGAAATACATTGGTAAATGTTGTCTCCTCATGATTACCTGGACTTTGGTATTCGATCTGCAGAAAAGGTTTCTGCCTTTGCTGTTCTCCAAAATCATTGACAGAATTTGATAGAAATTATGTGATTTTGCCTTTGGTGATTTTCCTGCAAAGCATATTACATAGTTAGACCTGCACAACACATAATCATCTACCTTATGAATATGCCAACCCTCCAGTATCTCAACCTTTCATCCTCTGTTCAGTCAAGTGAACAAAAAACAGTTGTATAAGTTTCAGATTTAATTGGAAACACATTCTAAAGAGAGTATTCAGCAAACAACTGTGATGCCAGGAGAAAGTTCTGCTCCAGAGACCTAGATTTCTTGAGTCAATATTCCCCAAAATGAGGCCACTGTCAGGATTGCAGAGGTTGTAATGTTCTCATTAGCATACTGGCACGTGTATTGCATTAGCAAGTTCTACAGCACGAATAAGCTCAATAGTGTCTAAAATGGATTCTTCTCCATTTTTAGTTTTTGAAGTTCAGGTTGAACACATCTTGAAACTTCATTGTTGCCCGTCAGCAGTGAATGGCTTTCAAAATATCACCAGCACTTGTGTTTGTGAAAGACAAGTATTCTGGGGTGCACTGCAGTCTGCAAAAGAAGGGGGCTTCTACACCTCACCATTTTCCAACACAACCACAATATCTACTTGAAAACTGAGAGATGTAGATAAAGCACGGCTGCAGGTGGCCCTGGCTGTACTCAATTTGTTGTTCTTTCATGTTTATAGACATCATTTATTAAAAACATGTATGAGTTTTCACTGAATACCTAAGTTAGCTTTTGCTGATATCATTCAGCACTCACAAGTACTTTGTAAAGTCTGGTATCCCTGTGTAACTGGAGATTCAGGTTATTTTCTGATGAAGGATTTCTTCACTTTTGTTCATTTTGAGGGATGTATTAAGAGATGCTATGTAGGCATTTATGAAGAATGGCATGCTCTGAAATTTATCAAGGAAATTACATCATTTGATTCTCATGTTAGTGCAGGGATGAACGAGGCAAGCCTGTTTTTAAAAAGTCCTTTTGAAGAAATGATGTCAGAGACATGGCACGATTGGTGTGGATGCCTATAATCCCTATACATGCCTATAATCCTATGCCTATATCCTATGCCTATAATCCTATAAGGGTTTTGAATTTTGAAATGCAATAGGATCTCCTTTTCCTGCATCCTAAATTTTATTATACCTTTCATATTTATGCTAATTTATCTGCTTTTCAAGTTAGGATTTCACTCATATCTTGTCTTTATTTCTACATTAAAAAAGAGATATTCGTGTTCAGATTTGTGATGCTACAATGCAAGATCTCTTTCCAGAGGCATCAGTCAGGGGTCCACATGCAAATTTGAACCTGTGGGAAATGAAGTGCTTGGGTGTACATGCTTTGGGGAAGGATGGCCTTTCCTACCAGATCCTTTGCCAAGAAAACTAAATCTGCATATGCTTAATGATGTATACCTTGCATGCTTCAGGGTAGAGTGGGAAATGTTGAGGGCCTGTCCTCAACAATTGAACTTGTGCTCAATAATCATCCTTGCTCACACAATGATCTGGCCTCTATTTCTTGATCTATTTTCATAGAGGCTGAAGAAAGTTCCTGGAATGCTTCGGGAGACCACTCACAAGAATATCTTCTAGAGTCTTCTCACAGAATTTGGTTTCCTCTCCAGCACCCTTCTGCATTTAGTGCACAAGAAATATCCTTACTCCTCCCTGTTTGAATATTCGATTTCCAGGCTTTCTACCATTGCCATATTTCAGCCAGGTACATGTTGAAATTTCATGTGATGCCCTGTACCAAAATGCTCTTCTTCCCCCAATCAGGCATTTATTTCGTTCCTCACTTTCACAATTTTGGAGAATCATTGTTACAGGTTCTGTGACACAAACCCTAACCCTGTAGTTGGCATCTTCAAACTGCTTGTTAAGGTGCCTTGCTAATGTGCAGAGGGTCTTTGTTCAGAGAGGTGAAAGGCAGGTCAAGAGAATAACACCTTCAGTAAGACATATTTTTAAAATGTTTCTGCATCAAAGGGTGACTGGAGGGACCCACTTAATTAATAAGAAGATAATTGGAGTGCACCCTAATTGTAAGACAACAGCAGTGGAGTTAGCATAGAATGTCCTCCCTAGATTGCCAGCAGTTTGCAAGACTCCATCCTAATTATTTGGTGATGAGCACCCTCCTCAACTAGATGGGGAGTTCAGTCACTCCTCACTTGTAGTTAGAAGTTCTAAATCCCATGTTCCAGCTGTCTCCTGTTGGGGTATTTGTGGAAATGCATAGCATCAAACCAGAGTTGGTGTGTTGTTTCCCATTTCAGTTTTCATCTAATCCACCAAGCTGTCCCACATACCCCTCTCCTCTGAAATGTCATTGGCTATCTTTGTGAGTGGCTACTAATGCCCTAGACCAGTTTCCTGACTCAGAAATATACCCACTGAATCCAGACCATCAGTAATGTCAATGTAGGTCCATGTCCCTGGGGCTTCTTCTAGTCTTGGAGAGTCAACTGTCCTTGAGCACTCCTGTTTCTCAACCTGGACCACTACCCCTGGTGGTGAACAATTGTTTGTAGGGTTTCCCTTTTCCCAGATAATCACAATGTCTGTTGCAGCCCAGTGAGCACACCACACCTCATAATCATGGATAAAATGGCAAATTGTCAGGTTTCAACAGAATCCTTTATTGGATGATGTCAGATGTCTCAAACCCCAGGGGACATGCCCACTCCACAACCAGATTCCACATCTACTGTGCTAAGAGTTTAGGATCACATTTGTGGCACACAAAAGATGCCTGGAACTAAAGTCTTCATCTTCTCTCTTTTAAGCACAGCTGGCAAAGAGCTTATCTTAAAAGTTCCTCCACAGTAGCCAGAATCTGTAGAGATTCTGGTTGCCATGGCAACCATGATGCTATTGTCCTTGCATGTAGCCTTCCTGTGACTACAGACAGTATGCGAGGCACATCTAGGATGACATCCACGACATTCCTGGAAACACAAGTTGCTCAAGTTCCAGCAATAGGCCCTAGAAAGAGAACAAAACCTGCATTCTCCTACATGAGTCAGAGTATTCTATGCCCTTCCAAACCAAATTCCTGCATGCCAACCCCTTCCACTCTGCATACTGTCCTCCTCTCTCTTGCTCTCATGCTCTTGCTCTCATGTCCCAGCAGCTCAGGGAAAAACTTAGGTGTTTCTTAAGTGGGATTAAAACCAGGGTGGCAGCATTTTGTGGAGTTATGAAGGCTTGACAGTTCAAAGGAGAGAAATTTCTGCAAATAATCTCACTGCAAGGAATATTGAGAGAAATTCCTGCAACATAATTACTGGAAGTTTGAAAACTGAATGCAGATGTTTTTTCTCTGAGCAAATATTCATGGATTGATAGATCCTGTGATCCATCACCTCTTCCCATTCCCTATACATATTTACACACTGCTATTAAATAAGATGCTGAGATTTTCTGTAATTAGAAAAAAGACTTTTCCCAGGAAAACCACCTTTTTCAAAAACCCACATACCGGAGGTGAAAAGCAAGTTCCAGAAAGTCCACTGGGTTATGAATTTGGATCAACTGATTAAAATTTCCTCAAGGAGAATGCCAGCAGGAGTGAAAAGAAAGAGACAGGTGTGATTAGTTTGTTTTGATAAGGATTTGGTGTTCAGGTGAGAAAGGTTCTGTCAATTTTGTTCAGTATCAAAGATCAGAGTATGTAATATTTCCTACAAAGATCCACTTCTCCTATTGACACACACCTCCATTGTTCTCTTGGAAAATTGCCTGTTCATGGAGGAGCTACAACTTTTTTTCCTTACAGGGAGAGGGATGATACTTTTTCTCCTCATGACTACCTAGTCATTGGGATTTGTTCTGCAAAGAAGATCTCTGGCTTGGTTGTTTCCCAAAGCCATCTACAGAGTTTGGTATAGATTTTGTGTCTCCTGCTTGGATGGTTTTGCTGCAAAGCATATCACAGACTCAGGCCTGCACAACCTACAGTCATCTACCTTAAGGAGCCTCCTCAGATCATGCCAACCCTCCAGAATCTCAATCTTTTCTCCTCTGTTCAATAAAGTATTCTCAGAAATTTTGGATTAGTCTCAAATTTAATTACAAGTTGATTCTAAAGAGAGCATTAAGCAAGAAGCTGTGGTTCCAGAAAATAGTACTTACCCAGAGACCTATACTCATTAAGTCAGTATTCCTGAATATGAGGTGACTCTCAGGAGAGTAGAGGTTTTAATGATCTCATTAATTGTTGATGAGGGACTCAAATGGGTTTTACTCCATTTTCGGTTTTTGAAATTCAGGTTGAGCACATTTTGGGACTTCATTTTGACTTTCATCAGGGAATGACTTTCAAAATATCACCAGCATGAGTGTTTGCAAAGGAGGAGCTCTCTGGGGCAAACTGCAGTCTCTCTGCAAAAGAAGTGGCTTACAACACAAAATTGTTCCACACAAACTCAATATCAATTTGAAAACTGAGAGATGTAGAAAAAACATAGCTGCAGGTTGCCCTGGCTGTACTCAGTTCATTGTGCTTTGCATGTTTATACATACCATTTATTAAAGTCTTGTATAAATTGGCACTGAATACATAAGATTACCTACTGATATTCAGCAGAAACAGAGGCTATATAAAGCCTGATTTCTCTGTATCACTGGAGATCCAGATACATTACTAAAGAAGTGATTTTTCAGACTTTGTTCCTTTTGAGGGATGAATTAAGGGATCCTGTGTAGGGATGAGGAGTGGATGGTATGTTTTGATTTTTAGGAAGAAAATGAGAACTGTTTGATTCAGATATTAGTGCAGTGATGACCCAAGAAAGCCTATTTGAAAAAATCCTATTGAAGAAATGAAATCAGGGACATTACTTATGTGGCACAATTGGTGTGGCTGCCAGTAATTGCTACAAATAAGGACTTGGAATTTTGACATGCTGTACGAACCCCTTTTCCTGCACCCTAAGTCCTATCACATCTTTCGTACTTCTATTGTTTTCTCTATTTTTCAAGCTAAAATTTTACATGTACTGTGTCTTCATTCTTACATCATAACAGAGAAGTTTATCTTTAGATTTGCGATGTTGTCCTGCACACTTTATTTCCAGAGGCATCATTCAGTGGTCCATATGCAAACTTGTACTTTTGTAAACTAAAGTGATTGAGTGTACGTCCTGTGGTGAAAGAAAGCCTGTCATACCAGTTCATATGTTAGGAAAGCTAAATCTGCATATGCTTCACGAGGGATTCCTTGTAGCTTCAGCATACAGTCAGCAAATGGGGAGGGACTTTAGAGTCCCTTCACAAAATTTTTTTTCCTTTCCAACACCCATCCGAATTTGGTGTACAAGAAATATACTTTCCTCCTCCCTGTTTGAATATTCAACTTTCAGGCTACCATTCCTCTCTTTCAGCCGGATGTTTGCTCAAATTTCATGTGATTCCCTTTAACACTGTGCTCATCCTGCCCTTTTCAACACTTGTTTCATCCCTCAATTTCATATTTTGGAGGATAATTGTTCCAGTTGTGTGACCGTGGCCTACATTTGGCATCTTCAAACAGTTAAGGTGTTCTTGGAAATGTGCAGAGGGTCTTTGTTCAGACAAGTGATAGGAATATCAAGATAATTATACCTTCATTGAAGTAATGTTGGGAAAGTGTTTCTGAATCAAATGGTAAGTCAAAGAGCCACTTGGAAATTCATAGCAAGACAATTTCTGAGTGCACCCTAATTGTAAGGCAAACACAGATATTGTGTGCACTGGCCAGTGGAGTGGGCATTGGATGTCTCTCATAGATTGCTAGCAACTTACTTGCCTCCATCCTAAATGTTTAATGATGAACAGCTTTCTCAACAAATTGGGGAGTTCAGCCATTACCTCCTTGCACTTAGAAGTCCTAAATCATGGGTACCAGCTGTCTCCTATTGGGGCATCTACGGAAGGCTTTGGCATGACACCAGAGATCGTGTGTTGTTTACTGTTCAAACATCAAGAAAACCACCAAGCCACCCCACATGCTCCTCTTCTCTGAAATGTCAAAGGCCACCATTGGGAGTGGCTGCTAATGTCTGAGGCCTCGTTCTCAACTCAGCAATGTGCTGAGTGAGTGCAGATCAGCGGGAGTTTGTTCATAGATTCATAATCCTGGGGCCAGTACTAGGCCTGGTTAGCCTCTTATATTGGGTACCCCAGCTTCTCTCCCTGGTCCACTAGTCCTGGTGGAAAACAATTGCCTGAAAGGAGCCCCATCCCCAGGAAACCATAAACCCTGCTGCTGCCTAGTGAGCACATCTCTGCCTCATGGACAAGTTTGGTATGGCAACCTGTCAGGTTTCTACAGGGTCCCTAATCTTGGATGAAGTTGAGTGTCTCAAAGCCCAAGGGGACATGCCCTCTACACACACTAGGTCCTCTTCTGTGTTCAGAGGATAAAATCATATTTGGGGCCAAAATAACATATTCACCTGATTCCACTTCTCTCTCCCCAGCACAGCCAGAAAAGAGCTTTCCTTGAAGGTTCCTCTGCAGTAGCCAGAACCTGAAGAAATTCCAGATTCAATGGCAAGCTTGATGCCACTGTGTTGTCATATGGCCTTCCTATGACTGGATCCAGTATGTGCAGCCCAGCTATGACAGCCATGCTATTGCTAGAAACCCATTTTGCTCCAGGGCCAGCAACAATTCCTGGAAAGAGAAAAGATGCATAATCCAACAAGATATGGAATATTCCATGCCTTTCCAAAACAAGCTCCCACATGCCAGCTCCTTTATTCTGCATACTGTAGCTCTCTTCTCTCTTCCTCTTATGTCCACAGAGCACAGGGAAACAAATTAAGCATTCCTTAATTGGAATCAAAACCAGGGTAGTGGCATTTTGTGGAGAAATGAATGTTTGACAGCACAATGGATAGAACTTTCTGGAAATAATCTCACTACAAAGAATGTTGAGAGAAAGTCCTCCAAAATTAACTTCTGGAAGTTTGAAAACTGAATGCTTTTGATTTTTTCTCTGAGCAAAAATTATTCATGTATTAGATCCTGTGAACCATCACCACTCCTTTTCCCTATATGTATTTGCACACTGTGCCTCACCAAGATGCTGAGACTCTCCCTAATAAGAGAAAGAAATTTTTCCCAGCCACACCACCTTTTCAAGTGCCCATTTTCCTGAGGTGAAAAACAAAGTCCAGCACCTCCACTGGGATGTGCCTTTGGCCCAGATGGTTAGAATTTCCTCAAGGAAAAGGCCAGCAGGAATGAAAAGAAAGAGACAGTTGTGAGTAGTGCGCAATGGTAAGGGCTTGGTGTTTGGTGTAAAATATTCCCTCAATATCCTTTGGTCCCAAAGATCAGAGCATATATTTCCTAAAACACCTTCTTCTCCTACTGCCACAAACCTCCATGGTTCCCTCTGATTATTGTCTCCTCATTCAGGAGCTATAGCTCTCTTTTTTCTTAAAGGGGCAGGGATAAATTTTTGTCTCCTCATGACTACCTAGACGTTGAGTTTTGACCTGCAACAGAGGTTTCCAACTGGGTTGTTCTCCAACGCCTTCTACAGAATTTGATGGAAAATATTGGGTTCTGACTTGGATAGTTTTTTTGGAAAGCTTATCAAATTTTCACACCTGCACAACATGCAGATATATACCTTGGGTATCCCATTCAGCCTCTGCCATAACTCCAGTATCTCAACCCTTCCTCCTCTGTTCAATCAAGTGAACTGAGGAAGGTTGGATAACTCTCAGATTTAAGTGGAAGCCCATTCTAAAGAGAGTGTTCAGCAAGCAGCTGTGGTACCAGGAAAAAGTGCTTCCCAGAGAACTATATTTCTTCTGTTGGTATTCCTGATAACTCTCAGGAATGCAGAGGTTGTTACAGTCTATTAATTTTTTGGCAGGTTATTCCATCAGCAAATGCTACAAATGAAAATGCTCACCAGGGTCTAAATTGGATTTTTCTCCATTTTTGGTTTTTGAAGTTCTGACTGAGCACATCTTGGAGCTTCTTTGTTGCTTTCAGCAGGAAATGGCACTTAAAATACTACAGGCACTAGTGTTTGCAAGGATGATTTCTGGGGTGCACTGCAATCTCTCTGCAAAAGAAGTAAATTTCTAGACCTCAAGGTTGCCCAACACAGCCATAATATGAACTTGAAAACCAAGAGATATAGACAAAACACAACTGAGGGTGGCCCTGGCTATTCTCTGATTGTTGTGCTTTGCATGTTTATAGACATCATTTTTTAACGACTTTTGTGAATTGACACTGAATACATAAGATTACTTCCACTGATTACTTCCTACCAGATCATTCAGCATCCACAGGGGCTATGCAATGATTGGTTTCCCTGTATCACTCAAGATCTAGGTTCATTACTGATGAAGTATTTTTTCAGACAATTGTTTATTTTGAGGGATATATTAAGTGATGCTGTGTGGGGATGGGTGAAGAATGACATTTTCTGATTTTTGCAAGAAAATGAGCATGATTCTATTCTGATGTTATTGCAGGGATGACCCAAGAAAGCCTATTTTAAAAATTCCTATTGAAGTAATGAAATCGGATATATTAATTACGTGGCACTATTGGTGTGGATGCCTGTAATTCCAACAAATGAGGACTTAGATTTTATAAATGCTGTATTATCTCTTTTACTGGGCCCTAAGTCCTATCACACATTTCATTCTTCCATTGTTTTCTCCATTTTCAAGTTAAGATTTTACAAGTATTGTGTCTTCATTTTTCCATCATAAGAGAATTTTTTTTTTTTTTTTTAGAAATGTGACGTTGTGTTGCATGCTTTATTTTCAGAGGCATCATTAAGTGGTCCATATTCAAATTTGTACTTGTGTAAAATGAAGTACTTCGGTGAACATTTTGTGATTTAGGGAGACCTTTCCTACCAGATCATGTATCAGGAAAGCTAAATCTGCATATTCTTAATGAGGTATCCCTTGTAAGCTTCAGGATGGAGTCATCAATAGGGGAGGACCTTTAGGTCCTCAGCAATTATACTTGTGTTCAGTAACTGTCCTCAATTACAGAGTGATCTGGCACCTACTTCTTGCAGCATTTGAAGAATGTTCCTGGAATGTTTGGATAGACCACTCTCAAGGACAACCTCTTTGATAGCCACTTCACAGAAGTTGTTTTCCTCTCCATCACCTATCTGCATTTAAGAACAAGAAACATACTAGGCTTTCTACCATTCCTCTTTAAGCCAGATGCATACTAAAATTTCATGTGATGTCCTATAGCAATATTTTCATTCTGCCCTCATCAGGCACTTGATTCATCCCTCAATATCATGTTTTGGAGGATCATTGTTCCAGGGTGTGTGACACTGGCCTGCAGTTTACATCTTCAATCTGTTGGTTAAGGTGTCATTGGAAATGTGCAGAGGGTCTTTGTTCAGACAGGTAAAAAGCAGATCAAGAGTATTACATCTTAAGGAAGGCAATTTGTGAGTGTTTCTGCATAAAAGGGTGAGTGGATGGACAACTTGGAAAGTCATAGCAAGACAATTTCTGATCGCTTCCTATTGTAAGCCAACTACAGATGTTGTGGGCCCTGGCCTGTGGATTAAGCATCGAATGTCTCTTAGATTGTCAGCAACTTGCTAGCCTCCATCCTAAATGTTTAGTGATGAACAGCTTCCTCAAATCAGATGCTCCTCACTTGTACATAAAAAACCTAAATCCTAGGTCCAGCTGTTTCCTGGTGGGGCATTCATGGAAATTTGTGGCATGACACCAGATTTGGTATGTTGTTATCCAGTTCAAACTTCACCTAACCCACAGAGTCACTCAGCATGCTCTTCTCTGAAATCTCAATGGCCATACTTGTAAGGGGCTCCTAAATCCCTAGGCCAGTGTTCCCTCTCAGAAATGTACCAAGTGAGTCCAGACCAGCAGAAGAGGTCATAGGTCTATGCCCCTTACGTATGTTCTAGGTTTGGTGGTCCACCTATCCTAGTGGACACCCCTTCTCTCCCTGGACCACTACTGCTGGTTGGGACAAATTGCCAGCAGGGGGTCACATTCCCAGGAATGCATAATGCCTGTAGCGGCTCAGTGAGCACATCAACCATTCATGGATGTGGATGGAATGGCAAATTTTCAGGTTTCAACAGGGTCTCATATCTTGGATATAGTAGGATGTCTCAAAGCCCAAGAAGACATGCCCTCTACACGCCCTGATTCCTCTTCTTCTTTGTTCAGAGGTTAGGATCACTCTTGTGGCCAAAAAATATCCATAGAAATTGTCTGCTTCCTCTTCCCTCTTCCCAAAACAGCCTGGAAAGAAATTTTTCTTGAAAATCCCTCTGCAGTAGCCAGAACCTAAAGAAATTCTGATTCTCATGTCATCCGTGACACCATTATGCTGTCATGTGGCTGTTTTGTGAGTTCAGGCAGCATGAGCAGCCCAACTGGGATGACATCCAAGCCATTCTTGGAAACCCAAGTGGCTCAAGGCTCAGCAACAAGATCTGGAAAGAGAAATACCTGCATTCTACAACTTGAGCCAGAAAATTCCACGCCCCAAACCATATTCCCCCATGTCAGCCCCTTCCACTTAGCATACTGAGAGTGTATTTCATTCTCTCTTCTCCAAGAATGACAGGGAAACAAGTTAGGCACTTCTTGAATGGGATAAAAACCACCATATTGCAGTGAAATGATGGCTTGGCAGTTCGATGGATAGAACTTTCTGCAAATAATCTCAATCCAAGGATGTTGAGAGAAATTTCTGCAAACATAACTACTTGAAATTTGAAAAATGAATGTGTATGATTTTCTCTCTGAGCAAATATTATTCATGGATTAACAGATCCTCTGATCCATCACCTCCTATCTATCCCTATACATATTTACACACTGTACCTCACCAATATGCTGAGACATTCCCTAATTAAGAAAACAGACTTTTCCCAGCAAAAACACTTTTTTCAAGCACTCACTTACCTGAGGTGAAAAGCAAGGTCCAACACCTCCACTGTGGTATGCGTTTGGCCCAGATGGCTAGCATTTCTTCACAGAAAAGGTCACCAGGATTGAAAAGAAAGAGACAGTTGTGAAAGTGCTTGTTGTTCATGTATGAAAGTTTCCCTCAGTTTCCTTTCATCCCAACAATCAGATCATATAATATTTCCAACGATGACCTACTTCTACTACCACAACCCTCCATGCTTCCCTATGATCATTGTCTGCTTGCTGAGGAGCTATAACTCTATTTTAGAGGGACAAGGATGAAACTTCGCCTGCTCATGACTACCAAGACATTGGAATTTGACTTCATGCAAAGTTTCTGGCTCAATTGTTCTCCAAAGCCTTCTACAGAATTTGATTGAAATTCATCTCTGGTTTGTGTGGCTTTTCTGCCAATTATATCACATTGTCAGGCTTGCACAACATGCAGTCATCAAAGATCATCTTAAAGATCCCACTCAGATCATGCCAAAACTCCAGTATCTCAACCTTTCCTCCACTGTTCAATAACGTGAACTCAGAAAGGGTTAAGTATCAGATTTAATTGGAAGCCCATTGTAAAGAGACTATTCAGCAAGCAGCTGTGGTGCCAGGAAATAGTACTTCCACAGAGACCTAGATTTCTTGAATCAGTATTCCTGAAGATTAGAAAACTCTCAGAAATGCAGAGGATGTAATGGTCTCGTCAATGTGCTGGCAAGTGTACTGCATCAGCAAGTTCTGCAACATTAAATTACTCACCATGGTCTAGAATGGGTTATTCTCCATTTTTGAGTTTTGTAGCTCAGGTTGAGCACATCTTGGTTCTTCATTGCTGCCTTTCAGCAGGAAATGACTCTCATAATATCATCTGCACTAGTGTTAGTGATGGATAAACTCTCTGGGGATCACTGTAGTCTCTTTGCAAAGGAAGTAGATGTGTACACCACAAAACTGTCCCAAAAAAACCTCTAACAATATGAAATCTGAGAAGTGTAGACAAAACACAGGTGCAGGTGACATTGTTTGTACTCAGTTTGTTGTGCTTTGCATAGTTTAGACATAATTTATTAAAGAATTTTATGAATTGGAACTGAATACATAAGATTACTTCCACTAATATTATTCAGCAGGCACAAGCACTATGCAATGCCTAATTTCCCTGTATCACTCGAGTTTCTGAGTTTCCCTGGAACTCGAGTTCCAGCTCAAAGCTAGTGAAGTATTTATTGTACCTATTTTCATTTTGAGGGCTGTCTTATTAGATGCTGTGTAGGGAGGGGTAAAGGAAGGTATGTTCTGAAATTTAGCACAAAGCAGAGAAAGATTTCATTCTGATGTTAGTGCAGGGATGACCCAAGAAAACCTATTTCAAATCATCCTAATAAAGAAATGACATCAAGGACATTAGTTATGTGGCAGGACTGGTGTGGATGCCTGTAATTCCTATAAATAAGAACTTGGAATTTTGACAGACTTAGGTCCTCCTTTGCCAGGGCCTTAGTTCCTCTCACATCTGTCATACCTTCACTATTTCTCTGTATTTCAAGTTAAGATTTTACATGTAGTGTGTCTTCATTAGTGCATCATAACCGATATTTTATTTTTTAGATTGGTGATGCTGTGCTGCACACTTTATTTCCAGTGGAATCATTCAGGGTCCATATGCAAATTTGTACTTGTGTACATTATTGCTTGGGTCTAAATGCTGTGGTGAAAGAAGGCCTTTCCTACCAGGTCACATGTCATGTAAACTAAATCTGCATCTGCAGGTGTCTGCATACGAGGTATCCCTTGTAACACTCAGAGTAGAGTCAGCAATGGTTGAGGGCCTTTAGTTCTTCAGCAATTGCACTTGTGTTCAGTAACTATCCTAACAAATTATCCATTGAATCCTTACACAAAGATCTGGCACCTACCTCTTTCTGTATTTGAATAACATCGTGCAGCTGAAGAAATTTCCTGCAATGTTTGGGCAGACCACTTACAAAGACAATCACTTTTAGAGTCCCTTCACAGAATTTGGATTACTCTCCAACACCTATTTGCATTTAGTGCACCAGAAATATCCTTTACTCCTCCCTGATTGAATATTTGTTCAACTTTCAGTCTTTCTGCCATTCTCTTTCAACTAGATACATGTTCAAATTCTTGTGTTGACCTATAAAAATGTGCTCATCTTGCCCATATCTGGCACTTGTTCCATCCCTCAATTTGACATTTTTGGAGGATCCCTGTCCAAGGATGGGTGACTCTGGCCTCTAGTCACCATCTTCAAGCCACTGGTTAAAGGGTCCATGGAAATATGCCTGAGGGACTTTTCTCAGACAGGCAATATGCATGTCAAAAGAATTACACCTTAAGTTAGGACATATTGTGATGGTGTTTCTGCATCAACCGTGAGTGGATGGGCCCCTTGGGAAATCATAGTAAGACAATTTCTGAGTGTACAAAAATTGTAAGTCAACAGGAGCCTGGTAGGTGGAGTGAAAATAGAATGTCTCTCCTCAACTTCCAGCAACTTTCAACCTCCTATCTAATTGATTAGTGACTAAATCCCTCCTCTTGATATTGGGGAGTTCAGCAACTCCTGACTTCTACTTAAAAGTCCTAAATCCCAGGGTTCAGTTGTCTCTTGTTCCAAACTTCAAGGAAAGGTTATCACACCAGAGTTGGTGTGATGTTTTCCAGTTCAAGCTTCACCTAACCCACCGAACTTCCCCTCATTCTCCTCTGATCTGAAATGTTATTGGCCATCATTGTGAGTGGTTGCTAAGGCCCTAATTAAGTTTTGCAACCCAGGAATGTATCTGGATTGTGTAGAAGAGGGGGAGTGTCATTGTTGGTCCATGCCCTTGAGGCCTGTGCTAGGCTTGGTGACCCACATGTCCTCAGGCACCCCAAAATCTCTCCCTGGTTCAGTACATTGTGTGGGGATCAATTGATTTCAGCGTGACCCCATTCCCAGAAAATGATGATGCCTTCTGCAGGCAACTGTGTACATCGCCCCCTCATGCACATGGAAGGTATAATAGGCTGACAATCTTAAGCAGGGTCCCTTATCTTTGATGGAGTCAGATGTCTCAAAGGCAGAGGGCCCCACCCACAACACATGCTGACTCCTCTTCTCCAGTCAAAAGTTAAGATAATTTTTATGCCATACAATAGACTCCTGGGACTTTCCTGCTTCTGCTTCCCTCTAACCAGCACAGCTGGGCCATCTCTTCTCTTGAGGGTTCCTCCACATCAGCCAGGACCAGAAGAGGTTCCATGTTGCCTTGGAAGCTGTGATGTCATTGTGCTGTCATATGGCCTTTCTTTGACTGCAGGCAGTATGTGCTGCACAACTAGAATGACAGTCATGCCATTGGAAAACACCAAGGTTGCTTAAGGCACAGCAAGAATTCCTGGGGTGAGAAAAAAAACCTGCATCATCCAACATGAGCTGGAAAATTCCATGCCTTTTCAAACCAACCTCCAACATGCCAGCCCCCTCTGCTCTACATCATGTAGCTCTCCTCTATTTGCTCTCAAGTCCCCAGACCACTCGTAAAAAAGTTAGCCATTTATTGAGTGGGATCAAAACCAGGGCAGCTGCATGTTGTGGAGAAATGAAGGACTGTCAGTTTAATGTACAGTACTTTCTTCAAATAATCTCACATCAAAGAATGTTGAGAGAAATTCCTCCCAACATAACTACTTGATGTTGGAAAGCAGAATGGGGATAATTTTCTTGTTGAACAAATATTATTCATGTGTTCATAGATCCTGTGATTAAACACCTCTTCCCATCCCCTATACATATTTACACACTGTGCCCCATGAAGTTACTGATACATTCCCTTACTCAGAAACAGACTATGAACAGGAAATCCAATTTTTCCAAGCACCCACATACCTGAGGTGAAAAGCATGATCCAGCACCTTCACTGGAATATGCATTTGGCCCAGTTGTTTAGAATTTCCTCAAAAGAAGCCTGGGAGGAAGTAAAACAATGAGACAGATGGGAGCAATTTGGAATTGTAAGGACTTTGTGTTCAGGTGTGGAAGATTCCTTCATTTTCCTTTGTTCCCAAAGATCACAGCATATAATATTTCCTACAAATATCTACATCTCCTCCTGCCACAGTCCTCAATGCTTCACTTGAAAAATTGTTTGCTCATTCAGCATCTACAAACCCTTGTTTCTTATATGGACAGGGATAAAACATTCCCTCCTCATTACTTATTAGACATTAGGAATTGACCTGCAACAAAGGATGCAAGCAGAATTGTTTTCAAAAGAAAAATACAGAATTTGAGAGAGAAATTATTTGGCTCTTCATTGTGGTGGCTTTTCTCCAAAGCTTATCACATACTCAGGTGGAGGGACATGCAGTCATCTAACTTAAAGAGCTTCTTCAGATCATGCCAATCCTCCAGTGTCTCTACATTATCTTCTCTGTTCAATCAAGGGATCATTAAATGTTTGGATCAGTACCAGATTTAATTGCAAGCCCATTCTAAGGAGAGTATTCAACAACCATCCATGGTGCCAGCCAAAATTCTTACACAGAGACCTGGACTTCTTTAGAGGCATTATTCCTGAAGATGACACAATTCTCAGGAATCCAAAGGTTATCAGAGTCTCATTAATATTCTGGCAAGTGTAATGAATCATCAGGCTCTACAAGATGAAAATGATCACAAGGCTCTAAAATTGATTTGTTTCCATTTTTGCATTTTGAGATTCATGTTTATTACATATTGGGACTTTATATTTGCCTTTCACAAAGAAGTGACATTCAGAGTGTCACCTCCACTAGGGTTTGTGAAGAAGAGTCTTTCTGGGACTCACACCAGTCTCTCTGCAAAAGAAGTGGACTTCTACCCCTAAAGGTTTTCCAATACAACCACAATATCAACATCAAAACACAGAGATGTCAGCAAGACACAGCTGCAGGTGGCAATCAATTTACTTAGGTATTGCTGCAATTTTATAGATATCATTTTTTAAATGACTTGTATGAATTGGGGCTGAATACATGAATTAACTTCCTCTGATATTATTCCAGAGCCACAGGTATTATGCAAATCCTGGCTTTCCTGTGTCATTCGAAGTCCAGGATCATCCTGTGATCATCAGATTCCTTTTTCATCCCTCAATTTCACGTTCTTGGAGGATGGTTGTGCCAGAGTCTTTGACATTGAGCTGTGGTGTGTATCAAACAGCTGCTGGTTAAGGAGTCCATGGAAATGTGCCAGAAAGCCTTTTCTCAGACAGGAGATGGCAGGTCAAGAGAATTACACCTTAAGTGAAAGTATATTGTGAAAGTGTTTCTGCATCAAAGGGTGAGTGCAAGGTCCCCTTGGAAAATCATAGCCAGACAATTTCTTAGTTCACTGTAAATTGTAAGTCAGCAGTTGAGGTCTTGGGGCCTGGCTGGGGGAGTTAGAATGGGATATCTCTCCTAGATTGGCAGCAACTTGCTAGGCTCCTTCTAAATTGATTAGTGATTACATCCCTCTTCTCAACCTTAGGGAACTCAGCAGCTCCTCTCTTCTAGGTACAAGTCCTAAATCCCAGGGTTCAGCTGTCTCTTGTTAGGCCTTCATGGAAAGGTTTGGAATCATACCAGAGTTTATGTAATGTTTTCCAATTCAAATTTCTCCTAACCCACCAAACTGCCCTATATTCTCATCTTCTCTGACAAAATTGGCCATCATTTTGAGTGGTTTCAAAGGCCCTTGCCCAGTATCTTAACCCAGCAATGTACCAGGATTTTGAAGACAGGGACAAATGTCTTGGTAAGGCCATTCCTCTGAGGCCTGTTCTAGGCTTGGTGACCCATGCATCTGGGGGTCCCCTATATCTCTCCTTTGTCCACTACACCTGGTGTAGACCAATTGCCTGCAGTTGTGCCCCATGCTCAGAACATTATGATGCCTTCTGCTAGCAACTGTGCACACCACCCCCTATTGGACATGGGATGTATGGCAGCCTGTGTTCAGCAGGGTCCCTTATCTTGAATGGAGTCAGATGACTTAATGCCAGAGGGTCCCACAACAAATGTTGACTGCTAGTCTTCTGTCCTAAGAATCTAGGATCACTTTTTTGGCAAACAAGACATCTGGGGCTTGCCTGCTTCTCTTTTCTCCTACCAGACACCTGGACCAGTCATTATTTTGAAGATTACTCCACAGCGGTCAGGACATGAAGATTTTCCAGTTACCATGGCAACTATGACACATTTTTGCTGTCATATGGCCTTTCAGTGATTGTAGACAGTAGGTGCTGTATAGCTAGAATGACTGTCGAGCCATTCATGGAAACCCAATTACTCAAGGCCCAGAAAGAAGCCTTGGAATAAGAAAAAAACTGCATTCTCCTACATGAGCCAAGATTTCCATGGCCTTCCTAACCAAACACCTGCATGCTAGTCCTTTACACCATACATACTGTATTTCGCCTTTCTTTGACTCCCATGTCCCAGTAACACTGGTATACAAGTTAATCATTTCTTGAGTGGGATCAAAATCAGGATAGCAGCATTTTGGGGAGAAATGGAGGACTGACAGTTCAATGAACAGGACATTCTGCATATAATCTTGCTGCAAGGAATGTTGAGAGGGATTCCTGCAAATATAAGTACTGGACGAAAATTGATAATTTTCCTTTTTCACATTTTGATGCTCAGGTTTACTACATATTTGTATTTCATTGTTGCCTTTCAACAAAAAATGATATTCAAAATATCACCTGCACTAGGATTTGTGAAGGAGAAGCTTTCTTGGTGCACTCCAGTACCTCTGCCAAAGAATTGGACTTTTATAACTCAACATTTTCCACCACAGCCACACTATCAACTTAAAAACAGTGAGATGTAGACAAAACACAGGGGCACATGGCCCCTGATTTACTCAGTATTTTGTGCTTTGTATTTTTACAGAAATCATTTAATACAGACTTGTGTAAATTTGGACTGAATACAGGAATTAACTTCCGCTGATATCATTCTGCAGCAATATGGTCATGTAAACCTGGTGTTCCTGTATCATTCAAGACATGGGTTCATCCTGTACTCATCAGGCACTTGTTCATTCCTGAGTTTCACATTCTTGGAGGATGGTTGTGGCCAAGGTTTTTCCTACTGACCTGTACTCTTCCTCTTCCTGCTGCTGATTAAGAGGACATTGGAAATGTGACAGGGCCTTTCCTCAGACAGGCAATAGGCACTGCAAAAGAATTAAACTTTAAGTGATGTCACATTTTGAAGCTGTTTCTACATCAAAGGATGAGTTGCAAGGGCCCCTTGGAAAATCAGAGCAAGACAATTTTTGAGTGCACTGCAATTGTAAGTCAAGAGAAGTGGTGGTGGGGTCTGACTGGTGGTTTGAGCTTAGAATGTCTTCCTCTATTGCCAGGAATCTGCTAGGCTCCTTCCTCAAGGATAAGTGTTCAGCTCCCTCCTCTGGACAATGGGGATGTCAGCATCTCCTTACTTTTACTTTGAAGTTCTATATCAAAAGTTCCAATTGTCTCCTATTGGCCCATTTGTGGAAAAGTTTGGCATCACACCAGAGTTGGTATGATGTTTTCGGGTTTATACTTCATCTAACCCTCTGAACTGACCGCATGCACCTCTGCTCTTAAATATCATCTATTGACCATATTTGCAAGTGGCTGCTAAGACACCAGGCCTGCTTCCCAACACAGCAATGTACAATTTGAGTGCAGACAAGGACGAGTGTGGATTTGGTTAGCTTTGGTGAACCAGGCATCCCCAGCTACTTCTGCATTACTCCCTTGTCCATAATACCTTGTGGGGATGAAATGCATTCAGCAGGGTCCCCATTCCCAGGAAATCATGATGCCTGCTGTGTCCAAGTGGGCACATTGTCCCCACATGGACATGTACAGTATGGCAACCGGTCAGGCTTCAGCAGAGTCCCATATCTTGGATGGAGTCAGATGTCTCAAAGACACGGTCCCCGACCATAGCACATGCTGATTACTCTTCTACTGGGGTAAGATGTTAGGATCACATTTGTGGCAAACAAAAGACTCCTGGGTCTTACCTTATTCCCATTCTCTACCAGCTGGGCCAGCACTTTTCTTGAAGTTTCCTCCACAGCAGTCAGGACCTGAAGAGGTTCCAGTTGCCACGGAACTCCTGATGTCATTGTGCTGTCATATGGCCTTTCTGTGATGGCAGGTGGTACATGCTGTGCCACTACAATGACAGCCAACACACTCATGGAAAGCCTAGTTGTCCAAGGCCCAGCAAAAACACCTCAGGGGAGGAAAAAACCTGCATTCTCCTACATAAGCCAGAAAATTCCATGGATTTCCAAACCAAACTCATACATGTTTTCAGCTCTTTTCCCTCTACATACTGTAGATCTCCTCTCTTTGGCTCTCACATACCTGGAGCACTGGTAAACAAGTTAAGATTTTCTTGAGTGAGATCTGAACCAGAGTAGCAGCATTTGGGGTAGAAATGGAGGACTGAGAGATTCACGGAACTATCTGCAAATAATCTCACTGTAAAGACTATTGAGAGGAATTACTGCACACATAACTACTGGAGGTTGAAAAATGAATGAAGATTAATTTCCCCTGAGCAAATATTATTCATGTTTTCATAGATCCTGTGATCCATCACCTCTTCCCATTCTCTAAAAATATTTACAGACTTCTCCTTGTGAATTTGGTGAGACATTCTGAAATTCAGAGAAATATCGTTACCCAGAAAATCCACATTTTCAAGCACCCCCATACCTGAAGGGAAAACCAAGATATAGCACCTCCACTGGGATATGCATTTGGCTCAACTGGTTATATTTTCCTCAAGGAGAAGCCCAGGAGGAATGAAAACCATGAAACAACTGTTAGCAGTTTGGAATTGTAAGGACCTGATGTTCAAGTGTGAAAGATTCCCTCAATTACCTGTGCTCCCAAAGAGCAGAGCATATAATAATTCCTACAAATGACTACTTGTCCTACTGCCACATGCCTCCGTGTTTCCCTCAGATAATTATCTGCTCATTAGACAGCTATAAAACTATTATTTTCAGAGGGACAGGGATAAGTCTTTCTCTCCTCATTACTAACTAGACATTGGAATTTTACCTGTCACAAATGATGCTGGCTGGATTGGTCAAATTGGTCATTCAACAGAATGTGATGGAAGTTATTTCAATTGGCCTTGGGTTGGTTTTTTTGGAAAGCATATCCCATAGTCAGGTCTGCAGAATATGCATTCATCTACCATAATGAGCCTCTTCAGATCATGCCATTACTGCCGTGTCTCAAACTTTCCTCCTCTGATCAATCAAGTGAATGCAAAACATTTGGATAAGTATAAAATTTAATTGAAAGCCCATTCTAATAAAAGTATTTAACAAGCATTGGTGTGCCAGTCAAAACTGACTTCCCAGGGATCTGCATTCCTTAAGAGGCAGTATTTCTGAAGATGAGACAACTCTTAGGATCATTGAGGTTTTAATGGTGTCCTTAATATGCTGGCAAGTGGATTGAATCAACAAGGTGTACAAGCTGAGAATGGTAGCCAGGGTCTGAAATTGATTCTTTTCCATTTTTGCATTTGAAGTTCAGGTTTAGCACATATTGACACTTCCATGTTGCCTTTCACCAAGAAAGGACATTTGACATATCATATGCTCTAGGGTTTGTAAAGGAGAGGCTTTCTGCCACACACTGAATTACCTCTGTCAAGGACTGAGTTGAATGGAACAGTCATTCGACAAACAATCCCACTTCTAAGAATGTTGAGAGAAATTTCTGCACACATAAATACTGGATATTTGAAAATTGAATAGTGATTATATACCTTGAGCAAATATTATTAATGGATTTATAAATCCTGTGATCCATCACCTCTTTCCATTCCCTCTACATATTTACAGACTGTCCCTCATGAATTTTCTGAGACCTTCCCTTATTCAAGGAAAAAGACTTTGCCCAGGAAATCTGCAGAGGTCCAGTATTAGCAGGGGTTGTGGCACAGCTTATCGAGGGGCACGGTGTCAGTGAGGAGGAGACTAAAGCAGCACAGTCTTGATGACCTGAGACTGAGTTCTAAGTTTCCTGTTTTACACACAATTTAATATTTTCATTCAACTTAAATATAGTCTCTTGGGGTTACATGAATGGGAATGTGTTGCAAACTCTGAAGAAATCTGATGGGCATAAGTATAATCAAAATAAGATAACTTCTCCTATTCCTCTAAGAAAAACATCACAAAACATTTCATTGGTTCTGGTTTTAATCTTACTAGGGATGAAAAAAGCAGAAGCCATTATCATAAATTATATAATTTTATTATATCATGGTTTAAAATTTTGTCAAGGATCACAACAGTCATATCAATTAACCACATGTTTGGCATATCTCTCAAAGGCAGATATGAAGCACAGCACCTTTTAATCCCTCTATTGTATATAAAGTGAAACTTCCCTTTGATAATTAAACAACCTCTAAGAAAAGAACTTCTTATTTCTTTATAACTTCTGTAAAGTGGAAAGTGAGACCTATATTGAAGGGCTTTAAGGATTATGCTCTAGGGGAAAGCAATAGCTTCCAAACAATCTTATATGCAATCTACTCTTGTCTCTGAACTGTGAAAAGAGTTTCACTAAGAGGGGGGCACGTCCTGGTTTGGGCTAAAGGAGCCAGGCAGTCTGGCTGCACTAGGCTAACTGAGATTGGTGGTCATCATTCTAAGAACAAAAAATAACTATTGTAGATCTGACTCATGACATTTTTTTGTTAAGATAATACTACATATGAAACCAATTAAGGCTTAAATGGTGTTATTCTTATGTTCCAAATCATTAATATCTGATTTTCTACTGAAAACTTTAAATGCATACATCCATATACAACACCATTAACAATAAGAAATAACACAAAAACAGGAATGCTAATGCCACATCCACATTTCCTAGATGATTGGACCTTGCAAGAATCTTGGTTATTCCCAGTGGAACCCTGTCAAGCACTGAGGGGAATAGTCGTGGGCATGCCATTTACCCCTTTTATATTATTAAATTTGATGGTTTCGATCAGGATTTGTAAAAATTTTTATTGCTCTCCGGGTGCAGGCAATGATGACTGGAAGAACAAAAATCAGAATAAGAACACAAAAAAACACTGAGACCAATTTCTATCATGTATTGAATAAAGGTATTATTAAAAATGGTCTCCTTTATATTACCAAAATGTGTTGAGACAGATAAACAGAGGGACCAACTTCCAAATGGGATTGAATAATATCCCTAATATTAGATGGTAGCATGGCAATATCTGGAGCATTAACTATTATTCCCTATTCCTAGTAAATGATTTTGTACATATTCCCACTTAGTAAAACCATTGACCTTCAAAGGTGTCACACAAATTCACTTAAAATTTGCATGACATTAGTAGTCATTAAATCTTAATGTTTTGGATTTGATTTCCAATGCACAGAATTACTCTCTCAATAGCATCTATTCTAGTTTCAAAATTTTTATCAATCTTTTTCTGTGTAGCCAGGGCATTATGTACATCTGATGTAAATTGTTAACACGAGAGGCAGTGTGAATTTTTTGTACAAGTACAATAGTAGGTAGAGCTAAAATGGTTACAATACTTAGTAATGCACTAATGTCTAAGATTAGTGCCTCTACAAAACGTTTTGGTCTCATTAGTTTATTAAGTCTTTCAAGAACCTCTGTTCCAGTGTCATCATACCATTTTTCTTTTACCAACACAGGTAACATAACATAAGGTGGTTGATGGACTATCATGAAAACAGTATAATCATTTGGAAAAGTAGCATTAATACAATCAGTTAAGATACAAAAATCACATTGTATAGAATATGATTTCTTATCCTTAGATATGTTAAGATAATTTTGATTAGCAAGCAGCATGTGGAGCAATTACACAATCTCTAACATTAAATTATAAAGAACAATCAGGTCTAGTGAGTGCTATCACAATAGAGGCAGCTAAAAGATGGTATGTATGGAAAATACAAATGTTTGCCATTTTCTAAGATGCTTTTGTAAATTGGTGTCACCCAACCAGGTGTATGCCATCTATGTAATGGTTCAGAATAAGATAAATTACCATAAAAATAAAGTTACCCCACGTTGCTTGCAAATATCGCCTAAAATCAGATTGTGGAGCTGACACAGAACAATCCATAGTTTTAGTATTATACATAGGAGGCGAGTGAACATGAGCAAAATGAGAAAAGCCACATTCAAATCACTTTGGAAAATCTGTTTCAATATCCAGTAGATTTCAATAAAGATCCATTTTGGTAGCTGTTTTTTCACATAGCTCAATATAGGATGAAACTGCAAAATTAACATAAGTTTCTTTATAATTAGTATAGCCAATAGAGGCCATCATTAAGGACCATATATGGCATTTAGGAGGATCCTTTTGAGGTGAGTCAGTAAGATAAGTACAATATCTAAGGGTCAAACAACCTCAAGGAATTTTCTCACAATCCTTGTAGCAACCTAAAGATTCTCATCCACCACTCCATGGAATGAAATGGTGGAAGAGATTTTATGTGGTATTGAAGAATAAGAAATGCCTCCCAACAATTGAGGATGATTGGTAAAATCCTTGAAATTAGCCCTGATCCAGGAGGAGTAATGTAGTAAAGGATGATCTGGAAAATAAGTCCAATAGACCTAGTCAGTGGAGGAAACAATTATTTGACTATCAAGGATAGTCAACATAGCCACGACCAAGTTCTTAGGAGTATATTGTTTTCCCTGAGATAATACAACTTGTTAAGCTGTAGTAGTGAGTTGTTTAATTTTGCCCCAAATTGGAAAATTTGACACTCGTGTGGAGGCTGACTGTGGAGAAGATAGATGGAGCAGACTAAGCCTGCAGGTCAATTCTTCATCTGGTGTCAGTGTGATCTCAGAATAATGCTGCAGTGGAGTTCCCCTTTTGTAAGGCTGGCTCATAGAGTCTGATTAATCAGTCTGGAATCCACAGGGGAGATTCAGCATCCTTTGGAAAAACACATGCATACCATCGACCTGATGCTGACAATATATCAGGTCCTTTACACTGTCCTGTAAGTAAATCTCTCCATTGAACCATAAATGTAGGCTGTGAACTCTTATATTAATGTCTCCTCATTGGAATCCATCCTGTAGAGTCAGAATTTAAATGATTAATTAAAAATAAATCATGTTGTATAATATAATGGGGAGAGCTATACTTTAAGTACCCTATCTATAGTTTAGATAGTTTTGTCTTTAAAGTTTGATGAGATCATTCCACAATTGCTTGTCCTTGGGGATAATAAGGAATTCATGTTGAATGAGAAATATTAAGCGTATCACAACTTTTTTAAAGTCTGTAGATGTATAGGAAGGTCCATTGTCAGCTTTAATTTTTGTAGGCATTCCTAAAGAAGAAAACATAAAGATAAATGCTGAGACACATCCTCATAGCCTCCCCAATCCTGGCAGAGGCAATCATAACATGAGAATAAGTATCAACAGTGACATGAACAAAAGACAATTTGGCAAATTCAGGTGTATGAGTAACATTCATTTGCCACAGTGTATTAGGTTGTAATCCAAGGGGGATTTACAACCATCTGTGGAGAAGGAAAGAAAGCAGGACATGTGTGACATGACCTAGCAATGTGCCTCACTTGCTCCCTGGAAATATGAAACTGGTGCTGTAACACAGAGCTATTTTGATGAAGAAGCTTATGTGATTCTGCTGCATCTTCCATGGCTGTAAAAAATGACATTTTTAGTTAACATGTCAGCTTGCTGGTTTTCTTCAGCAAGAGGTCCTGGCAGACCTGAATATCAGAATAAATAATGAGATTAACAGAAGCCTTTACTGGAAAAATAATCTCTATTTAATTATTAAAATGTAAAAGTGGGTGATTAGGTAAATGAAACAATATTTGTCCAGTGTAACCATGAGAAGCAATAGCCCATTGATCTTCTAATTGGTATAATTGTAACTATTGTACTCTTGTATAAGCAGTAAAAATTGAATGCATTTCTAAGTCAAATAGCTCTTTGCTTTTAATCTGGCTTTAATTATTAATGAAGGATAGGAAAGAACAATTTTTTATAGTAGCAGGTAAATCTAACCATTCTATTGGTGCATTTTTTCCAAAGACAAAATATAGAATAAGATTATTTTAGTACAATAAATGACAAATTTTGATTATAATCAACTGGTTGTGATTGATGATTTTGAATTGCTTGTTCCACTTTAACTTCTGCTTGGTTGCCAGTTTCTATCAATGTTCTTGGTGAGGCAGGAGCAGCTTCTCCTTTCAATCATTCAAATAAAGGTTTTAAATCATCAGTAGCAATTCTTAAGTATGGCCTTATACAGTTTATATCCCCTAATAATTTCTGAAAATCATTTAAAGTACACAATTTATTAGTTCTTATTTGTAAATTTTGAGTAGTAGATATTTTGGATTTTATTAATGCATCCCAGATAATTGTAAAGTTGATGTAACTGAATTTTTTCTGGAGCAACTACGAGCCCCATGATGCCAATTGTTCTATTCATAATTTAATATAATTTGTAAAGTATCAAAAGAAGAATGAGACAAAAGAATATCATCCTTGTAATGAATTAGAGTCTAGGATATTCTGTCTTTATAGGCCCTATGGACTGGTCAATTAATTTTTATATAAAGTGGGGCTATTTTTCATAGCTTGAGGCAAAACTTTCCTTTGAAACATTTGGTAAGGGAGTAGTAAATATGGAGAACACAAACTAAAGGCAAATCTTTTACAATCCTGTTGTGCTAAAGGGAGAGTAAAGAAACAATCTTGAAAATCTATCACTACAATATGAATCCCTTTAGGGATTGTGACTGGAGAGGGAAGCCCAGGTTTTAGGGCACCCATAGTTTCCATGGTCATTAATTGCCCTCAAGTTCTGTAATCATCTCCATTTACCTGATTTCTTTTTTAACACAAATATATGCATATTCCATGGACTATTGGATGGCTCTATATGTCCCTTTTGTAATTGTTCAAGAACCAAGGAAGTGGCTGCTTCTAATTTCACTTGTGAAAGGGGCCACTGCTCTACTCATTCAGGCTATTCTGATTTCCATGTATTGGGATCAGCCTTTTTAAGAACAGTGGCAACTAAGTAAAAGGCATAGTCTGAGATTCCTCAGTCAAAATGATATTCCTCTGTTCTATTAAATCTCTTCACCATAGGATAAAAGGCAATAAAGGGATAACATAAGTCTAAAAATTCCATTTATGAGATCCATCAGTCCAGTGTAATACCTGGGAACTTTCAGCTACATTAGAGTCAAGTTCACGTCTCACTAAGAAAGAAGGTGTTTCAGTATGGGCCAGGATACAGGCCAGTCCTGTGCAGCAATGCATGTGACATTTGTTCCTGTATCTAATAAAACTTTAGTAGCTTATCCTTTTACATTAATACTTTTCATTGGCCTTTGCTCAGAAACCTTCTGAATCCATGCCAACTTTTTAATAGAGCCAAAACCACTTACACATATGGAAGTTAATGCTTCAGTAGGTAGCCATAAGTAAGGTAAAAGTAAAAGTTGAGTGATTCACTGTTGGGAAAAATTTGAAGAGTTTTTAGAGGAGGATGAATCATACTTTTAATTCCTCGAAAATAATCAGAATCTCTCCCCTTGGGAATAACTTGCATAGCAGCATTGGACATAGAGCTTCTGTCAATA
>JAJEJO010047944.1:143296-161566 GCA_020662805.1 Glaucomys volans
TGGCCCATATGTCTGTTTTTTGACCTGGGTCTAGCAGATTGAAAAGTTGGCATATTAGGAATATCCTCGGTTTCAATACTACTTCCTGTAGGAAATCCATCTTTATGAAACAGAGTGACATTCCCTAGCTGAGGAAAAACACACTTGACATCTGTGCACACTGTTTGGTGTACACCTTGGTCAAGTACGTTCTCCTTCTGGATCCTGAGTACAGATGCTAATGAAACGGCTAATTTAACAAGAGAATAATTACCTTTATTTTGAGATCCTTTCCTTTGTAACTATTAACATTTTCCCCTTGAGCCATGCCATGAAGGAATTTAGAATGTGTTGTTTTTTTTCCAGTAATGCAGCTGTAATACCCATAACTTGAATATGTGCAGGAATACTGTCCATGCATGTATTGATAAAATCAGATAAATTTCCTATTCTCTTTATAGGTCTTAGCAAAGTCTAACAAGAAGAGTTAGCATTTTCAAAAGCCAATTGTTCTAAAAGAATTTTGACCACTTTTGCATTTGTAATTACTTTTGATATATTATCCTGCAATTTAGAAAGAAAGTCCTATGAGGTTCCATTGAATCCTGATTAAAACTCTTGAGAAAAGTTCTTTTTGTATTAGTGGAAGGAAGCCTTCTCTAGGCTGTGACTACAAGCTTAGAAACCTCACTTAGAACTTGTTTTGAGAAGAGAAGATGAGATTGAGGAGTGGCAAATTTTTCAGTCCCAAGTAACATAGACATTGTCATGTGATCTCTGGTTTGCTAAATAAATTATCCTTAAATAGATTGTTTAGCTTGTTCTTCATATTCAGTTTTCCACAATAAATATTATCCAGGAGTTAAACAAGAGCACATAGTTTGTTGCCAATCATAAGGGGTCATCCAATTAGCCCCAATACTTTCCACCAATTGTATGGCATATGGAGACTTAGGTCCAAGTTATTTTACTCCTGCTTTTAATTCTTTAATAATTTTAAAAGGCAATGGTTCCCAAATAGGTTCCTCATCAACATTCCAATTACAAATTACCAGAGAGGCAAGACATGCTTCCCCTTCAGCTTGGGTTTGAGCAACTTCCCCTAAAAATCCAACTTTATCATTTATCTTTATTGTTTTTTTTTTCTTGTTACTCCTTTTAGGAATTGTAGAAGCCAAAAAAGTCATGACCATAGGAGGTGATCCTCATTTTGATAACTGGATGCTGCCTCCTCTTAATCTTCCACTTCTGACGGTGATGATATGTCCTCTTCACTTTTGTCATCCTCTGAGTTGGATGAAATACTGGATGACTCATTTGCCTTATATCTAGGGACTATTGAGGATTACAGTGGAGTCTACTCCAGAGAGGAGGCTTATTTATCCAAATACATAACTTCATGTGTAGACTCAATAGCATATCTGAGCAAATAACAAAGGGCAAGTGCATCAGATGGGAAGTGTTCAGATTAATTTTTTAATATAGTAAGCCTGCATTCCTTCCCCTATTTTTTCCATGTGGCTAAATTAAGACTGCCTTCATAGGAAACCAAAAGGAGCATTCTTGTAGAAAATGAAAGAATTTGTGCAGTTGCCTCGAAGTTATGGAAATTCCTCTCTTAGTCAATGCATGTCAATAACAATGAAAAGGGCTCTCTATTTCTTCTTTGCATGGCCCATGGCTTCTCAAAAGTTCTGTGATTACCTGTCTATCCTCACTTGGTCTCTCTACCAAGGAGTCTGTATAACCCTGGACAGGATCCTAGCCTTTTTCCACAAGCAAATAAAATGAAAAAAGTACTTATCAATTGCCTCACTTATGGATGCTCATATGCTGAGGTTCCATCTTAGCAGGGGTCATGGTACAGCTTGGTGAGGGTGAAGGCATCAACAACAAGGAGAATAAGGCTACACAGACACAAAGATCTTAGGCTAAATTCTAAGGTTACTGCTTCACACACCATTTAACTACTTTTGTACACCTTGAATACAATCTCTTGAGATCACATGAAAGGAATAGTGTTGCAATCCCTGAGGGAATATGATGGGCATCAGTATAATAAAAATAAGATAATTTCTCCTATTCCTTCATGAAAAATATCATGAAACTTTTAATTGGTTCTGGTTATCATCTTACTAGGAACAGTAATAGCAGAGGACATTCTCATAAATTGTATAGGTTTAGAATATCATGGTTTAAGGCTGAGTCAAGAATAGCAGTCATGCCAAATAACCACACTTGTGGCGTTTCTCTCAGAGGCAGATATGAAACACAACACCTTTACTCTAACTATTTTATATAAATTGAAACTACTTTTTGTTAATTAAACAACTTCTAAGAAAAGCACTTCTTATTTTCTTTGATAACTTCTATCTAGTGGAAAGGAAGACCTGTACTGAAGGACTTCAAAGACTCTAGGTGAAAGTCATAGCTTCCCATCAATCTTAAATGCAATCCATTCTGATCCCTGAACTTTGAAAACAGCTTCAGTAAGAGGGGAGCCTGTCCTGGTGTGCCGTACACAAGCCAGGCAGTCTGGTTGAGTTATGCTACCTGAGAGTGGTGATCAAAATTTTAAGGAAAACAATTACTCTTATTGATCTGTCCCATGACATCTTTACTATTAAGGCAATATTTCATATGAAATCAATTAAGGCTTGAGTTGTGTTATTGTTATGGCCAAAATCATTTAACGTCTGATTTTCTACTGATATTTTTAAATGCAAACATCCACATATTATGCCATTAACAATAAGAAATAGCACAAAAGAAGAAAACCCATGCCACTTCCACATTCCGCTGATACTAGACCATGCAGAATCTTCATTATTCCCAGTGGAACCCTGTCAAACACTGAGGGGAATGGAGGTAGGCGAGGCAGAAATCCAAATTTTTCAAGCACCCTCACACCTGAAGTGAAAAGCAAGATAAAACACCTACCCTTCTAAATGCAATTGACTCCACTGGTTAGATTTTCCTCAAGGAAAAACCCAAGAGTAATGAAAATATTGAGACAGGTCTGAGCAGTTAGGAATTATAATGGTTTGGTGTTCAGTTGTGAAAGTTTCCCTCAATTTCCTGTTGTCCCTACAATCAGAGCATATAATATTTCCTACAAATGCTCACTCCTCCTGCTTCCACACTCCTCCACACATCCCTTGGATAATTGTCTGCTCCTTGAGCAACTGCAACACTATTGTTCCTTAAAGGGACAGTGAGAAATTTTTCTCTCCTCATGACTCCCTAGACATTGGTATTTGAACTGCATTAAAGGATGATGGTTGGATTGATCTCAGAATTTGTCTACAGAATTAGGAAGAAATTATTTGGCTCTGCCATTTGGTGGTTTTAATGCAAAGCATATCACATAGTCAAATCAGCAGAACATGCAATCATCTACTTTTAAGAGTCTCTTCAGATCATGCCAACCATCCAGTGTCTCAACCTTACCTCCTTTGATTAATCAAGTGAACACAAAATGTTTGGATAAGTATTAGATGTAATTGGAAGCCAATTCTAAAGAGAGTATTCAGCAAGCACCTGTGTGACAGCCAAAACTGTTTCCCCAGAGATCTGATGTCTTTAGAGGAAGAATTCCTGAAGATGAGACAACTCTGAGGAATGCAGAGGTTATAAATGTCTCATTAGTAAGCTGGCAAGTGTTTTGAATCAGCAAGTTATACAAGATGAAAATGCTCACCAGAGTCTCAGATTGATTCCTTTCATTTTTGGTTTTTGAAATTCAGGTTTAGCACACATTGGAAATACATGTTTGTCTTTCATCAAGAAAGGACCTTCAAAATATCACCTGCACAAGTGTTTGTGAAGGAGAAATTTTCTTTTGTGCACTCCAGTCTCTCTGCCAAAGAACTGGACTTCCACACCTCAGAGTTTTCCAAAATGACCACAATATCAACACGAAAACAGAGAGAGGTAGACAAACACAGTGAAACCTGGTCCTGGATTTACTCACTGTTTTGTGCTTTGCAATTTTACAGACATCATTTGTTAAACACATGTTTGAATTGGCACTAAATATATGAATTTATATATTAATGTATGAATGCTGATCTCATTCAGGAGTTATGTAAAGCCGGGTTTAGTTGCATCATTTGAGGACCAGGTTCATCCTTTCCTCATCAGTCACTTGTTTCATCACTAGGTTTTATGTCCTTGTATTATGCTTATGTCAGGGTGTGTGACATTGTCCTCTAGTCTGCACCTCTAAGCTGCTGGTTAAGGTGTCCTTGGTAATGTGCCAGAGGGCCTTCTCCCAGACAGGCAATAGGCAGTTGGAGAGAATTACACCTTAAGTGAAGAAACACTTTGAAGGTGTTTCTGCATCAAAAGATGAGTGGAAGGCCCCCTTGGAAAATCATAGCTGGATAATTTCTGAGGGCAATGTAATTGTAATGCAACAGGAGAGGTAGTGGGGCCTGGTGGGTGGTTTGAGCATAGAATGTGTCTGCTTGATTGACAGCAACCTTCTAACCTCCATACTAATTGACAAGAGACTAGCTCCATTCTCTTGACATTGGGGAGATCAGCATCTTCTTACTTCTACTGAGAAGTGCTAAATCCCAGGTTGGATCTGCCTCCTGTTGTTGCATTGGTGGAAAGGTTACATATCACATCATAGTTGGTGTGATGTTTTCTAGTTCAAACTTCTACTTACCCACCAAGTTGAACCACATGCTCCTCTATTCTGAAATGTCATACAATGGCCATCATAGCGAGTATCTCTTAAGGCCCTACGCCAGTTTCCACCTCAGCAATACACCGAGTAAGTTCAGGCCATGATGAGTGCCTTTGTAGTGTCATGCCCCAATGGCTTGTGCTAGGCATGGTGATCCACACATTTCTTGGCACTGCCCCATCTCTTCCTTGACCACACACCTGTTGGGGGTGAATTACCTACAACAGGTTTGCCATGCCCAGGAAATCATGATGCCTCGTTTAGTCAAGAAAACAAATCTGTCCCTCTTAGACATGGACAGTATGGCAGCCTTTCAGGTTTCAGAAGGCTCCCTTGTCTTGGTTGGAATCAGATGTCTGAAATCCAGAGGGTACCCACCAAAAGCACATGCTGATTTTGCTTCTTCTGAACTCAGAGGCTAGTATCACTTTTGTGGCAAACAAAAGAACTCTGGAAATTACCTGCTTCTTCTTATCTTTTGCCAGCATAGCTGTGCCAGCCCTTATCTTCAAGGGTCCTCCAGGACAGTCAGGAAAGAAAGACGTTTCAGTTGCCATGGCAACCATGATGTTATTTTGCTGTCTGTGACTGCAGGCAGTATATGCAGCTCAGCTAGGATGACAGGCAAACAATTCATGGAAACTCAAGTTGCCCAAGGCCCAGAAACAAGATCTGGGGAAAGAATTCTCCTACATGAGTCAGAAACTTGCACACCCTTCCAGACAGAAATGCCCGTCCCTTCCACTGTGCATACTCTAGCACTCCTGCCTTTTGTTTTCATGTCCTAGTAGAACTGGCAAAAGAAGTTAGGCACTTCTTGAGTGGGATCAAAACCAGAGAAGCAATAATTTGCAGAGAAATGAAGGACTGAGAGTTTAATGGACAGGAATATTTGCAAATAATCTCAATGCAAAGAATGTTTAGATGAATAGTTGCACACATAACTAGTGGATGTTTAAAAATTGAATATGGATTATTTACTTCTGAGCTAATACTATTCATAGCTTCCTAGATCCTGTTATCTATCACATCTTCAAATTCCCTATACATATTTACAGACTATGGCTTGTGATTATGCAGAGATATTCCCTTATTCAGAGAAAGACACTTTGCCCAGGACACCCACATTTCCTACCTCCCACATACATGAGATGAAAATCAAGATCCAGAATGTCCACTTGGATATTCATTGACCCCACTGGTTAGATTTCTCACAAGAAAACACCAGGGATGAATGAGACAGGTGTGAGAAGTTTGGCATTGTTTAAATTTGGTGTTCAGGTATGAAAGATTTCCTCAAATTCCTGTGGTCTCAAAAATAGAGTATATAATATTTTCTGAAAATGCCTACTTCACATTCTTCAATATGCCTCCATGCTTCCCTCAGATAATTTTTTTCTTATTATGCAGCTACAGCACTCTTGTTCCTTAAAGGAACAGGAATAAATTTTCTCTCCTCATTACTCCCGGGACATTAGCATTTGACCTGAAACAAGTGTTGCTGGCTGGATTGTTCTGAGAAGTTATCCACAGAATTTCATAAAAATTATCTGGATCTGCCTTGGGGTGGTTCTTCTGCAAAGCATATCCCACAGTTTGGTCTGCAGAACATGCAGTCATCTACATTAAAGAGCCTGTTCAGATCATGCCAATCCACAAGTGTCTCAACATTTCCTCCTCTGATCAATGTAGAGAACACAAAACAGTTGGATAAGTATCAGATTTAATTGGAAGTACATTCTAAAGAGAGTATTCAGATATCATCTGTGTGCCAGCCCGAAGTGCTTCCCCAGGAACCTGAATTTCTTTAGAGGCAGTATTCCAGAAGATGAGACACTGTCAAGGAACATAGAGGTTATAATGGTCTCATTAATGAGCTGACAAACTTATTGAATCAGCACAAGGTATAAGATGAAAATGTTCACCAGGTTCTCAAATTGATTGTTTTCCATTATTGCATTTTGAAATGCAGGATTAGCACATATTGGACCTTCATTTTTCCTTTCAGCATGGAAGGATATTCAAAACATCATCTTCACTACGGTTTGTGAAGGAGCTTTCTGAGGTACACTTCAGTCTCCCTGCCAATGAAGAAGACATGTACACCTCACCGATTTGCAACACAGCAATATCAACTTAAAAACAGAGAGATATAGACAAAACACAAGAACACGTGGTCTTCAATTTGCTCAGTATTTTGTGCATTGCATTTTTACAGAAACCATTTATAAAAGACTTGCTTGAATTGGCACTGAAAACATGAATTAACTTCCCTTGATATCATTCAGGAGCCACAGGGGTTATGTGAAGTCTGCTTTCCCTGTATCAATCAAGGCTGGCTAAAGTTCATCCTGTTCTTAAGAGACACTTATTTCATCACTCAGTTTCAGGTCATTGGAGGATGGTTGTGCCAAGATCTGTGACACTGACCTCTAGTCTCCATCTACCAGCTGCTGCTTAAAAGTTCCTTAGAAATGTGCCACAGCACCTTTTCTCAGGCAGGGGATAGACACTTCAAGAGAACTACACCTTAATTTAAGACACATTGTGAAGGTGTTTCTGCATCAAAGGGTGAGTTAAGAAGCCCCTTGAAAAATCACAGGAAGACAATTTCTGAGTGCACCATAATTTTAAGGCAACGGGAGAGGTGGTGGGGACTGGCTGATGGTTTGAGCATAGAATGTCTTTCCTCAATTGCCAGCAACCTGCTAGTGTCCTTCCTTATTGATTAGTGATGAAATTGCTCCTCTGGACATTGGAAGATAAGCATTTCCTTACTTCTACCTAGGAGTCCTAAATCTCAGGTTCCACCTGTCTCCTGTTGGGGCATTGATTGAAAAGTTTGGCATCACACCAGAGTTGTGATGTTTTTCAGTTCAAATTTCACATAACACACCATGCTGACCCCACATGGTCCTCTGTTCTGAAATGTCATCCATTGGCCATAACTGTGAGTGGCTGCTTTGGTTTTTGGCCACTCCCCCACTGAGCAATATGCAGGAAGAGTGAGGACAAGCTTGAATGTCATCATAGGGCCATGGACATGTAACCTGGGCTAGGCTTGCTGACTCATGCATCCTCAAGCATGCCAACATTATTCCCTGGATCCACTACCCCTGGGGGGGGGATCAATTGCTTGCAGCAGTTTCCCTGTTCCCAGGAAATCATGATGCATTCTGTGGGAAAGTGAGCACATTGGCCCCTTGTGTATATGGACAATAAGGCAGCCTGTCAGACTTCAGCAGGCTCCCTTCTCTTGGATGGAGTCAGATGTCTCAAAGCTAGAAGAACCCTCTCACAAAACATGCTGATTCCTTTTCTTCTGGCCTTAGAGTTCAGAATCCCTTTTGTGGCAAGCAAAAGACCACGGGGTCTTACCTGCTTATTCTTCCATCCTACCAGAACAGCTGGGCCAGTCCTTTTCTTCAAGGTTCCCCTGCAACAGCCAGGACTTGAAGAGATTCTTGTTGGCAACCATGAGGCCCTTGTGCTGTCATATTCCTTTTCTGTGACTCCAGGCCATATGAGTAATGCAGTTAGGATGACAGTCAAGCCATTCATGGAAACCCAAGTTGCCAAAGATCCAACAACTGGCCCTGGGGAGAGAAAAAACCTGAATTCTCCTACATGAGCCATGAAGTTTCATGCCCTTCCAAACTAAATTCCCACATGCCTGCCCCTTCCAATCTACATATTGTAGCTCTCCTCTCTTTTGCTGTACTGTCCCAAGAGCACTGGTAAAAAAAAAATTAGGCATTTTTGAATGAGATCAAAAAAAGGGTAGCAGCATTTTGCAGACACATGAAGGATTGACAGTTCAATGGATAGGACTTTCTGCAAATAATCTCACTACAAAGAATGTTGAGAGGAATTTCTGCACACAGAAGCCTTTAAGTTTTAAAACATAAGGGGAATCTTTACAGTTGAGCTAATATTTTTGATGGGTTCATAGCTACTGTGATCCATCACCTCTTCCCATTCCTTACACATATTTACAGATGGTGTCTCATGAAGTTGCTGAGACAGTCCCTTATTCAGAGAATCAGATATTGCCCAGGAAATCCACATTTTCAAGCACCTACACACCTGAAGTGAAAAGAAAGAGGCAGCACCTCCACTGGGATATGCACTTGACCCTGCTAATTACAATTTCCTCAAGGAAAATCCCAGGAGAAATGAAAACAATGAGACAACTCTGAGCAGTATAGGATTTGAAGGGGTTGGTGTTCTGGTGTGAAAGATTTTCTCAATTTCCTGTTGTCCCAGATATCAGAGTACATATTTTCTACAAAAGCCTTCTTCTCCTACTGTGACATGCCTCCATGCTTCCTTCCCATAATTATCTACCCCTTAAACAGCTACAACACTCTTGTTCCTTAAAGAGAAAGGGATAAATATTTCTTCCACATTACTCACTAGACATTAGGATTTGACCTGCAACAATGAATGTTGGTTGGATCTCAAAAGTGATCTACAGATTTTGATAGAAATTATTTGGATATGCATAAGGGTGGTTTTCTTGCAAAGCATATCACATAGTGAGATCTGCAGAACATGCAGTCATCCACCTTATAGAGCCTCTTCAGATCATGCCAACCCTCCAGTATCTCAATAAAACTTCCCCTAATCAATCAAATAGAAAAGAGAAAATGGTTGGAAAACTATCAGATTTATTTGGAAGCCCATTCTAAAGAAAGCAATCAGCAATCATCTGTGTGCAAACCAAAATTTCTTTCCCAGAGACCTTGATTTCTGAAGAGGCAGTATTCCTGAGGATGAGACAAATCTGAGGATTGGAAACATAAAAACTGTCTCCTTAATATGCTGGCAAGTGTATTGAATCATCAAGTTGCACAAGATGGAAATGCTCACCAGGGTCTTAAATTGATTCTCTTCCATTTTCCCGCCATGAAGTTCAGGTATAGCACTTATTGCAATTAATTTTTTGTGTTTTAGCAAGAAAGGATATTCAAAATATCACCTGGACTATGTTTTGTGAAGGTGAAGCTTTTGGGGGTGCACTCCAGTCTCTCTGATACAGTGGTCTTCTATAACTCAATGTTTTCCAACACAACCACAATATCGCCTTGACAACAGAGATATGTAGACAAAACACAGCTCATTGTGGCACTCCACTTACTCATTTTTTGTGCTTTGCACTTTTATAGACATTATTATTAAAGACCTGGATGAATTGGAACTGAACACATGAATTAATTTCCACTTATATTCTTTAGTAACAACAGGGCTTATGTAAAGCATGGTGTCCCTGTATCAAACAAGATCCAGCTTCATCCTGTCGGTATCAGTCACTTGTTTCAACCCTCAGTTTCATGTTCTTGGAGGACAGTTTTACCAGGGTCTGTGACATTGACCTGTAGTCTGCATCTTCCAGCTGCTGATTAAGGAGTCCTTGGAAATGTCTCAGATGGTCTTTTCTCACACAGGTGTTAGGCAGTTCAAGAGAATTACATCTTAAGTGAAGACACATTATGAAGGTGTTTCTGCATCAAACATTGATAGGATGGGCACCTTGGGAAATCCTAGCAAGAAAATTTCTGAGTACACCATAATTGTAAGGGAAAGAAAAGGTGGTGTGGAATAGCTGGTGATGTAAGCATGGAATGTCTCTTCTCAATTGCCAGAAACCTGCTACCCTTCTTCCTAATTTATTAGTCTTTAACTCCTTCCTCTCAAAATTGGGAGATCAGCAACTTTTGTCTTCTACTGAGTATTTCTAGATTCCAGGTTCAGTATGTCTCCTGTTTGGTTATTCTTGGAAAGGTTTGGCATCACACCAGAGTTGGTGTGATGTTTTCCAGTTCAAATTCACCCAGTCCACCTAGCTGCCCTGTTTTCCCCTATGTTCTGAAATGTCATCCATCTGGCATCATTGCAAGTATCTGCTGAGGTCATAGGCCAGTTTTCTGGCTCACCAATGTAGAGGGTGACTCCAGATCAGGTCAAGTGTCTTTGTAGGGCCATGCCCCTGTGGCCTGTGCTAGACTTGGTGGCCCACACATCCTTGGGCACTGTGTCATCACTCTCTGGTCCACTACACCTAGTGGGCAGCAATTTTCCTGCAGCAGGGTCCCCATTCCCAGGAAATCATATTGCCTCCTGCAGCCAAGTGAGCCTTGGATACATGGACAGAATTGGACCCTTGCATACATGGACAGAATGTCAACCTGTCAGGTTTCAGAGGACTTCTTATCTTGAATGGAGTCAGATGTCTCAAACCAGAGGGGCCTCACCTACAAGACATGCTGATTCCTCTTTCCCTGAGCTGAGTTTAGGATTTCGTTTGTGAAAAAATTACACCCCTGGGACTTACCTGCAACTTCTTCCATCCTACCTGAATAGCTGGGCAAGCAATTTGCTTGAAGGCTCCTCCACAGCAGCCAGGACCTGAAGATGTTCTGGTTGCATGGCAACCGTGATGCCATTGTGCTGTCAAAAGGCTTTTCTTTACCTGGAGACGGTATGTTCAGTGCAACTGGGATGATAGTCAAACCATTCATGGATAACCAACGTGACTAGGCCCAGGAACAAGCCCTTGGTAAAAATAAAACATGCATTCTCCTACATGAGTCAGAGAATTCCATGCCCTTCCAAACCAAACTCCCATATGCTGCCCTTCCACTCTACATATTGTAGCTCTCCCCACTTTTGCTCTCCTGTTCCAGAAGCACTGTTAAACATGTTAGTCATTTATTAAGTGGGATCAAAACCAGGTTAGCAACATTTTGAGGAGAAATTAAGGACTGAAAATTCAATGGACAGGACTTTCTGCAAATAATCTCACTGCAAAGAATTTTTAGAGGAGTTTCTGCACGCATAATTACTGGATGTTTGAAAATTGAATAAGGATTATTTACCTCTGACAAATATTATTCAAGGGTTCATAGAACATGTGGTCCATCACCTCCTCCCATTCCCTATACATATTAACAGACTGCACCTCATGAAATTGTTGAGACATTCCCTTATTCAGAGAAACAGACTTTGACCAGGAAATCCACATTTACACGCAGCCACAAGACCAATTGAAAAGCTTCATATCAGCAAGTCCACTGTGATATGTATTTGACCCCACTGGTTGGATTACTCTCAAGGAAAAATCCGGGAGAAATGAGTCAGGTTTGTGCACATTGGGATTGTGAGGATTTGGCGTTCAGGATTTGGTGAAGGATTCCCTCAATTTCATGCTTTCCCAAAGATCAGAGCATATATTTCTTACAAATGCCTACTTCTCTTCCTGACTCATGAATCAATGCCTCCCTCAAATAATTGTCTATTCCTTGAGAAACTACAACATTCGTTTTTCTTAACGGGACAGATAAAACTTTCTCTCCTCATGACTCCCTAGACATAGGGATTTGATATGCCACAAAGAATGCTTGCTGGATTGTTCTCAAGAGCAATCTGCAAAATTTGATAGCAATTATTTAGGTCTATTTTGGGGTGATTTTTCTGCAAAGCATATCACATAATCAGGTATTCAGAAATGAAATCATCTACTGTAAAGATATCCATCAGTCATGCCAACCCTCCAGTGTCTCAACTTTTCCTCCTCTGATCAATCATGGGAACAAAAAATGGTTGGAGAAATATCAAATTTAATTGGAAGACCATTCTACAGAAAGCTTTCAACAAGCATCTCTGTGACAGGCAAAGTGTTTCCTCAGGGACCTGGATTTCATAAAAGGCAGTATTCCTGAAGATGAGACAACTCTGAGGAATGTAGAGATTACAATGGTCTCATTAATATGCTGGCAAGTGGATTGAATCAGCAAGTTGTGCAAGATGAAAATGCTCACCAGGGTTTCAAGTTGAATCTTTTGGATTTTCACATTTTGAAGTTCAAATTTAGCACATATTGTGACTATATTCTTGCCTTTTAGGAATAAAGGACATTCAAAGTGTCACCTGCACTCATGTTTGTGAAGCAGATGCTTTCTGGGGCACACTCCAGTCTCTCTGACAATGAGATAGAATTCTACACTTCATGGTTGTCCAGCACAACTACAATATCAACTTGAAAACAGAGAGGTATAGAAAAACACAGCAATTCGTGGTCATTGATTTACTCAGTTTTTGTACATTGCATATTTACAGACAGTACTTATTAAAGCCTTGTGTAAATTGACCCTGAATACATTAATTAACTTCCATTGATATTATTCAGGGGCCACGAGGGGTACATAAGGCCTTGTTTCCCTGTAGCATTCCAGATCAATGTTCATCCTGTCCACATCAGGCACTTGTTTCATTCCCCAGTTTCGTGTTCTTGGAGGATGGTTCTGCCAGGGTCTGTACCTACCAGTTGATGGTTAAGGAATCCTTGAAGTGTTCCAAATAGCCTTTCTCAGTCAGGTGATAGGGAGTTCAAGAGAATAATCCCTTAGTTGAAGTAACATTGTGGAGGTGTTTCTGCATCAATGGGTGAATGGAAGGGGACTTGGAAAATCAAAGCAAGATAATTTCAGAGTGCACAGTGATTGTAAGGTACAGAAGAGGTGGTGGGGCCTGGCCAGTGGTGTGAGAATAGAATTTGTCTCCTCAATTGCCAGCAACCTGCTACCCTCCTTCTTAATTGATAAATGATTAACTCCCTCCTCTCAACAGTGGGGTGAGCAGCATCTCCTTACTTCTCCTTAGAACTACTAAATTCCAGGTTCCAAATATCTCCTGTTGGGCCATTTGTGGAAAGGCTTGACACCACACCAGAGTTGATGTGATCTTTTCCATTTCAAACTTCACCTAACTCACCAAGCTGCTCCATGTGCACCTCTACTCTGAAATGTCATCAATCAGCCATTATTTTGAGTATCTGCTAAGACCCTAGGTCAATTTCCCATCTCAAAAATATACTGGGTGTGTTCATGCCTGGACAAGTATATTCATACAGCAGGGGCCCTGTGGCCTGTGCTAGGCTTGGTAACCAATGCATCCTCCATCACCCCAGCATTCCTCCTGAGTCCACTATACATCTTGGGGACCAATTGCCTGCAGCAGTTTCCCAATCCCAGAAAATCAAGATGCCTCCTGCTGCCAAGTGAGCACGTTGGAGACTTGGGGACATGGAGAGTAAGTCGACCTGTCAGATTTCAGAAGGCTCCCTTATCCTGTATGGAGCCAGTTGTCTCAAGGCCAGAGGGTCCATGCCCAAAACACATGCTGATCCCTCTCCTCCTGTTCTAAGAATTTAGGATCACTTTTCTGGCAAAGAAATGACTCCTGGGATTTACTTGCATCCTTGTCCCTCCTACCAGAATAGCTGTGCCAGCCCTTTTCTAGAAAGTTCCTCAGCAACAGACAGGACTTTAAGTGGTTCAGATTGCCATGGCAGCTGTGACACCATTTTGCTGTCATGTGATTTTTCTGTTCCTGCAGGCAATATGTGCATCACAGATAGGATGACAGCCAGACCATTCATGGAAACCAAACTTACCAAAGATCCAGCAAGAAGCCCTGGGGAGAAAAAAGCCTGCATTCTCCTTGAGCCTTCCCAAACCAAATTCTCACATGTCAGCCCCTTCACTCTACATACTTTAGCACTCCTCTCTTTTGATCTCATGTCCCAGGAGCACCAGAAAAAAGTTAGGCCTTTCTTGAATGGGATCAAAATGAGTATGGAAGAATTTTGCAGGGAAATGAAGCACTGACAATTCAATGCACAGGACATTCTGCAAATAATCTCTCTGCAAAGAATTGTGGGCAAAACTTCTGCACACAAAAATACTGGAAGTGTAAAAACTGGATGGGGATTATGGACCACTGTGCTAGTATTATTCATGAGTTCATCAATCCTGTGATCCAAGTCCCATTCCCTAAACACATTTGCAGACTGTGATTCATAAAGTGCTGAGACATTCCCTTATTCAGATAAACAATTTTGCCCAGGAAATCTAAATTTCTATGCACAGAGATACCTGATGTGAATAGCAAGATCCAGAAACTCCACTGGGATATGCATTGACATTGCTGATTAGATTCCCTCAAGGAAAACTGCAAGGAATGAGAAAGTTGTGAGCAGTTTGGGATTGTAAGGGTTTGGTTTTCAGGTGTGAAAGATTCCCTCAATATCCTGTGGTCCCAAATATCAGAGTATATAAAACTTCCTACAAATTCCTACTTCTCTACTGCCACAAGCACCCATGATTCACTTGGCAATTTTTTGTGCATTTTGAAGCTCCAACATCTTGTTCGTTAAAGGGACGTGGTTGAATCATTTTCTCCTCATTACTGCCTAGACATTTTAAAATGACATTAAAAAAAGGTTGCTGCCTGTATGTTCTCAAAACCAAACAAATCCCTTGGAATATCATAGTAAGAAAAATTCTGAGTCCAGAGTGATTGTAAGTTACAGAAGTGGTAGGGCCTGCTTGGTGATGTGAGCATAGAAGGTCTCTCCTCAATGGCCAACAACATGCTAGGCTCCCTCAAAATTGATTATTATTAATTTATTAGTTTGTTTAATATTTATTCATTGTACAGAAATGGGGTACAGCTATTGCTTCTCTGGTTGTACACAAAGTAGAGTCACACCACCTGTGCATTCCTACATGTACACAGGGCAGTGATGTCTGTCTCATTCTGATATTATTCTCAACCACCATCCCCACCCAACTCCTCACTTCACTCTATGCTATCTGTCATTCCTCTATTCTTGCCTCCCTTCCACACTGTATAATGCACCATCATTCACTTATCAGAGAGATCATTCAGCCTTTGGATTGTTGGGTTTGGCTAATCTCAGTTAGCATGACAGTCTCCAACATCGACCAATTACCTGCAAATGCCATAATTTTATTCTTCTTTATGGTTGAGTAATATTCCATTGTGTATATATAACACACAATTTCTTTATTCATTCATCTATTGAAGGGCATCTAGGTCGGTTCCACAATCTAGCTATTGTGAATTGAGCAGCTATGAAGATTGATGTGGCTGCACCACTGTAGTAATCTGATGTTTGTTCCTTTATTCTTAATAAAAGACATTCTAATTGGGGTGAGATGAAATCTTAAGGTGTTGTTGATTTGCATTTCTCTCTTACCTAGGGTAGTTGAACATTTTTTCATAAACCTGTTGATTGCTTGTAAAGTGTCTGCTCATTTCCTTGGCCCATTTATTGATTGGGTTATGAATATTCTTTGTGTAACAATTTTTGTGTAGATTGAATTTTCTGGAGATTAGTGCTCTATTTGAAGTATGTGTGGCAACGATTTTCTTCCAATCTGATGGCTCTCCCTTTACATTGTTGATTGTTTCCTTTGCTGAGAAAAACTGTTTAGTTTGACTCTATCCCAATCATTTATTCCTGCTTTTACTTCTTGTGCTGTAGGAGTCATGTTAAGGACATCTGGTCCTAGGCCAACATGATGGAGATTTGGATCTATTTTCTCTTCTTTTACATGCGGGGTCTATGGTCTAATTCATAGGTACTTGATCCATTTTGAATTGAGTTTTGTACAGGGTAAGAGGTATGGGTTTAGTTTCATTTTTCTGCTTATGGATTTCCAGTTGTCCCAGCACCATTTTTTGAAGAGGCTATCTTTTCTCCTTTGTATGTTTTTGGATCCATTGTCAAGTATGAGATACCTGTATTTATGTGGGTTTATCTTTGTGTCCTCTATTCTGTGCCATTGATTTACGTGTCTGTTTTGGTGCCAATACCAAGCAGTTTTCATTAATACTGCTCTGTACTATAGTTAAAAACCAGTATTGTTATACCCCCTGCTTTGCTCCTCTTTCTAAGAATTGCTTTAGCTATTATGGTATCTTATTCCTCCAAATGAATTTCATGATTGCTTGCTCTATGTCTCTGGTGTCTGTCATTGGGATTTTATTTGGAATTGCATTGAGTTTTTATAGTGCTTTTGGTAGTATGGCTACTTTGACTATATTAGTTCTGCCAATCCAAGAACATGGGAAATGTTTCCATCTTCACAGATTTTCTTTAATTTTTTCTTAATGTTCTGTGGTTCTAATTGTAGAGATCTTTCACCTCTTCATTAGATTGATTCCTACATATTTTATGTTTAGAGGCTATTGTGAATGGTAATGGTTTTCCTCATTTCTCTCTCAGAGGATGCATCACTTAAGAATAAAAATGAATTGGATTTATGAAGATTAACTTTATATCCTGCTACATTACTGAATTCATTTACGAGATCCAGAATGATTCTGGTGGAATTTTTATGGTCCTCTAAATAGAGAATTATGTCATCAGCAAATAGGGATAGTTTGAGCTCTCCTTTTCATCTTCGTATTTCTTTGGTCTGTCTAAATGTTCTTGCTAGAGTTTCAAGGATGATGTTTTATACTAGTGGTGGCAAAGGACATCCCTGCCTAGTTCCAGTTTTCAGGGGGAATGATTTCAAATTTTCTCCATTTAGAACGATGTTAGCTGTATGCTTAGTATAGACAGTCTTTACAATATTAAGCAACATTCCTACTATCCCTATTGTTTGTAGTGTTTTGAGCATGAAGGGGCTCTGTATTTTATCAAATGTTTTCTCTGCATCTATTGAAATAACCAAGTGGTTTTGACTTTAAGTTTGTTGATGTGGTGTATTAGATTTATTGATTTCCAGATATTAAATCATCCTTGCATTCCTGGGATGAAACCCACTTAATCATGGTGCACTATCTTTTTAATATGCTTTTGTATGCTATTTGCTAAAATTTTGTTAAAAATTTTTGCATCTCTGTTTATTACAGATATTTGTCTGAAATTTTCTTTCCTCGATGTGTCCTTCTCTGGTTTTGGTATCAGGGTGATATTAGCTTCATAGAATGAGTTTGGAAGGGTTCCCTCCTCCTCTATTTCATGAGATACTTTGAGGAGTATTGGAATGAGCTCCTCTTTTAAGGTCGTGTAGAACTCTTCTGTGAGTCCATTGCAGTCCTGTACTTTTCTTTGTTGGTAGGCTTTGATTATTTGTTTTATTTCATTTTTTGAAATTGATCTACTTTGTTCAAGTTGTGTATGTCTTCCAGATTCAGGTTGGGTGGCTCATATGCCTCTAGGAACCTGTTGATATCTTCCAGGTTTTCTATGTTGTTGGAGTATAAATTTTCAAAATAGCTTCCAATTATGTTTTGTATTTCAATATTGTCTGTTGTAAGATGTCCATTTCCATCATGAATTTTAGTAATTTGGATTTTCTTCCTCCTTCTCATCATTAGTGTGTCTAAGGTTTTATCAATTCTGTTTATTTTTTCAAAGAACCAACTTTTTGTTTTGTCAATTTTTTGAATTGATTCTTTTGTTTCAATTTCATTGATATCTGTTCTGATTTAATTATTTCCTCTCTTATACTACTTTTGGTGATGATCTGCTCCTCTTTTTCTAGGATTTTGAGCTGTAATGTGAGGTCATTTATTTGTTGACTTTCATTCTTTTATTGAATGCACTCCATGCAATAAATCTCCCTCTTAGCACTGAATTCAAAGTATTCCAGATATTTTGATAACTTGTCTCTTTTTTCTTATTGAGCTCTAAGAATTTTTTTTATCTCCTGCCAATGTCTTCTGCTATTCATACATCATTCTATAGCATATATTTAATCTCCATGTGTTGGAGT